>KK122521.1:454-38313 GCA_000611955.2 Stegodyphus mimosarum
CAGTTCTTGTACCTGACATTGCACGAGCACCATCAGTGCAAATTCCAACACATTTTGGCCACTCTATTTCATTTTTGGTTATAAAATTATTCAAACTGTTAAACATGTCATTAGCTGTCGTTTGTGAAGGTAGTGAATCACAAAACAATAAATCTTCTTGTATTTGATTTTCAAACTCATATCTAATGAAAGCTAACAAATTGGCATTATTAGTGACATCAGTACTTTCATCCAATTGTAATGAGTAATAGTGACTTTTGCGCACTCTCGATATTAATTTCTCTTTTATATTACATGACATGTCTTCAATCCTATTCTTAACCGTATCATTTGATAATGAAATCAAATTTATATCGTTTGCTGCTTTAGTTCCTAACATTATATTTGTAATTACTTTTGTAGCAGGAAGAATTAATTGCTCTGCTATATTATGCGGCTTTCCTGCTTTAGCAATAAGTAGGGCTACTTCATATGATGCCATTACTGCTTTCTTATTCATACTACCAGTTGCCGTCTTTACCATCAAATTCTGACTTGAAGTAAGTTCTTGTTTTTTCATTGTAAAAAAATCTATAGACTTACTAACATGCTCGCTGTGCTTTGTTTGTAAATGACGTCTGAGATTAGCAGGTTTCATACTTTCATTGGATAAAATTTCGTGACATAGAACACAGACTGGTCTTTCCACATCATTGTTGCAAATATAAGTAAATCCAAATGATAAATAATCATCCATATATTTTCTAATTTTGCGTTTCTTGGTAGAGTTTGCTGTTGATGCCTCATCATCTGATTCTTTTCGTTTCTGTGTTGAACCAGTTTGTAGCCAACGATCCATTTTATGGAGCAATTTATTAACATTGAACTACAATAATATAAATATAACGAATTATTATTTATAAAATGTATTACTATTCATATACCAATATTTTACCTGGAGTTATCAAATCAATTTTCACGATCACAACACTTGGAACTTCAATTAAAAAAACCGTTACAATTGGAATTGGCTTTGGCAACGAACGACCAAAAGTACACACACAATGGAAGAGAACAGCTGGGCCGTAGCCACCGCACGGCGCTGCCGAACCGCAGACCAAACGTACAACTACATAACTACGAGACCGAAATGAAACGAAACCAAGCCGAGTCGAACCGAAACCAAACGAACGTTACACGTCGATGCAAACGACATCGACACCCGAAACTAGCAACACGCAACGCGGTAAATTTTCGAGGATAGGATATAGTTAAACAATGAACTTTAAATATTTATATATGTATATATTTTTACGATGATTTTTTTTCAAATGGCTTTGCGGACCCCCAGGGGTCCGCGGACCACAGTTTAAGAACCTCTGCTCTAGTGGATTTCTAGCAAGAAGTAGGTAGTAATTATTGCAGTGAAAGTTCTACTTGCAGTATTAGGTAGAGCTACTAGAGATACCCTTTATAGTAGCCTTAGTATTAGGATATGTGATATAGGCAATGACATAGAGGCCCTTAGGATGCATTAGGATACATTAGGATTACAGGCAGTGACAAGCCTCAAGATTAATTGGTAAGGATCCGCTGGCATCTACCTACTAGTTTTCTGCGCATCTTCTGCTCTTAGCACTTGTACAGTTATTACTAAGAATTACTAAGAATCGTGATAATCATACGTTCGATTTGCTCATTAATTAGAAAAATGCTTTTGGTGCCAATTATTATCATGAATGGTTTCATTACTTGTCATTGTATTATCCGTTTTCGACTTCTGTCATTCAATCACTTCATTCCAAAGAATCCACGCAACATCTTTCAGTAACATCTTTCATACAGTGTGGATCCTCCCGCCATTTCGATTTGGTTAGATATTTCATTTAGCAACCTCTGAATGATAGAGCAGCATGATTCTTTCGTCCAGGAACATCAATCCACGCGGAAAGGTTTCATGCTTTTTCTTATTTCCTTAACACAGTTTCACACTCAAACAGACCAGTTTCATCTCTTTTTATCCATGAGAGCGCTGTTATGGAATCTCTTCAGTAATATTTATTACCCCTTTCCAATCTCAGGACTTTGGTTACCGAATCCGACCAATCTGACTCCAATTACAGCTGCCAAAAATTCCTTTCTTGGGATAGTTGAACCTCTTAAAGGAGCAACTAGGGATTATGTAGCAAGGAAAGAAAGTTCCATGTGCTCGCTCTTTTTAAAAATGTAACCTTTGCATAAGCATCCTTGCTCCCATCACCAAAAGTATGAAGAGCACAGTTATTTAAATTTTCAGTGACTTGAATAAATCTGGAAATTTCAGTGTCACCTAGAGATTTTAATTCTTGAAGTGACTGTTAGAAATCTTTACGAAGGTCGCCAGTCAACTACTGGTCCCAACTGACACTTTTGCTCCATACCTTTTATAACATTATTTTTTGGCAAAAGAATGAAGGGGGAAAGCAAAAGAATCAACTACTTTGTGAACTGCACATAGCATGCTTCATTTAGACATTGTTTCCAATCTTTCACCTCTCCCATATTGATTTTCAGAATATCCAGTTCTTTATTCCAAAATATACATAATACACGTGTTTCTTTCTTATTGTTGATTTTATCGCAGTGACCAGAATCCGTCCCCTTAGAAGAGAGGGGCTTTTGATCATTTATATTTTATAATCGAATACAAACTTTTCTAACTGGTGTTTACTGTCAATACTAGCAATGACATTATCAAAAGCCAAATGGAAAACACTCCATTTTGCACCAAAGACAAGTCTAGCATGTCAAAAACCTCTGACGTGTTTCTCTTCCATATTTTTTTTACCATAAAACCGGAAGGAAATTTCTAGCATTTTTCTGAATACCCATTTATAGAAACGCTTTTCTAGTATCAGGTATGACTCCCTATCGCCGCTCTCTGAATCGCAGTAGAACGTCTAGGATAAGTAAGTTAAATTAGGACCGCCTTGCAGGCATTGGTTCTGAGAAGTATGATTTACTAATGTCGCTGAAATGTTAAATACCGAACGAATTGGTGTAGTACTACTGTTTGCCTTTAGAAAATGATAATGAGATAAGTAATTGCTATAATAGTCCAC
Organism: Stegodyphus mimosarum; assembly: GCA_000611955.2. NCBI lineage: Eukaryota > Metazoa > Arthropoda > Arachnida > Araneae > Eresidae > Stegodyphus > Stegodyphus mimosarum. Next base: position 3,535 of record KK122521.1, read on the forward strand.
TTCAGACATAGGGAATTTTTGTGTGATACTTTCATCAATGCAATCTAAAAATACACTTTCATTCTGTTGAAACAAATTCATTGCTAAAAATGCCGAAGTGCTTTACTCGAACCTTTTCAAAGTAAAATTATTGGTCAAAGGTGATTTATAATCAGAACTGAAAATTTTACCTTCCCAAAAAAATGCACGATTCGTAACTTTGTAAGCAGAAGCAGTTGTCAATAATCTTGCAGCATTTTTCACCTTTTTACGTAAATATTCTGCACAAGTTCCTTTTTCAATTGGTTTATTATCTTGATACTTGCCTAGACCGAAACCAGCTACAGTGAAACATATTCGTTCTCCACTCACAGATTCTATTCTTAAAAATTGCTTTAAATTGTTTAAGCGGTCTTTCGCATCCCTTTTAGAAGATGAAGAATTACCACCATTCCATGCTTCTAAAAAATGTGAAAAGCAGGACTCAACCACTGGGTATAATATGGAGTCTCATTTATCCGTTCTTAGTCCTAATGTTTCTAAACCAAGTAAATAAGATTCAAGTTTAAAATACAAAGAAGTTAATTAAAACTTTTCCTTAGTTTGAACATTTATGATTAATTTCAATAATTCTCTTACGTATACTTGGATTAAAATATCATTCCTACCAAAACGAGATTTTATACTTTTCGCAGCTTTTCCACAATCAGCACCGATATTCGAAAAACTATCGACAATTTTTCCAGCGCAGGAACCTATAACGGTCCCTTGATTTAAGGCGGTTTGTTGACAAATATCTGCCTATTCTAGGAATGCGAAAGGAATGGAGATGCACTTTGAAACTGAGAATAAATCTTTCTAAATGAACTTTCTATTGACGGTAACTGGCGGCAGGAATTGCACTGCATGGTAAACCAAAGTGATGGATTAGATGATGCTGTTTCGTTTGATAGATTCTGGTATAAAATTTAAAATCGTTATCCTAATAGTTGAAACATAGCTTAAAGAGATTAATAGGCCCATAATTTTAAGTTGAAAACACAAACTGTTTTTGAAGTATGTTTAAGTTCTTTATAGTATCGAAAAGATTGTGGTGAATGATAGAAAACGATTTATAACTTGGCCGAGAATTCTTTGAGAAGTAACTATCTTTAATGAGGTCACTTTCAGTAAAAATTGGGCAATTAACACGGAAAAGCACATAACATAGAAATTAACCCGGAGCAATTAACAAGGAAAGCATTAATATTGAGAACTCACATTGATGAATATTATTCGAAATACTGACCTCTTGCGTGAAAGTTCGTGATTAGATAATGGACGGAAAGATTCTCACAGATACTTTTTTTCTAAACACACGTGTTTCAGTTCTTTAATCTGTTCATTATCAAAATAAAGACTCCTTCAGCAGATGGTTTTAATTTTTGAAATCGAAATTTGTCTCCATGAGAGAAAAGCACATGGAAACAAATTTGGAAAAGGAGGAAATAAACGAGTAAACGAACTTTTGTTGGGGCCACAAGTTGTTGTATATGTTTACTGACTTTTGTGAGGGTGAGGGTCCCGCACAATGCATTTGGAACAAGTTTTCGATTGAACACAGGATTAAAAATCATCTGCTTCTTTAAGTAAAGAGTTACTTTCAAAAGTTCTTCCTTTCGAAATGCCGTATCATTCTCAACCATCACTTTCGTTAGTATTAATTTGTATGGTACTTCCGAACAATTATAAAAGAATGAGATATTTGTATAAGGAGACATTATACTATATTCTCTTTTGTTGCTAGTTTTCAGGTTAGGTTTTACAGACATAGAAAAGCACGCAAGGGCTATCTGCCTAGTATGAGAGATGCCTTTGTGGAGGACTTTCTAAGGCAAAGTGGCTCGTATTCACCTAACAGAAGAGGAAAATCCTGAAAACCAACATTGCAGTTAAACCATTCGCCTGGGAGCGAACTCACAGTATATCAGCGGTTTAATCTGTCGGCTACTCATGGGTCTGTTAGTTTTCATATTTTTTTTCTGAGTACAGTATTTTTTTATTTACCGTTAAATTAATATATTTTAAGGTGCATACTATGAAAAAATTCGAAAACTTGCATCTCATAGCACTACACGTTTTTTGCTATCACATGAAATGCTTATTTTAAAATTCATTTTATTTAACAGGATAAAACCTGCATAAATCATTATCAATTAAAACATAATAATGTTTTGAAAACGTAAAAAAATAGCTCGCTATTTTTTCGAAGAATGAGCTTTTGGGGAAATATATTTAAAGCTTCTTCAGCGACGGGAACAATCCCACGCTATGTAACGATAAGTATACTTAACTATCATTTTTTTAGGTAATTCAATGAATTTTATCATGAGGCGAGGATGCAATCAAATTGGGATGCCTTCATAATGGTGCCGCAACAGGAGGTAAAGTGCACAAACTGAAAATCAATTTCTTCCTTGAAACTGATTATCGGCATCCTTATACAAGTTCGATTTTCGTTTCAGTTACTGATTCATTTATTAAACATATTATATAAATCGTCGGAATCTTTATGAAAAACGGGGACTTTGGATAAGTAGCTGCAATTTTAGATAAATCGTTATAAAGTTGCCGCAGCTTTATGAAAAACGGTAGATTGGCATCAGAACAGGTTTTTCAGGTAGTGCTTCTAGGAAGAGTATTTTGGGGTATTTTAATAAATTAAAATTTATTTTTACCGAAATATGTTTTCACGTGGAAAATTTTAATGGTAATAATATGGGAAATAAAACAATAGATAAATTAAAATATTTTTTATAAGTTGATGCTAACCAATAATGTCACAAAAATTGTAATTTCCAGTGTCTTTTCTGATACTTTATTTTTCAATTCTGTTCAATTATTCTATTTAAAATATTGGGCAAAGGAAATGTGAGGTAGCTTATATTACTAAAAGACTATTGTGCATTGGTTATATGCAAGATAAAAAATTCTTAATTAATTTTTTAAAAGTTAATTATATTTTGTTTCACAAGTTAAATGGCCGCTCAATTTAATAAAAACTAGCTTTCAAATCGCATACAAGATTCAACGAAAAAATTATTAAAATATATACAGTATTCTCTTGATTATGCAGGTGCGCATTATCCGGTTTGCGGATTTTATTCATGCGTATCCACGCAAGCCCACTCAACTCTATGCGCGAGAGTATGTAAAAAGAAAACATAATAAAAGACATAACATAAAGTCGATCATGAAAAAAGATTGTTTCATGCATAGAAATCGGGGATTTAGAGATTTATCTAATTGTCGAGAAGTCGATGCAATAACTGAAGTTGTTTGCGAAAAAGTTAAAAATGTAAAAATTCTAGACCCTGGAGAAATTTCATGACAGTTTTGCAAATGAGTTTTCTCATTTATACTTAAAAAAAGTATCATATACTAAACATAATATCATACATTTTTAAATCCCCTCCTTTTTTTTCATCCATAAAAAACCAGTCCAATTTTGCTAATGTTACCAGCTTGTTATCCTGCTTGTATTTTGACACGTTAAAAGCTATAAAAGTTGTAAGGTTTTAGTTAAACTAACCAAGTTTTATTTTAATTTAAATCTGTCTATCTCCTCTCTGCTTCAACTTCCCGTCAGAAGAAACGCGGCTTCAGCTTATGCTAATTTTGAAGTACGGCCAAGTACTATTTAAGCCAGAGGTAGAAACCTCTTATTGTGAGAGAGCTTTAGTCTCAGATCACGGCCACTCGGCTCAACGTTCGTCTGACCAGCTAGCAGTTTAAATTTATAAGCCATAGTGCTTACTACGTGATTGCATTGTAAAACAATTTGAAGTGCGTTAGTATTAGTATATCTTGCTACGCACCCTTTCAGGTAGAGGCCAACTTCCACGAATCGCTCTGTGAGCAAAATTTGATTTAAGTTCTATTTTTAATTTAGTTAAATAGATTTGATTGTTAAGTTCGACCCAAGTGCAGTCTTTTACTTTCTGTATCTCTCCCGAGTTGGGAAGTGTGTAATTAATAGTGATTTAATAAAAGAGGATTTCAAATCCCTTCACGTGCAGTTAGTATCCAGCCCACCAGTACATCAGAACAAAGCTTACATTTCATCAGCTCACTGTTCCAGTTCAGGATCTGAGAAGAAACACCCTGGTAAATATTTCCCAATGTTCTCCAAGAACACACACAGAATACTCAGTCCTGATAGTGGCGCCCGATCCAAAAGAAGAGGATGGCCTCAACAACAAGAAGACGAACCTGAGACACCTGCTGTACCTGTCCAGAATCCTGAGATAGCACCTCCTGGCATAGAACGATTCAGCTACATCGTACAGACATGCGAGCAGCCATGAAGCCAGCGGCAAGTTTTGACGGCAAGACAGCCGTAATCAATTTCCTAGAAAAGCTAGACTCCCACTTCATGCTATATCCAGTTCACGAATTTCAGAAAGTCGCTCTTGCTACCAGCGCTTTGAAGGGCCAAGCGCTAAGTTGGTTCAAGTGTATCGGAAAGAATCTCTTGGGGGAACCAGGAAGCCCCACATATACGTATGAAAATTTCAAGAATTCCCTGGTGAAAGCATTTCCCGTGGTGCGAGATCGAGCCAGACAAAAGAATCTCTTGGGGGAACCAGGAAGCCCCACATATACGTATGAAAATTTCAAGAATTCCCTAGTGAAAGCATTTCCCGTGGTGCGAGATCGAGCCAAACTGGAAGCTGAACTGTTTAGTCGATATCAAGAAAAAATAGAAGATTTGTCTAATTTTATTTTGAGAAAAATTCAAGTTTTCAAGCTTTTGTATGGAAGTCGCCCGGATCCTGAAATTATTCAAGTTATACTTCCTAGTCTACTGCCCGAAGTTCAAGATTTCATCGAGCTAAGAAATCCAAAGACATTAGACAGATTATTTGAGCTCGCAGTACAGTTTGAAAGCCGAAGAACAGCCGACAACGAACGACGACGCCAATTTGAGCGAAGAAGTCAGTGGAGTTCGCCAAGACCCCAGCAAAAGCAAAATCAAAGTTACGGGAATAAGGCGAAGCAATGGCCGAAGAAAGATGTGTCTCCTAAAGCGAGCGGCGAACGAAGGGAATTTAATAGAAGAACAAGCAAAGATTCCGAGGGCAACCAGAAGAAAAAGAATTTAAACTAAGATGGATTTCTTCGAGGAAGGTGAAGAAGTCCGAAGCATAGCAAAACCCTTCCAAAATCAATTTAAACACCGTGGTCGTGAAGAATTTGAGTTTGCCGAAGATTGAAGTTCTAATCAACAACATACCGGCGACAGCCCTCTTGGATACAGGAGCTCAAAGCAGCTTCGTATCGGAAAGATTCTTTAAAAAGCACTTTCGCCGTTACAGAATAAAAATTCTAAAAAGTGCAAGAAACACGGATGTCATAGCGGCCCAAGGAGAAAAATGTAGCTGTTTAGGAAAAGTACCATTGTTCGTGCGTATCAACAACGAACAGGTAAGAATCCTGTTTTATATTGTGCGTAACCTGCAGACTTGTATTATTCTAGGTGTGGACTTTTTTAGTTTGGCAGAAGCAAAAATTGATTTCAAGGGGGGAGAACTAACATTAAATATGAAGCCAATTGAAACGAAGAATGATAAGCCCCCGCAGCTGGACTTGGAACATTTACCAGCAGAAGAAAAAGAGAAAATCCAAGGACTGGTAAGTCACTTTTCGAATTTATTTAGTGATGTACCGGGGTTTACACAGGTGGTGAACCACGACATTGACACGGGGGACGCTCAGCCAGTTAGGCAAAAGCCATATAGATATGACAGGGTCAAAGAAGAAATAATTGAACATCATATTAAAGAGATGTTAAAGAATAAAATCATCACGCCAATTTCTAGCAGTTACGCTAGCCCCGTTGTCCTGTGTAAGAAAAATAATGATTACCCGATTACGCACCCGAAGCGGTGGCGTTTTGTTATAGATTATCGCAAGTTAAATTCAGTTACAAAATATCCTGTATATCCGTTGCCGATAATTGAAGAAATTATTCGAAATATTTCGTCTACAAAATACATGACTACGTTAGATCTTAAGAGTGGCTATTTTCAAATTGGGGTAAAACCCGAAGACGTACACAAAACCGCGTTCATAACTAAATCTGGCACGTACGCATTTCTTAGAATGCCTTTCGGTTTATCCGGCGCGCCGGCAACGTTCCAAAGATGTATGGACATCGTCTTAAGACCAGTCCTTGGTAAGAGCACTTTCATATATTTAGACGATATTATAATTACGAGTAGTAGTCTAGAACAACACTTACAAGAAGATGTTTGCCAAGAATATGCACAGAACACTCAATCCTTAGTAATTCCTCAAATTTCAATACAGCCCTCCCCAAACTTTTCCTTAAAATGGCCTTTCTTTTACCATCCTCTCCCAGTAAGCCCCCCCCCAAGCTGCTCGTTCAGCAATGAACTTCCACTTAATACCCTTTTTTCCAAAAAATTCTAGTACTGGTTCCTTTTGAAGGTTACTGTACAGAGTTTTTAGTTCAAGTTCAGCTCTTTTAAATGTTTTTGCATTATCGGATTGAACGATTCGGCATATACCTCTTCTTGATATAAAACGTCTGAATGCTAACAAAAAGTCATCCGTACTCAAGCTGGAAACTGCCTCTAGATGGAGTGCGCGCGTAACCGCGCAAGTAAACATGGCGATATACACTTTGTCTTTATTCTTGGTATACAGAGGCCCGGCAAAGTCCACACCTACGATTTCAAATGGGTTCCCTTCATGAATTCTCTCAATCGGAAGCGGAGCAGTTATTTGAATGCCCCCTTTGACTTTGTACCGTCTACATACGTAGCACTTGTTGAGGCAAGTCTTTACGGCTTGTCTGCCACGAAGAATTCAATACCTTTCCCTCAGCTGGGTAAGAGTATCAGAGACTCCAGAATGGAACATATTTTCGTGTTCATTCATAATCACAAGATCGGTGAATTTAGATTTAAACGGTAAAATCATTGGGTGTTTTTCGTAAAACTGGAATCTGGAATTCTGCAATCTGCCTCCAAGGCAAATAAGTCCATTAGCATCTTGACTTGGGTTTAAGTAGAAAATTTTTGATTCAGAACTGATGGTTATCTTTCTTTTCAATTGACTATATTCCTTTATGAATTCTAATTGTTGTGTTATATGCACCCAATATTTTTCAGCATTTATTAGCTCTTCGGTGCTTAGAATACCTGCTCTCTTTTCTGAATTAAACTTACTAGATTTGCAGTTGTTCACGAATCTCAGAACATATGCTGTAATTCTCACTACTTTTCTTAAACTGTTAAATTTTGTTAAATCAAAAATAGGTTCCATCGGTTTTTCGCATGTCTGCAAGAGGACAGGGGTTTTCCCCTTTTCTATTTGAACTTCTTCTATGTCGAATTCTCCCTTATCGTTACTCACTGTAATCTCATTTTCCATTAACCAAGATGGCCCCGAATTTCAAGCTTTATCATTTATTAATGTTCTGATGTTCATCCCCCTGGTCAGTTTGTCCGCCGGCTTTGTTTTCCCGCTACAGTGATGCCAGTTCAAAGGATTGGTTTTTTCCTTGATTTCGCAAACCCTATTCTTTATAAAAGGTTTCCAGTCCTTAGCGAATCCTTTGATCCAATGTAGACAAATATTAGAATCCGTCCACAAAAAAATATTATTTTCTTTTATCATCGGGAAAGTCTTAGTTAGATACGAAAATAGTCTAGCTGCTATCAATGTTCCAAGCAATGTTTTCTAGTCTGGGTAAACTAATTTCTTTTAAAGGAGCTAAACGCGACTTGGCTATTACAAAATTAGTTTTAACATCATCTCCACGTTTTATTCTAAAATAAGCCACAGCTCTGTACACTTTCGGGCTCGCATCCGGAAATAGATGTAACTCCATTTCGGAAATCATTCCCTGACAGTACTGTCTAGGTATTATAACACCTTGAATGTAATGGGCTTCAGATACCCATTCTTCAAATCTTTCATTGAACTCTTGTGAAAGAGGTTCATCCCAAGAAATTGCCTTTGCCCATAGCTCCTGCATCATAAGTTTCATTTTTATTATGAAGGGAGCTAAGAGGCTCAGTGGATCAAAGATCATACCACACGTTTTTTGGATTGTTCTTTTGGTAGGAACAGTTCCTTTGCTTTGTTCAAGATTATTCAACGCAACTTTTAAGATGTCTTGATCATTATCCCAAACCAGTCCAAGCACCTTTAATGGTACGTCTTCTTCATTAGGTATTTTGAGACATTCAATTCTACGAGAGTTCCAAATTTCGCGCAATTCTGGGGAATTAGTAACCCATTGACGTAAGTTCATGCTCGCGTCTCTCATGATTTTAGTGGCGTCGCAAGAAATAGAGGTCGCATCTTCAATAGTTTCCGCGCCGTTGATTAGATCGTCCACGTAAAGATCTCGTAACACACCATAGGCACTTTTATGTGTATCTTCATAACTTTTTATGTGAAATTTTATAGTTGCAGCCAACAGGAATGGGTTGCATTTTACCCCAAAGGGGACACGTTTCATTCTTAAGACCCTGATGCGACAGTCACTCAAATCGAGATCAGTCCCACATTCTTTTCCCCACAAAAATTGCAAAAATTTACGGTCTTCCTCCGCTATGCTAATTTCTAAAAATGCTCTCTGAATGTCTGCGCAAAATGCTATGGGGTGAGATCGAAACCTCAAGATAATTCTAAGTAAGTCGAGGTTGAGATTGGGACCACTATCTAAACACTCATTATGAGAAAGCTCATTTTTTGCTTTAGAGGAGGCATCAAAACAAATTCTAACTTTAGTGGTTTCCTTTAATTTCCTAACTACACCATGGTGTGGCATGAAATATCCTTCGCTTTTATTACCCGAATTTTGCCCAACCTCTTCGATAATGTTGTCATTTAATTGCTCTTTTAGAATATCCTTATATCTTAAATATAATCTCTTATTTCGCCTGAATGTATTATTTAAGCCGAACAAACGTCTTTTTGCTACATCATAATTATTACTTAATTCATCATGATCCTGTCTCCATAATAATCGAGTTTCATATCTACCATTCTTATATTTAATGTTTTGTTCAAACGTTTCTACGATCTCCCTATCTGGTTGTGATATTTCCGGTTCTGAAATTCCAATTGCTTCCAAATCCCATAGACATTCAACACTGTCATTTATTTCTTCCCATAAAACACTTAAATGGGAAACGTGTACCTTTTCACAATTAAATTCAATCTCCGTACCCTGGATAACATATCCAAAAATACTGTCAGTTGCCATTAATCGTTTGCTTATCTTAACATTTCTTTCCTTGAACACTTCCCAAATAAAGTCTGAGCCAATTAAGAGATGCATTTCTGTTGAGTTTCCAACGTCAGCTAGTTTTATTTGCTTTTGATGCGCTAATTTTCTAATCCATTTTGTAGGCACGTGAATCTGACCCTTCATAATGTAATCAATTACGATCGAACTGACTTTAATAGTTTTATGAGCTTCGGAAATGTTCTGCAGTTCAAACTCCACTACATCATAAATCTGCTTTTCTGATGTTTTATTTCCAAACACATAAATTAGAAACGTTTCCCGTTTCAGCACCGGTAGACATAACATTTCGACTATTTCGCGCCTCACGAAAGTTCAAGTGGCGCCTCCATCAATCAGACAATGTATCTGAACTTTACCCTCATTCAGTCTGGAATTTGTGACAGCAGTGAAAGTTTGCAAATAAGCTGTTGATTCCGAGTTATTTTCTTCTATTTTATTTTCATTACAAAGTAGGGATAGTAAATGGGTATTTTCGGAAAGAGTTTCAGATGTAGAATTTTGATCAAGAGAAGAATTAGGTTTTAATTTCTCTTGTTCACAAATTAAATAATTATGGGGTTGTGAATTGGTGCAAATTTTACATTGCTGATTATTCTTTTTAAAGCAGTTCTTTGAGATGTGTCTTTTGCCCATACAAAAAAAAACATCTTCCTTGACTTAATAACGATTTTTTCCTTTCACTAACACTTTGTAAGGTTTTAGTTAAACTAACAAAGTTTTATTTTAATTTAAATCTTTCTATCTCTTCTCTGTTCCAACTTCCCGTCAGAAGAAGCGCGCGTTTTCAGCTTATGCTAATTTGAAGTAGAGCCAAGTACTATTTAAACCAGAGGTAGAAACCTCTCAGTGTGAGAGAGCTTTTAGTCTCAGATCACGGTCATTCTGTTCGACGTTCGCCTGACCAGCTAGCAGATAATTTCTAAGCCATAGTGCTTACTACGTGATTGCTTATTGAAATAAATTGAAGTGCGCTAGTATTAGTATTTCTTGCTACGCACCATTTAGTTAGAGGCCAACTCCGCGATTTAGCTCTGTGAGCAAGGTTTAATTAAATTTATATTTAGCTTAGTTTAAATTTATCTGATTGTTCATTTAGATCATAGGTTCCCAACCTTTTTCGAACTGGTGCCCCCCTTTTCTAGTGAATATTTCAATACCGCCCCCCTAGAGAAATAAGAGCGTACATAATGCATGGTGAAAACAAGAATTAAATAAAAAAATTACTAATAGATAGAATGTTGGAATTGAAACGCTACTGAATTTCTTCGTTATTTAAAAAGAAAAATAAAAGTTTTAGCTTACCTGTTATAAGGACAGGCAGGGGTTTTGATGATACGAAATAATCCGTAATAAACTATTGCTTTCTAAATAAATAAATTGACAGTTTCAGAGAACACTCAAAAGGCATACTTAATTATTATTAAAAAGTATTTTTATTAAAATTTAAAGGCATCGAATTTCTAACTTAACTAATGAGAAGGCTGAATTTGATGCATTTTAAGAAGCTTGTTAATATCAGGCTCGATTTTACTTAAAAACAATCGTAAATCGCCGCGTTCAGTAACATGGAGCCGATTTCTCTTTTTCGTTACCAATGTTGCTACAGCACTAAATCCACGTTCTGCTAAATATGAAGATGGGAATGCTAGCAGAAATCGTTGCACAATCGACCATAATCTTGGATACAATTGCGAAATCGACTTCTGCAGCCAAAATTCTTGGTAGCCATTCTTGAATTTAATTTTTAATTCCTCATTTGTCGTCAGTTCTATCAGTTCTTCTTCTAACTGAGATGGTCCTGCTGTGTTGACATTGGAAAAAGGATCCAAAACCCAGTCTGGTATGTCCATGTTTAAAATGTCCTCGAATCGTTCCTTGAAGTCATTGTAGAGGTTTTCCAAGTGCTGACAGTAAACAAGCAAGTCGTCGTGCTTGAATGATACTGCTGATAAACATGGGAAGGTATGGAATTCACGTCTGCCTATATTTCTTTTATATAATAGCAGTTTAGACACGAAAGCAGCAATGCTATTTTTAGTCTTAATCAAGTTTAAGTCTTCTCCTTGAAGTTGGAGATTGACATCATTAAACAATTTATAGAGGTCTGCTAAGTACGCAATATCGTTTTTTGATGCGATGAGGTTGTCGCGCAATTCCGTGTCTTTGTTTCCTAGGAACTCTATCACAGATTCAAACAGATTGTAAAATCGAGTCAAACAAGTACCTTTTGAAAGCCAGCGCACCTCTGTGTGAAGCAGCAATCGGTTGAAATCTTCATCATTTGCAATGCAAAGCTGACTAAATAATCTGTCATTCAACGAGTTACTTCTGATTTTATTAACTGCTCTTATAACATATTGCAGTGATGTATGGAGACGTTCGCTCAAATTTTTCGCAACCAAATGCTGTCGATGAATTACGCAATGCACAGCAAGCACGTCCGGAACTTTATTTTTTAAGCATGCTATGAAGCCTTTGTGACGCCCTGTCATAGCCGGTGCGCCATCCGTAGCAACCGACAAAATATTATTAAAAGGAATTTCCTTTTCGTCAAAAAACTTTTGCAGTGTATCAAATATGGTTTCTCCTTTTGTATCTGTTTCCAAATTGGTAGCAAACAACATTTCTTGACATATTTTTTCATCTTTGATAAACCTCACGTACGACAATAACAATGCTTCATTGGTTGGTAAAGTGGACTCATCCAGCTGAATTGAAAATTGACAAGTCTGCAGATAATTGCACAACGATTCTTCAATGTTTTCAGCCATCTCATCAATTCGTCTTTGCACAGAATTATTGCTCAAAGGAATTTTTCGGATAATATCTGTAGCTGGTTTATGGAGCACGGTGGTTATTACTTCTTTAACTGCTGGTAAAATTAAATCTTCCCCAATAGTATGTGGCTTGCCTGTTTTAGCAATCAACAATGAGATATTGTACGAAGCTCGAAGTCCGTCATCGTCTTGTTTAGAAGCTGATGAAAATAATTTTGATATAGTTGGCTGATTTTCAATCTTCTTTTTTATCTCTAGAAAATAGGTCATATCTCTGTCTTTCTTATCCGGATGCATTTTATTAAGATGATCTTGAAGCCTAGAAGGTTTCATCGCTTCATTCGAAAATGTTTTTTGACAAATAAGGCACAATGGAGATGATGGATTTGAGGGATTTTCGATAAATCCGTATTTTATATAATCCGCACTGTACTGCCGCCTCTTCTTTTTTGCTTCCGACATGGGTTTTTCTTTACTTATACTTGATCCAAGTTAAGGGAGCTGCAAGGGATACTGCCGGTTTAAATAATATAAGTTGAAGTAGCAAAATATTAAGGCAACGCCGTTTTCATCGTACGCAGTACATGCTGCGATGAACGATAGATAGTGTGAGCCTGAGTCTGTAGCATTCTGCGGGGCTGTTCTATTTTTAGCTACCTACAATTTTTGATCGGATAAACCACTGGTGACGATTTGTCTACTCCGCCGCCGCTTATTTCGGCGCTCTAATTTTTTCCCGCGTCCAACGTCGCCTACGCACTTTTACAGACTCTCTTAGAATACAGTTTAGTTGGAGATCTCGCTATCGTTGCCGCTTGTAAGTGGCATTTTTTAGTCCCAGTGACATTTTTTGTAAATGTTACGGCCAAAGCCCGAAATCGGCCAATTCGCATTTTGGCCAACGTTGCTGTAAACTTACCGGCGAATGTCCAATCTTTTTGTTGATTTCTGGCTTTGACCGGCCAATTTGGGAAAAAAGAAATCAAGGGCAGATGGTTTTACACACTGTTAAAAATGAAGTATTTAAAAATGAGTACTTCTGTGAGTTCAACGAGTAGAAACTATTCAGTGAACGCATATGCTGTAACAATGTGATAGTGTGAAGATTAGATTTGCGCCCTTCAAAATGACGAATTATATCTTAAGCAAATGCGTTGCGTATCGAGTATGAATACAGAGGCAAATTGAGTACTCAATTTGTCAACTACCTTTAAGGGTGATCCTTAGTCTTTTCCTGCTCCATAGACTCAATCTACCATTATCACATCAGGCTTTGGCCAAGAATTCGCAGCCACTTCGCGAAATGGCCGGCCAAAGTATAAAATACAATATTAATTGCAAGTATTTCGGACTTTGGCCAAACCTCCTGGCCAAAACGCGAACTGGCCGAACTTCAGGCTTTGGTCGTAACATAAATATGTACATAAAGACAATAAAGATATATTTTTGCACTGAAGGCTTTTCCTTCTGATATTATGAACTCCGGTTCTACTGCTCCTTTCACTAAAATGGTGACCCTTTCAACAAAAGTCAACAGTTTTCTGCGACTTTTTGGAGTGCATCTCGCGAAATTGGCAAGACAGGTTGCTAGTTTTAGCACATGCAGAATCGTACATACTAGAGAGGTATGTCTTTCTCTGAACAGTGAAGTCTCATATCGAAATATGTGAATTTTCGCACACGTGATAGAAATGAATTATCAGCGTGATTTTAAAGTCTTTTTAGACTATATTTGGCTAACCTTCCAACGCCCCTCTGTGCCATATCAACGCCCCCTAATTTTCTCTGGGTTTTTTACCGCCCCCCTGAAAGCCTGAAACGCCCACAAGGGGGCGTTATCGCCCACGTTGGGAACCTATGATTTAGATCCAAGTGTGGTCCTTTTACTTTCTGTATCCCTCCCGAGTTGGGAAGTGTGTAAATAATATTGATTTAATAAAAGAGGATTTTAAATCCCTTTCAAGTGCAGTTATTCTTCAGCACAGTATCTACACCAGAACATAGCTGATTTCAGCTCCCTGTTTCAGATCAGGACTTTAAGGAGTTACTTCAAAATGTTTGCCAAAGCTACGCACAGAACACTCAGTCCTGACAACTTAAAGAGCAATTTTGGTTTGGGTGCAATTTTGAACAAAAAATGCCGTTTCGATTTTCAACAGTTGAAATAAGTGCCGAAGTAGTAGGAACATTTCTTTTAGGAGAATATGGGTATTTAGATTTTGAATAATTATAATCATTTACCGGCTTACGGGTTACGTTTTCAGAAACATGGTTTCTCTGATTTCCTAGCAAAAGTGATGTTTCACGACATTCAATTTCTTTTCGTAAAAATTCTATCAAATCATTAACATCAAATAATTCCTTTGTTTTGCGTTGCCTATTATATAACAAATTTAATTCTTCGGGAAGTTTTTGTAAAATTATCGGTGCGAGGAGACTGCTGTACGTACCAGCAGCCACACTTAAGGATTCTAGAGATCTAACTTGTATTTCAATAGCGTCATACATTTTTCTTAAAGCAGCTACATTATGTACAGTTTTAACGGAATCTAGTAGTAACAATTTATTCATATGGCAAGAAATAATTAAATCTGTTCTCCCGAAACGCTCTTTCAGCAATGAAATACAAGAGTCATAGTTCTTCTCAGTTATAGCGAACCCTAACACAGCAGCTTAAGCAGTTCCATTTAAATCATTTTTTAAGCATGCAAACTTTTCAATATTGCTAAAAGAATCGTTGGAGTGTATCGCAACTTCATAAGAATTCCAAAAATCTAACCAATCGTTACAATCTCCACTAAATGTGGAAATATTTGTCCTAGGAAGTTTTACCAAGGAGTTTTCGTTTTTAACGCGATTTTCACTTGTACGATTCGACTCGACATTATGGAGCAGGTCATTTTGTTTTACCAGATTTAATTGTTTTTCTAGAGAAATAATGCATCTATCTATTTTCGTTTTCAAAGCAATGCCCGTTTCTTTATACTTTTCATTAGCGGTCAGTTCCTTATCTAATTCTTTAATGTCAATAACCCCTTCAATATCCTCATCTAATTTGTTCAATTCTTGTACTTTATCAAGGAGTTGATTTTTCATACCATGTAACTCATCAATTTTATTTTCTATAGTAAAATCTACGCTTAACTGACGGTCAATTACAGTTTCGATTTTAGTCACGAGTTTTGAAAACAATGTTCTGACCGTTGTTCTTTTCGTTTTATTCTTTCTATATCCATATTTCCCTTAATTCAGTGATTCAGTATCTTATTCTTAGTTTAAAATCAATAATTTATCTAGACTAAATTAAATGAGGGACTTACCTCAATCAAAGTAGTCGTATCAGAATCCCAATATTCGATTGCTCGCCAGCTCAAAACTGTATACATCACGTCCGGGTCACCAGGAATGTATAAACTTATGTCCATGTTCCATAGTTATTTCATTGATCAGTCAATTATTCCTTTTCTATTTTATTAACATAATAATAAACAAATTAACAAACAAAGCTTATAATATATGTCATCGTGATGGTACACAACCCCCATCACGGCATCAGAAACGTAACTAACTGAACTGTATTTTACCCCATGGGAGAGGGAAGGAGAAAGATAAAATCCCTCGTTAGGGAAAACGGCCTAAAGTCGGAACAAAGCCCATCTTTAATATTACTCTCAAATTGTGTAAATTCTAATCTATAGTAAGCAAACTTCCGTTTTGATCTATTTATATCAGAAACAGAAATAGAAGGAAATGATCCATACAGCCCACTTAGTTACTGTGAAGTTAGAGTGTCGTCCCAATGTTACATTTTCGTCACATTACGTTTCGATACGAATTCTGACACATACTTTGTGACGACGACATCACAGAGATGCCATATTGCGATGTGGATATGAATGTCGCACGGGTGTCAAATACACGTCACAGTAAACATTTAATATAACCACATGAAATTTCTGTCTCTCCCACCTTGACTTTTCCTGACCTTCCTCACGTAATTCTTCTTTAATGGGAGGTATTCTTGCGCGCTGACTTTGTCCTCCCATTCATTGCCAAATGTTTCAATAAACCTTTGTGAATAAATTATTTTTATTTCTGAATAAATTATTAGCATATATAGTTTGCAATTTTAGTTATTTCTTTTTTATTAAAAATATTGTCAGTTTATAGCATGTTTTTATTGATGTGATACTTAGAAATCGTGAAACTATACTATACGGGGGATGAATTCACATTCTACCGTATCTAGTGTTATCAAGAGAGGCTGAGAAAAGACTTTATGCATACCGTTTGTTTGTCTTGTGGATTTTGCGACCATTTTTTTAGTTTCTTCTGTTAGCTCAACTTGGCACAGCTAAATTTTCAGGTAAGCACTGCTTACTGTATATTGAGGGGAATGATACCAGTAATAATTAATATATAATAATAATAAAGTAATTTAAAATCTATGGACAAAAAGAAGCAATGAATTGACAATCGCTTCACTTGTAGTGCCAAGAGTGCAGAAACAGGAGGATCAGCAAATGTTTACTGTCATTTTTATCTCATTGTTTGGAAATTTTAATTTAGGGAGTAAGTTTTATTTGGTAGATATAAAATGCAATTTCTAGTGCTTTTAAAATTAAAAGATAATGTAAAAAAGGAATTTATTTTATGCTCTTTGTACCGTGCTCTGATATTTTTCAGAATTAATTTATTGTTTCCATGCATGGTACTTTACGTCATATTACAAATGATACCATATTTCCGTAACATTACGAAAGATGCCATACTTCCGTAACCAAGTTCCAGTTATATATAATCAGATTTTTAATTATTATAATTTTACAAAATGACACTTCACTTTACAGCGCTGCGCTTTCAGATGTTCCCTTTAACTAAACTTCCGAGATTATTTCTAAAATTTATTACATTAGATCTTTTCTTCCAGTAAATAACACAATATAACTGTGAAAATACCCACTGAATTATTTCAGAAAGCTGATGATCCCTCGATAAACTACTTTTTTGGGAAAAGAAGTCTGTATAATTCAAGTTGGCAAACATTCAGAAATTAGTGGAAGAGGGAAATAGTCATTCGCATATGGTCGCGCGAAACAAAAATTTTATTATGATAAGAAAAGACAGAAAGTTAATTTTAAGGTGAGAGAAAAAGCTTCAAAAATCAAGCATTCTGTTTCATGTTCACCAAAAGGAAAGGTAGCAAAACGTAACAAGCTCGAATGCTCCTTCGTAACTGACAGAATCATGGAAACTGGTGTTTTTGAAAGGACAAAATAGTGAATCTCTAAAGGCACATGTGGGTCAGATAAAACATTATTATGAGTGGGATGATGTGCCATTGTTACAAAGAGTATTGGGGGGGGGAATCACCTGGTTCGAGTAAGGAAGTGCCACGAAAGGAATGAAATGGATCCTCTTCCAGCGTCGAAGTTATGAAATCCGCAAAAGGATTCCAGGAAATGTGAGAAAGAAAAGGCCAAGGTTCGGAAGCGTCAAAAAGCAAAAGTATAGAGAACGGGGAGACGCAAGAAGAAAAAAGCGAACAAGGAGTGTGTCCAAGCTACAAGAGGACGTTTAAAGAGTCTTGTGATGTGTCAACAATCCAAGTGCTAAATAATGACAGTGGGAAGGAGGACAAAAGAAAAGCGATAGGTTTGGTTTGGCTTATTGAGATTACGGCAAACCACACTACAGCTATCTGCCTAAGGGGAGGAATATCTTTGTGGAGGACTTTTTAAGGGAAACAGGCTCCACGTTACTCATGGGGAAAATCACGAAAATAGCCATGAAGCCAGCTTGTTCCCGGGATTTGAACCGAAATACCAGTGTTCAACGACTTTACTGTTCGGTCACTGGTGGGCCATAAAGCGCTAGAGAAAGCCAGCAGCAAACTTGCAGCAACAGGAAAATGACGGGGCAGCCAAGCCGACATCTGAGTTTTAAATCAATTCAACGGTCAAAATTCAAGACGGCAAGTCAGATGAAATCATTGGCGGCAGATCATCTATCTAGAAGGAATGCATCAAAGAAACGGCCACTTCCCGCTGAATTTCTGGAAGGCCAGCAAAATTCATAAGGATAAAAGACCTGTTCACAGAAGAGGAAAACGTTTGTACGAGGAAGAAAGTTAGAAGCGGCATAGAAGGTTAAGGATACATTAGAGCACCATATTTCCAATGTGGGCGGAGTTTATCGACAAACGCTTGGCAGAATTCCACAAAAGCAAAAGACAAATGAAATTTACTTCACTTCTTTAAATATTCAGTTTACGCATTAGCGCAAAAATTGCTACTATATGTTTTGCCCCAAGCGCGGATATCATAGTTTTATTTAACAAAAAAGCTTTTCTGTTTAATGTATGTATCTACCGTTAAGGATTTTATTTTGTGCGTTAAACACGATTGCGTTACTTTAGCTCAAAAGACTTATAAAAGGAGAAAATTTTGGCACGACTGAAAAACAAAAAATAGCAGATACTGCACATATTATGTAACGTTTAAACTAAGTAATCGTTTGAATTTCAGTATGTGAATGAGGCGGGCTGAATTAATCATTAAGGAATCAGGACATCAACGAAAGGAGGCACCACAAAAAGGTCCGTAGGTATTCAGAAAAGCAAGCACCAAATCCTATTGCATTATTTTACCGTGGAATGCATGCTGCAGTTAAACCATGTAAGAATTTGGTTACTAGAAAGTTTTTAAGAAACTGCACATTTATACGCACACTCGTTCACCCATTACAAATGCTGGAGGGTGGCAGGTGGGAAAATTGAATTTAGAAATAAAGCACAAGTTGTGAAATGTTTGTAAGACAACCTGAAAAGTTCTAAACTTAAGTATTTCTAAGGATAAACTATTTTTCCTTCTAGATTCCTAGCAGGAGATGTGATGTGAAAGATGATCGTATAAATTTGTCTAAGACGAAGGTTTTGTAGAATACGAATTTAAGTTTAAAGATTTAATTAGAGAATTGTAAAGGTTGGCTCATGTGGTTAGATTGTAGAATTTAAAATATTACCCAAGTTCGCTAAAGACCTTCGTTTGAGGTTATTTAAATTCTGGTGGGGAAATTTTAATGCATATTATGTTAATTACATTTTTATTACGATTTCGATCTTTTCTATAACTTCTTCTGTCCGTATTCCTCATCAAAATGCAAATTAGCTTTGAGAATATTTAAGCTGAGGGTTTTTGAAAGTAAAGTAAAGACAGCGGTAAAAATATATTTACGGGTGCCCCTTGGCGAAAACTGGCGATTTTTGGCGGTACATGGATGCCGAGTTATTTTGGCTTTGTATAGTGGCGATTTTTATGCCCAAAATCGCCGTTACACAAAGCCAAAATAACGAGTCAAAGAATTGCCCAAACTCGGTATCCATGTACACATCGACCTATTTTCACTTGAAAAAATATCAGAGAATTGCACAAACTTGGCATTGCGCACTCCTTGATTTTGTCCACGTACAAATCGATATATTTTCTATTAAAAAGTCAAAGGAGCACCAAATTCTACACTAGAGCCAAAGAAAAAATACATAATCTCAATAAACATTTTAAATCAAATAATGAAATAACATAAATAAAAAAGGAAATGCATTTAGGCACTTCACAAAGGAAATATCCACTTCTCCTATTTAGAAATTTGTGTTTTCAGTCTGTGGCACACAAAATTCCTTAATAGTATCCAAAAACTTTCCTCAAACCATGTTCTCTTTCTAAGGGAACGCTTTATATGGTGAGGATTTGAGCTTTCCTTGTGACAACCTCATCTGTCTGAATGATCTTTACATTCGACCATGCGCATTTCCTTTGTACAAACACAATACATATAATTCCGTTGAATTACATCCAACACAGTTCCTTTTCTTCTGTTCTCAACAACAACAACAAAATGTTGTTCTATAGCACGAAACACCCAGTTTACCACCAGCAGCCATTTTACGATGCAAAACAATCAGCATGCAACGGACTTCCTAACTGACATCCAACACAAACAAACCCTTACAAATTGTTTCCCATCATTCAAATTCACCGCAATCAATTACGTCATAATAGGGTTTCCATAAAATTCAACTACTCAGGTTACCATAAATGAAACAACTTTGCAGTAATCCAAGGGGCACCCTTAAATATACTCTAACCAAGGCAGCTTCTCAGATGTGCATCTTCTGTTAGTTTCTTTGCCAGATCTATTTAAAATTGATATTCTAGCTTTGGCACTCTCTTGCAAGCTGATATTTTAAACTTATGTGCCTGTAGACAAATTTAGCCAGCTTATAGAAAATGTAGCCTTGGGCTATGTTTATAAGCTTTGAATAGAATTGTATGCTATTGCTAAATTTAATTTAGCCACGAGTGGTTTTTTTTTTTTTTTTACAGCCCAAGTTCTGCCTTCTGTTCATATTAGGTTAAATTAAAAGGTTATTTGAAACCTTAGAAATGTATTTTCAAATATTTAAAATGTAGCGATAACTCACTAATCTAGTAGGGTCAGCAGGATTTAGCTTCACAATAGGAACCCTACAACTTTAAAAAATTCTTCTTACTCAATGTACTTTGTTACAAAATGAATTTAGTGATGTACAACAAAAAATGTATTTCCACTATGAAATGCAAGATGGACAAAAACCAAAAAGAAACTTTTTTAATTTTTTGTGCAACAGGTAGGAAATAAGCTCTATATTTAAAAAAAAAAAAGTGCTAAAAGCAATATACAGAAAGAATTCACGAAAGTTATTTGACTTCTCATTTCAGTGCGCAGTTTTTCCCCATTTAAGAAAAAAAGATCAACAACAGAATAAAAATAAAATTTTTAAAGCATAAAAATATATTTAATATTTTATCTTTTAAATGTTCAGAAATTATTTTTTAAAAAAAGTGATATTCGACAAATATTTATTAATAATATGATAAAGTATGCCACTTTTTAATTCAGAAGAATTTTGAGGATGTATTTTATGCAGCAGCAGACTTTTGCAGCACTTCACTGCATTTTTTAATGTGATAATGCATTTCTAAATTTGCTTATGTTGAAAGAATAGGCAGACATTTGTCAACAAACCACCTTAAGTATCAGCAAATAATAGAACTGCAATATGGTTTGAATAAAAGAGCTGACACAGTTAAGTTTTCATTCATTAATTATAACTTTAAAATTAGAAAGGAAAATTAAATAACTGATTACAAATTAATATCCCAAATTAAACAAATTCAGAAGAATTTAGTTTTTAGAAATATATGTTTTCCGAGGTAACTTCATTATGAAATGAATGAATAAAGAAGCTTAATTTTTATATTATAAAACTGTTTTATTAAAAAACCAGCACAATCATAAAAACAATAGGTTTTTCAATGATAATGATGAACATGAATATATATTACTTTATTATTTTTTATGTAGCAAAATGATATAAGTCTTCAAAAATTTATTATCAAATATATATTTAAAATTAAATTTTGCAGTGTATTGAGGTTTACATATGTAATAACAGCAAACAGGAAATACCAAATCCAGAAAATGCCACACAACTCATTACAGTATTAAAGCAAACATCATAAAATGGAATGTATTTTATACTTTGGAATGACATAATACCAATTAAAATGTTCTTCAAACTAAAACTTAATAGGCAAATACATTATATTTTAAATTTCAAATATGCTTTCTTCTACATTTAAATATCGCTTAACCAGTGGCAAATACCTGAAATAGATTTTCAATACATTACAAATATGATACTGTCAATACATACTAGGTTTTTTTTTAGTTTTTATTATAATTTCTAATTTTAAAAGTGTCTGAATCAATTCTAAAAATACAATGAGAATCTTTTATATTACATGATAATAAACATAAAATATATAGCATTTTTCTACAAATAAGGTAAAGCAATCATGAAAATGAGGTAATAAGCACAGATAATAAGGGAACAATGTATAATTTTTCAAATCATCAAAATCAGAAACATGAAAATTAATAAAATATGAAAAAAAAAACATGAAAAGACATACTAAAAAAATTCTCAGACAACATAATCTTAGTTATATCAAATCTTTAAAACTATACTTCTGCTTTTAAAAAAAGCATTTCATTTATTTTATCAGTTTAGTTAAGCTTCTACAGCATTAAATATAAAAACTGAATACTATGTAAAAATATGAAAAATGTGAAAAAAATAGCTTTAGGACTATAAAATGATTCACATGCATAATTTTCCTGACATGCAGTCACACTTAATTTCAAGCATTAAATTACAAACTGTGATTTAAAATTGCCGTACATTCCATTAAAAGTAAAATGCTAATACAAATTTAATCCCAGGATATATCTTCTTCTGATAAATGAGCTTTAAAATCTTGTAAGGAATGTAGGAATTTACGTCTTGCTTGTGAAGCCATGTTAGTTTGGGTCCTGATATTTGGTATAATGATTTTTTCTTGTTGAAGTTTAGATGACATTTTAGAAGGTTGCTGAGAACAGTTGCCTAGATTATGCACCCCTTTCTAAATCATGAAGAAAATATAATTCAAAAACACTGAACAGTAACATTATATTCAAATGACATTTAAATTATTTGATATAAAGTGAAATCATTGAATTAAAAAAATTAAAAAGCCATTACTGTAGATGACTAGAAAGAACAAATTTCTATTCCAAACCAGACACAGAAATTATTAAACATAAAAACAAAGTATTTTAGCATTCAGAAATAATTCTAAAGAAAATCGAAAATTTAAGACTGTTCAGCATACAAACAGAGCCTCTCAAGAACAGGCATGGTGATTGTTTCTTCTTAAAATATATTCTTACTAGATAATTTAAATAAAATTAAATACAATCATGCAAATGATTATTTTGTATTAAGATATGTAACCCTTGCCAAATGTGAGGGTTGTGTCATTAATACATTACGTGTACAGCAAAATGGCATTCTGCAAAGTTAACTGTCTATGGAAAACATGGATTAGGTATATTTCAGATTAAGTAGGTAGCTATAATTTAAACAAACCAAAATACTATTGTAATTGAAAGGAAAAAATTATACAAGTATTAATTAAAAGAATTTTTATTAGTGCATAATAAATATATGATTTATTATTTTTTTTAAAGCTGATAATTTTTCTCAGGACAATGACTGATGCAACTCTTTAAAAGTTTCACAATAAGAAGTGCAAAGTTTTTCAATGTTTATCATAAAGAATTCTTTCCTTTCTTCTTTTGGGTCAATATCCACTGTCCAATCAGACCATTTCTGTTCCCCCCCCCTTAAAAAACACAATTCATTTAACTTCTTTTAAGTAAAAGAGTTTTATAATCTGCTTCATTATCATTACTTTCATTGTTGGCTGGTGTTATAAGATTATCCATTCTTCATTTGTCATTTATTGATACTCACTTCTGAAAAATTCTTTGACTTCTTCCTTTTCCATATTCTGAAAATCTTTCATGGCTTCTGCAAGTTGTACGATTTTTTTGTCTCTATTTTAAACTGATGAAAATCCTAAAATTATAGATAACTTCTGACAAGAGCCGATACCAGCAAACATTCAGTGTTGATGAATGAATGTTTAATTGCATATGAACAAAATTCTAATGTAGGAGAAATTAAACAGAAACAACTGAGATAATATGCGTACAAGCAAAATCGCATTCCACAAATTCCAACAGAATTACTTTAGACTATTAGACTATTTTACTTATTACAAATATCTTTTAATAGTTAATGTGCAGTGCCCTTGCTGAGACTCGAATACCAGTCCCCCCGACTGCCACCTGGGTGTGCTATCCAATTGCGCCTTGTGTGTTATCCAATTATGCCATGAAGGCGCACAATAAGGAAGGGAAAAATACCTTACATACTCCCCCTCTTAAAAGGTGAATGAAAAGGGCGTTGACCCAATCGCCAGCTCCGGGTGGTGATGAATCATTGTCCACCACCTTTTAGTTTGGACGTCACTTGTAGAGTCATTGACTTATTCAAAGCAGGAGACATGAAAAATGTGTTATGTCCTTGCTAGGATTTGAACACCGGACCTCTCGATTGCCAGTTGGGCATATAATCCAGTTACACCATGAAGGAAAGCCGTAAGAAGAGAGAAAATACCTTAGAATAAATTATTAAGAAATATGTTTTATTGCTTTTAAAGTTTTCAGATTTTAAGTAATTTACAGATTCGATTTTAAAGATAAATTAAAGTTCTTATGCCCCATGAAATGGCAGTACTTCTGAGAGTTGAAATTTACCAGGTGACATGAACGAGAACGTCCTGGTAGCATAACACAATACTACATTACAGGGAAAATAGAAAGCTATAGCCATATCTAACTTTTTTCTCAAAGATTGGTATTAAAACAATGCAATGTTAATATTAAATGAATATCAGTAAAATATTATATTCTGTACAAATATCCTAATTTTCCCCTAACAGTTGTTATTGTAAATAGCTGTTAACAATTCATGAAAATACTTTATTATAATAATAAGTTTCATTAACTAAAATCTAAAATATCAGCACAAATTTCACAAATATTTAGAAATAAGCATTCAAAAAATGATATTAAATCAATACAAGTAATCACTTAGCATACATGCATATGAGAAAACAATACAGAAATTTAACTTTGTCTCAAAATTTGTGGCTAAAGGATTACTGTTATAAAATCGAATTTTAAAATATCATAATTTTTAACAACCTTTTGACTAGAGCTAAGTTCCATTTTATTTCCAAACTGATCTCTCTTTTCAATATAATCAATCCTTTCTTTCAGACCCTCTTGTTTCCTTGAAAGCAAAATTACAAAACGTTATAATAGTCACTTACAGAAAGAAGTGAATTTTATATATATATATGTATACTCAATCTTAGAAGAAATAAGTGAATCTTTATTACATAAAATCAGTCTTTGGAGAAAACGTTTAGAATACCACGATACATGAAACAGAACATTAAAATTGTTACACTGGACCATAACAAAAAAAAAATTAAAAATTAAAATACACTTATATGATATTTACAGGAAAATAATTTGTATCACAATACTGGAAACAATAAGGTGATATGCTTATTTATTGTACATTTTATTTAATTTTGAATTTACAGACACTTGTTGTGTTTGCAGAATTTATTTTGAGTATTATGTTATAGATTTTTGAAATCTGAGTTGACTGACACTGGAATTTTAAGTAAAGCTCAAACAGAACCAGAGATGCATACAAACGCTCCTACTTACCAAGACTTGAAAACAAGTTTTATTGTTATGTTAGTCGCATTCTGGAAATTTCAAGAAAATGTATTTTTATAGGCCATAATTTTTTGGAAGGTGTCACATTAACTTGCCTTTGTCCTAGATCACAAACATAACTGAAAGCAAAATTTTTCTAATATTGCAATGCAGCAATGTTAGTAACAACAGCTTTCCCAAATAAGGTATATCTCTCTTGAAATACTCTTTACCTAACTGATAGCAATGTGTAATACGTTTTCATAAAGAATAAGGCTCAGTATTGGAGATATTTGGTTTCTGCAATCATAATCACCCGAAAGGTTCTTCTAAATTCACAAATAACCAAATGTATCAGTACTTTCTTTTCTCATTGTTAATATCTAAAACTAAAAATTCATTTAAGTAGGTCTGTGGAATTCCTTTAAATTTTACAAAAGCTACTTTGGCCAAAGTCCCCCCTCCCTTTGATATTAGGATCTTAATAAAAGGAAAATCTAAGAGTATTTAAACTTATTTTCTGTGCCAATGAAACATTTTGCCAATATCTAATGAAAATTGAATCTTAAGTCCACATTCATTCTTCACATATCACATTACTTATTTTGAATCAGTCCTACAATTTACATAGAATGATTTAAAAGGCCCTGCTTTGTCATTTTAGTACTCATTATCTTTCTTTATCAGTGGAGAGCTCCAGCGGGCAGTACAAAGAAGAAGAATAAGCTCAAAAAAGAATAATAATTTATAAGTTAATATCAGTTTCACCTGTTGGGACACTATCTGGAAAATTTTGAAACTTTTAATAGACATGCCTTATGTTATTAAATTGAAATAAAAGTGATGTTGACATTAGAGATTTGACATTATATGCAATAAACTTACACTTGAAGTCATATATATTCAGCTGATATTAAATTGTGCCACTATTAGCAAGGTGACCCTACTTTCAGGTAATCTTTAGAATGAAATTTCAGTGCTGCCCCATGGGTTACAGGCACATTTGTGCAAATTCATAACTTTTTATCCTCCCTAATAAACAAAATTTTAAAATTAAAATTATTTTCAAGAAATTTTTACTTAACTAGCACATGAATATAAGAAAAAATAAGATATACAGATGCATATTTTTGATAACAACAGTAATAAAAATAAAAAATCAGATATCACAAAAAGTGTAACGCAAAAATTTATTTTGAACTTTTGGTATTTACAATGCTATTGGTTACACACTTAATCTCTTAGTAATTCTTAATTAAATCATTTATATATAAATAATGTTATTTTATATCATTGATAAGTGTGTAGAAGGTTATTTGGACAGTGTTGATCGCAAGCAATCTTTTATTAATTTTAGTTCTGAAAAACATTTCTCCCTAGAAGATGAGGATACAGGTACCATTAAATAAATATATAAACATGGCAGCATTTTGAAAAGTTTGTTTCTGTATAAATTTTTATAAAAGCCAAGAAGACACAAACACAATGCATCTGCAAAACTTAAGGACTGCACAAAAATCTGAGATATGGAGAAAAGCCTTCTGCATGCATTTCATCTTGACATGTTGTAGAGTTTTTGAATTAGTTTGCAAAATTTTATTGTAAACCAATTCAAAATATGCCATTCAAAATATTCAATTATAAATTTGTTCCAGTTTCCTGATTTTCTGATGCATGGGTGCCTTTAGAGCAAGTTTTCATTTAAGAGAGCTGAAAGTTGTCGTTTATTTAACTGACTATGGCAAACCATATGGGGCTATCTGCCAAAAAGAAGGGATGCGTTTGTAGAGGCTTTCAGAATAAAAATTACTTTGCATTTGATCAAATCTGCCTAGCAGTGGTAATTGCCATTAATAACAGCTGCAGTGTAAGAAGAAAATTTTCTTATATCTCTCTGTTCACTTAATGAGTCCACAATGTCAGATATCAATTGCGTTAATTCAATTTAAAAAGTTTCATTTTTAATTCTTTCTACAAGTGGAAAATATTTTCATGGAAGCAAGTTCAAACTTCAATAACAATACTGTTTAAGCAAGTTGGCAACAATGTCATTAGATATAACTCAGCAATTTCATTTGGGTTTCTTTAAAAAATTCAGTGTTAAAATGTTACAAACATACTAATTCTAATATTAAATAAATAAATATATGTATAATATTATAATTTAATTATGCCACCTAGATGGTATAGTGGTTAGGAGAGCTGAATGCAATACCAAAGTGCCTGGGTTCGAATCCCAAAGAAGGCATGGATGGTTGTACTTATCTGTTCCTGCATAGGAGGCAAAGGTAGCCCATCTATTAGGTGCCTCCACAATACAGTGACCACCGCTTCTGGTCTTAGTTGGCCAATGCCTGTGGATAGTTTGGGTCCGCCATTTGGAAGGGGGAGAATTTAATTATTACTTCCTTACAATACATTGTAACTTAAGTTAAATTAATATGCAACTAAACTAATTTAGAAGTGGGAAAAAGAAATGTAAAATTGGGCTGATGAACAGTAACCATTAAAAATGCTCTTGAAGTTTACCTGAACATATGTATGATGCATTATAAAATTCTATAAATGAAACAAATATTAAAAAAAATAATAATAAAAACAAAATGTAAAAACCAAAATTAAATTATTGTTTATTTGCCAAAGAAGATTTGACTTTTCGAGGGGAAATAATTTTCTCTTAGCAGATGCCCAGTAATCTGGAGATTATTGCATTTTGTCACAATCGATCTTTGAATACAAACTAATAAATTACTTTTGCTATACACAAAAACAAAAAAATAAAGATGACAAGATTCTGTAATTTATATCTTTTTACAAAAGAATATGTTTCAGAGATCTTGGGCACTACGAGTTAAGTACACACACAAAATTCTGGATTGGATTGTGATGATCCAATCCAGAATTTTGTCCTTGTGTTGATATTCGAGCAGATTACTGCATGCCCAAACACATCTGTCTTTATCTGCTTGAGTCAGCTCATGCAGCACCAAATGACTGAACTTATACATCATGTTTATGCAAACGTGCGTACAGGTTCGTTATATATTGAATGCACAAGTCGTTAAAAAGTTAACAAAAATTTATTCTTTCCACAAGAAATAAATTAAAATGCTGAAATATTTCTTCACAGATCTTCGCACAATATCACAATATCTGAAACGTTTAGTAAAAACTCAGTTCAAAGCAGATAAAATAATTCTATCTCACAGCGAAATCGCTACAATCAATACAGCATTAAAACAAACAGCAGTTCGCTTTTTACAGCTACAAGTATAACAGCAACAACAACAACTACAACTGAGATGAGGTGTTTCACTTCGGCTTTTATAAGCTTTTTAATTATCAGTAGAACAATCACGATATTTCTAGATTTTTCTGGATGGCAACAGTAATTACGAGATATTTATTTATTAAGCATTAAATGCACGAGCTCTTTTATTTTTATTGCTATTTTTTTTTCAACGTAGTTTTCTCTTCAAAAATCGTCTGCATTGCACGGGGAAGTAGAAAGGAATTTTAATTACAATTCTAAAGAAGTAGCCAAATAAATGTGAATTTCGTAACAAATGCATAGCACAACCATTGGATATGGCACTAACGTCTAATTTAGTAAGCTCTCAAGCGGTTACATACAAGTTCTTGCAGGTGGGCCTCATCAACATCAGTAGGCTGGCCAGAGCACTCTGCTTCTTAAATGTCATAGTCTTTGCTTTTGAACTTTCATTACCAAACCTTCACAGTGTCATATGATACAGCATTAGTATCTAAAGCTGTACACAATTAGATGATATTTCGTAGCTGACTTTTTGCAACCCAACTGAAAGTAAATGATGGTTCTAATCTGGTAGCGTGATAGTTCCATTTCAGACACCTTAATCATAATGATATTTTTTTACAAATTTTACAACACAGTGTTCTAAAACATCTCTTTCTTTCAAATGCTACAAATCATCTGACAAAATATGATTAAATGTGAACTGTTTGCGCAGATGACATTTGTGGTGGCGGGAAACTTTTGTTGCAGCCCAATATATATATATATATACATACAGAGTGTTTTAGCAAATCGGTTATAAACTTTCAAGAGAGATAGAGTACACCTAGACATTATGTAACATTACATGGTTCGAAATGCTTTTCTGGAGTGTTAGTAATGACACAAAACACAAAGGAAGGAAACAAACAGATTGAAAAAACGTGTTTATTACGGTTTGAGCATGAAGGTGACTCTCTCACATTACAGCCATGATGTACACTACACACACACACACACACAAAAAAAGGGGGGGAACAGTCCTGTATCTCCCGTTCTACTGGGACGATTGACTAAAATCAAATTGCGTTTTTCATGTCTCGAAAGCACGACTTAGGATATGTATTAGATTTATATATAGCATTGTTCTAATACAGGTATTTTGACACAAAATCAGACTTTTTCTGAAATGACATACCAATTTTTTCCCGTACTTCAATTCTATGACTCAAATTATGCCTAAATATTAAATTTTGTAAAATTTGGTGTGAAATTTACGGAGAAATTCAAAAATTTAACTTGACGCCTTTTTTTCAGTTTAAGCCCAGAATAATTCACTTGGCGAACTTCTTAATATATGGCAACCTATTTTTCTGTCCCTTCTATTGTGTAAGAATGGAAAAAAAGTCACATAGTTTTTACCTTTTTACATTGTGGATGAGAGGAAAAAAAGTCACATCATTCTTATTTTCAAATAGTTTTAACAAAGTGCGTAAGCCCCATTTCCACCATTATCGCTTTCAACAAATATGCCAAATTTCAAAACGCGCCAATATATAAATTCCCATATATCTTCGGAAATTTTGAATAAAAAGCTCTAATTTTTTGCAGGTATGCTTAGAAATGCATCTACTTTAAGATAATCATAAAAATTTCAATTTTTTTTTCGAAAAATTTATAAAAACAATTTAAAAATATAAATTTTAAAAATAAATCATACAAAAATGGGTTAATTTTATTTAGAATGAACCTAAATTTTGAACTGTGTAGGAAGGAATTAAATAAGTGTCACAAGAAAAAGAGATATTAATAAATAGATACAAAATTGAATTAACATTGAGGAGCTAAAATTTTGAGAGCCAATTTTTACAAAACTTGGCAGTTTGGCATAATTTGAGTCGTAGAATTGAAATATGGAAAAAAAGTGGCATGTCATTTCAGAAAAAGTCCGATTTTGTGTCAAACTAGGTATATTAGAACAATGCTATATATAAACCTAATACATATCCTAAGTCGCACTTTCGAGACATGAAAAACGCAATTTGAATTTTGTCAATTAGCCCAGTGGAATTGCCCCCCCTTTTTTTTGGCATAGTATACATCTTCACTTGTATGCAATGTATCCTCAACACTGGATCAGCTGTTTTGGTCTGGAAGATTGACTATTTTTTCTGGGGGTCTGTCAAGACACTGGTGTATGAAAGCTCCATTAATAATACTAAGGAATTTGTTGCACGCATCATGACAGCTACTGGGGTAGTTCGGGATATGACCGGTATTTTCCAGAACATCAGATCTTCCATGCACCAGAGATGTGAGGCCTACACCACGGTCCTGGGCAGAATGTTGTATATCTTCTTTGATGACAGTTGTCATTTGTTTTTGTTCTTATTTCTTGGTTTCTGCTGTATTAAGCATAATAAACATGTTTTCTCACCTTGTTCATGTTCTTCCTTTCTTGTATTTTGTGTTCTCACTACTCTGCCAGGAAAGCATTTTTGACCCTGCATTGTTATATGATGTTCCATCGGCTAGGTGTATTCTATCTGTCCTGAAAGTTTACGGCTGATTTGTTGAAATACCACATGTATATATATATATATATATATATATGTCCAGGCGCTGTAAGATAGCTTCCATGCAAAGCAGGTTTAGGGTTGCCAGAAAATGACAAGGGAAGGCAGGGTTGCCACA
This sequence comes from Stegodyphus mimosarum, assembly GCA_000611955.2. Classification (NCBI taxonomy): domain Eukaryota; kingdom Metazoa; phylum Arthropoda; class Arachnida; order Araneae; family Eresidae; genus Stegodyphus; species Stegodyphus mimosarum. The sequence continues at coordinate 34,796 of KK122521.1, forward strand.
TTTGATGAGAAATTGCCCATTTGGCAACATTCGCCGATATGCCATAGAGTTCTCTAACACAAGCCAAAAGCTATATAAACCCCGCTAGTATGCGGAGAGCTGAGTAAGTGCGCAATCAGTGCCTAGTCTACCGAGTTGATAGTCAGTCAGTGAGCAAGTGTCTTGTAGTTTAGTTTAGAGAGTCTCATAGTGTATCATGAGTTAATGCATCGTCGAGATTTATCTTAGAACGTGTTGAGCTCCGGGAATGACTGAGCAGAGTCGGGAGCTGTAGGTGCCTTGTTGTGAATCTCTCTCCACCATTATAGCCTGAAGCTGTGTTGCTGATTGTCTCAGCATGTTTATAGTAGATTTTTGACGACTGTAAGCGTGATTTTGGAGCTGTCTTGAAAAATACTGGCCAATAAAGTGTGCTTTGACACTTCATCAACTGTTGTTGTCATTATTCAATCCAAATCCACGAACCCTTTAACGTACATGTGAAGAAGAAGAGAAAAACATAACAATATGTATTACAGTATCACAATTTTTTTAATACAAAATTATCCTAATATTATGTAATTTTAATTTAATTTCTTTCATGTCTTTGTAAATTTGGTTCTAAATTGTTTACTTTTTTGTCTATATATATATATATATTGAGGGCAAAATTGCTTTCTTCAGTTTCCTGACTTCTAGGAAAAATATAAAAAAACTCCCATTGGCGCCTGAATTAAAATTTGATGAACGATAATTCATCACTACCTGGATTTGGTCAAAAGGATCTTATGCTTCAGTTCAATCCTTTGTTAAATGGGTAAAAATGAAAGGATTTACCAAATTCCCCCTTCATACAAACTGTTGTCACGGTAGTAGTTAGTCCGCTCAGCTAGAAATTGGAAGAACTGTGATCCATTTCTCAAATTTTGTTGCTTCAAAAATGTATAAAAAAAGGTCTTCTACAATATTATTTTAATCTGTTAAAATATATTAAAACTTGCTCTGACTTGATACACATGAAACGGTATGTCAAAGCAAGATGTCTAATCAATTATCTAACTGGTGTCTTTAGATTTTTTTTTTTCTTTGCTGCTGGAAATCTTGCAAAGTCCGTTGTGTCTTTTACTTAAAGGTAGCTGGATATGCTGATACTACATTGCAAGAGAGAAAAGCCTTTTAGTTTTATACATGTCTACTGATACCTTTTTTTAAATGAGTTTACGAAAAGTTATACAATCTACATATTAAGTCATCCAAAAAATCCTGCAATTTTTCAAACTGAAGTGCATTTTCTTCTAATTATTTTGTTATTGATAACAAGGAATGACCTTGATTGAAGAAGATACATAAATATGGTCTCTTTTACTAATGCTACATAATTCTATGATGTGTTGAGGCATAATTTTTGTTTCAGCGCTGTCCTAAGAATGGGTAATCCAAAAATTCATTTGTATCATTTATATGTTTTTAGATATATAAAAAAGAAATGATAACCAATGACTTTTTGTAAAATTTGCACTGTATATGGATAAAATATTTTTTTTATGATGATTTGAGCAGTTCAGGCATGGAAATTTCAGCCTTGATAATGCCCACTTTAGATGACCACCATCTTTAAGCAAGAATCTGTTAAAAGAAGCTATTTCTGAAAATCGACAGTATCAGAAACTATCAGAATAAATATTCTGAAAAGCAATGTACCAGTCAAAATAGCCCAAGACAAAATAAAAATAGCCCATGACAAAATAGCATAAATCAAAGGCTTCGGAAGTGGGTCTCACAAGCAGTTTTTAATTTTTTAGTATCTAAATATATGCAGGGAATATAAAAGAATGCAATGGCATATGCATAAATCAGTAATTAAATTAAATACATTACAAAATATACACATTCAAATCTCTGATATTGTCCACATATTTAGATTTGCTGGCTCATTAAAAAAGTGTTTCACAACCATTTGTCAAATAGTATGCCATAATAATAATTTCTACATACACAACAGGTTACCATAAACTGTTGTGTATGTAGAAACAACAAGTACAACAGGTTACCACAACATGCAAAAGTTTGGTATGCTGTGGCCTATATTCTAAATTATAATTGTTTTATAATTTATAGAAGTTTTACAAGTTTTGCACAAAAAAGTATCTAAGCATTGCAATAATCTTGAAACATGAGCTTGTTTTTTAATATGTAAAGGACAGAAAACATATTTTTGTTTGCTTTCAGATATTAAAGCTGAATATGAATTTTGCCAAATGATACAAAAGTTGATATTCGCATAAAAAGGTTTTAGAATTATAACTAGAACTAAGATATTTATTGTTATATTTTGTCACTGGCTATTCTGATGGGTCATGGATAAGCATAATACATAATCATTTCAAGAAGATTGGGAATGTAAGCCTCTATTATATATGAATACCTTACTTTAACATAGCAGAATATGCTTGTTTGAATTTTGGCATGCAATTCTTTGCTGAAACGGAATAATGAAGGTCCATTTTTTTAAACATCTCATTACCACAGATAAAAAGTAAATACTATACAGTAATGTTAGGAGAAAAACAAATCATGGGGTTAAGTCAAATGAACCTCCATTAATAACACTGAGAAGGGGCTGAATTTTAAAAATATAATGCTTTGCATGTGATGGACTACAAAAGAATTGTATATTATGAATTAAACAAATCAAATAACCAAATATTATGAATGCACGAAATAAGATAAAAAATTTGAAATACCACTTTCAGATTTAAAAGTAGATATCTAAGCAAAGCGCCCAAAGCTGAACAATCAGCAAGGTGTAGTCTTCCATCATGCCAATGCACAATGTCACATTTCGATGAATGTCAGACAAAGCCTTATCGAGTATGACTGGAATGTTTTGTGTCAGCCCTCCTTATCTTTCAGATCTTTCCTTCTCAGATTTTCATCTATTAAGGTCATTTCAAAATTCTCTGAATGGCTTGGAGTTCACATTTTGGACACTGTCTTTATGAATAAACCTAATGACTTTTATGAAAAAGCAATTTTACAGCTGCCAAAGAAATGGCAAAATGTCATAGAACAAAATGGTGCTTAAGTGGTTTAAAGAAACTTTTTCGTGTTTTTGCACTATTTCAATTGTATTTATCATATATAAACTGCAGAACTTTTTGGATAATTCAATAAGAATGCTTTATATCATGAATTAAAGCACTGCATGAAAATTTATTACTATTATTTACAGCTGTGTCAATTTAAGAGGTGAGGGTTACTCTTGGTCATTAATTTAATGAGATGACAAATAACTAAACATTCAAAGAAGTTGTTTTCTGGATGCTAAAACTATATCAAACTATATAACTTATCACAGATGTCTGCTGATGAGGTGCGAAAATATCTACCTCCAACACTTACTTAACAATTGGAAAAGTGCCCCTCCTAATCAGGTGTCTTTTTGTGGAGGCACAACCTGAACACCAGCACTGGGCAGTCCTGAGTTTAATTGTATATCATTGTCCCTTTTAATATAACCCCCTCCCAAATTTTAACAC
>KK122521.1:39639-49828 GCA_000611955.2 Stegodyphus mimosarum
AAGTCCAGCAACATTTTGGATGTGCTGATCATCTTGGTCTCGTTTCTTTCTTTATTGTTGAAATTGTTTCTACCATATTTTGGAAATCTTTGTAACTGGAAATACATCTCCAAGTTTATTATTAAGGGAAAAAGAGCCCACAGCCACTTTTTGAGTACCACATATACACTTCTGATTTACATCATGTTGAATACTATACTAAAACAAAATCTAATAAATTACTTTTATCGAATTAAAGGCAAATAGAAAATAAAAATGTTAATTTTTCTAAAACATTTTTAGTTTGCATCTGTCTTTGTGTGATATATATAATAAAACAGTCATTAAAGAGTATTTTTCAGAATAATAATAAAAAATAAATAAGATGAGATAATAAAAAAGCACTTTTCAGAGATAGAGCAAAAATGTGTGGAAAAATAAGTTGCCAAGATAAACAGACTACTCACTGTGAAAGTTCTGACAATTCTTCAGATAAATTCTTCAACATTTTAGATGTATCTACACTCTCTTGCTTCTGTTTCTTGTTAGTTGCAGGAACTGAGCTGCGTTGAATGGGAAGTTTAGAACCACAAAGTGCTTTGTTGTGAGATTTCATCATTGCAATAATATTCTGAACATTAGCAAAGACAGAATGGCTCTTTGATGAAGACTGTAATTAAATTGGGGAGGGGGAAAAGAAAAAGATAAGTTACAGTATTCACTCATTTTAACTTCATCAGACATTATAGTTACATACGTGCCAATATATAAAAAAGGAAGATAAAATGTAGAAAAGTTACTTCAAAACTGCCATGAAAATATTTATCTCTCTTTCCAAAGAATTAAATATGACAACCATTTGAACAGGAAAATTTGCTGTTGCTGATTATCATATGTGTGTGTGGGGGGGGGGATTTTTAAGAAAACCTTGCATAAGAATCTAATCTTCTGTTCTCAGAATTCTTTTCTTTTCAACTCATAATAGGGCAGCCATCCACTGGGTAATAAACTGACTGATTTTCCAAGTTCCTTCTTCATTTCATTTCAGATAATTTATTTGGAATATGTCATAAAGTATTTCATTTCTATCTGCTAAGTTGTTAGCTTTTCCATTAACCAACAAACACTTTTATACTGCCAATTTACATTAAAGCAAAATTTTCCAGTTTTGTTTCTAATTTCATAAATGATCAAAATTTTAATAATACTACAATCTAAAAATTTAGAATTAAATTACAGTTTGATTTTAAATAGACAGGAATTTGATAGCCATTACAGCTTTACAGGAATTACATTACACATTCCATTACAGGAATTTGATAACCATATTACAGCTACATATATGCCTATTCTTCTTTTCCTATTGGCATATCCTAAACTGCAAGGAGAGTAAAGGCTAATGCTCATCAAATATCTCTAGTTTGTAAAAAAATCATGCGTATTCATAACATATAATATGCAAAAATTATAAGATAATTATATGGCAATTTCTATTCTTTCTTTAATAAGGCCTTTTCTTTTTTGAACAGTAGCATCATAGCCAATTTGTATGAAGAATTTATAACTATTTTAGATTATCTTTTTAATTTTCCCATGCTATCTTGCCATAAAAAGATTCTTTTCACCTTGACTTGACAAACAAGTATTATTTTTCTTAGGGCACTGGTTTATATATGTGTGTGTTCTTGTAATTAAAGAAGTGCTGACACTTCATTTTATTATAATGTTATCAATTGTCAGAGATGAATTGTGCACAATTTTTTTAATATTTTATTATTGCATTTTAAATTAGTTTAAGTGGATTATCCTACAAAGTACTTTCTATGAAATTTGCACCATTTTTATCATTTAATTACTGAACAGAATTGACTGTTTCACATTTTTACATTTGTTGGTATCTAAATTACATACAGGTGGTTTCCGTAATTTATCGAAAGGATGCATGAACTAATTTACAACTGATTTTTAATTTAAAAGCACCTGATAACTTGAGATAAAATAGAAATGTATTTTTGAGTACTAGATGTTAGTTTAGCTATCTGCCTCTAGCCGATCACCTCCTGATGAAGTTCAGCGAGAAATGGATCCTAAAACTGTATCAATTAATTTTCTTTTAATAATATTTAATTAAAAAATCTTTAATTTAAACATTGTCACTCTTAGCCAACGGCTGCTAACATCTCTATTTCACAGCATATTTTAAGTCTTAAAATTTTGGTTATTAAATATTTAATATCTTTTACTTTCAAAATTATTACAAATTGCCTTTGGTTATAATTTTCTTTAATTCATGATATATATGTAATAATGAATTGATACAAAGACAGAATTTAGTAGAACAATTCACCAACAATCATGGCTGGAGTGGTTGGGATGGTGATAGTGCATAGCTTGACTCTGTGGCATAGTAGATAACTGAAATTCTTTTGAAGAATCACGAAATCACTAGATAATCCCCAAATTGCTTTATTGCCTGTCAATTCTTATTAACATATCTTATTGCATAACATATCTCATTACATGGCACAACACAACGGGGGCAATCTGTACCCCCACAATTTTGAATTAGACAATTACATTTTGCAAACAATGGAGAAAATACAGTTTAACAAAAAAACGTGATTTAGCAGGATAGTGAAAGCACCAAAAAAGGATGAGCAAAAGGCAGCTGAATTATTTATACTCAGAAAGGCATTTGAATTATTTATACTCATAAATTCTTTGAGTTATAAATGAGATTAGATAAAACCTCACAGCAATGCAGTTCTCTGCAGGGAAAGAAATGCTGCATCAGTGCAGATGTGAAAGGGGTTGTATTTATATTTAGATAAAAAATTTAAATGTCTAAGTGTTTTTCAAGTTTTATATTTTACAACTATATAAAGAGAGAGAATTATTTTTACTCTGAAGAGACTTTTGGGATACAAACCTTATTCCTTACCAGTGTGGCTTAATATACACTGGTCAAACTAAGAAACCCTTAAAATTTCGCCTGCAAGACATGAAGCATATGTTAGGAGAGAAAAAAATAAGAAACACATAAATCCTTCATTGCCCAATACTGTTGATCAAAACACCACATTTTCCATTTTTCTGAAGCCAAAATTATGCAAAAAAATATTATCCATTAACAAATTAGATTTTATAGAGCCTTACATTAATAAAATTCTTTCAGTTTCAGTTAAATTAAATTCCTGTCTATCTTTATTCTCAGCTTTTAAGGAAACTTCAGAGTTGTTGCTGTCATGTGAGCACAGGGTTTTCCTTCATAATTTTCATTCCTGCAGCTGATTAAGAAGATTCTATATCCGTACCTTCAAAACTAGTCCTGTAAATTTAAGAAAATTGTGTTGGTTCTTGTTGTCTTCATATCCAATACTACACATGCTTGGCAAGATGATGGAAACAATAATTAAACTTGATTGTGAATCATAATTAATGTGTCACAGGTAGGATGAACCTGGCCATAAACATGATGAAGAATGACATTCAAATGTTTTGGCCAGACATGTAAATGGTACCACTAAACCAAGGCACATATAACTTCTCATAAGTGATCATAGAACAATACATTTTCGTACAATGGCAAAGCTCTTAATGTCGCTGCAACTTTCTATAGCTCAGGCTGGCATTTTTTTTTCACAGTGGAAAAAATAATGAAAAAACCTTAGGAAAAAAACTGGCTGGAAGAAATATGTTTCTTCCATGGTGGAAGAACTAATTTTTGAACTTATTCATATTATTTTACTTATATTTAATTCATATGTAGCACTGTTATATTTCTAGTTCAAATATTTTCCCTTTCTATACTATTTAAGTAATTTCATTCGTATTCTTGTAATAACCTTCTCGTGTAAATTTTTATTACTTGTTATTAGAATACACAATCTACTTTCCCGTGAAAAAATTTCAATAGATTCTGAAATTGCATTTCACATAAAGCTGAGATAATAATTATCTACAAAGAACAGACATCAGAATTGAATTAAAAATGAAGAATTACAAAATTAAATTTGCATCGGCATAAAGACCATGTAATGAAATGAACCATAAATGTTTTGCAATTGCATAATAAACCATAAATGTTTTGCAATTGCATAATAAACCATAAATTTTTTGCTATCGCATAATAAACCGTAAATTTTTTGCTATTGCATACAATAACATATTTTGTAATTCTGAATGGATGGTTAGGTTATCTGAATATGGCAAGATCAGAAGGACTATCTGCTTAAAAGAAGGAATGCCTTTTTGGATAACTTTCTGGGGGAATTTTGCTCATATTCATGTTACACATGGGTAAAATCACAAAAAACAACAATACAGCAAGTCAATTCACCTGGGTTTGAACCCAAGACAAGTCAAACTACCAGTACTCAGAAAAAGCACACCAAATGTTCATATTTTTTGTTCCATCTCTTAGGCCAAGTTTCTAGCAACTTTTATACAAATTTTACTTCCTTATGCTTTTGTAGATCTGCAGTACATATTATGCAATATACTATATATAATAGCTGTGTTCTAGTGTGTCATGGATATTTTTAGCATTGTTATGGCAGTTTGAAATGAAATAGTATTTCTGCTCAACTGCTCAATGAAATTTAAATCATTCACAACATCTTCAAAGTATTTGCTCTTCCCTTTAACCTGCTAAATACTATGGTGAAATGCCATTTGCATAAATATTGTTTTTCTTTTTTAATTTGGTAGTGTAGTATATATATATATATATTTTGCTTCATCTTTTTCTTGTACGTCTTTGCCCAGTAATGCTGAAGGAACTACTCTAAGTGCTTCTCTCTGAGTAATTCTTGTACATTTATTCATTTGCTTAGTAAATCTTCTGAGGAAGCTAATGACAAGAATTGATTGTCAAATGGAGATATTAGTTCTACATATCAAAGAACATAGAATTGATGAATGTGAAAACTAAAACTAATGCACTACTGTATAATTCTTTTTCTTTAGAATCCAATATATTGAGACTGAGCCTAGATTGCATGACACACTTTTAATTAAAGGTATTTTGCAATTAAGATTAAAAAAAATGTATAACAATAACTTTAGACCATAGGATTGTAACAGATAAAATGATAAGCATAAATCTTATGAAAAAGCGCTGACTAGGAATTAGCTAATAAATAAGAGGCATAAATTAGTATACTGCTATAAATTGTTTTAATAGAATGGAAGAAAATATTCTATTCATATTTAACAATTGAAATAGTTTATTGGAAAAAATACACATATAAATAAAACAAAGATAAATAATTAAAACTTTTTGAATAATAAAGATCATTGCTAAATGTATACGAATCAAGACAACGTTATTTTGTAGAAATTTAACCATCGTATTTGGAAAAAAATTTGAAAACAAGTACAACTTAAAAAATAATTAAACTGCAAATTAAATAAAAGAGTTAGTGGTACTTCTGCAATTTTTTACAATTTGATGAAAAGGCATTTCTCCCATCCCTTAATTAAAAAACAAAAACAAACAAAAAAGTATGACTTAATTACTTTGGAAACTTAATAACTACAAATTAACCTCACACAATTACAGGCAGTGCATAATTTGATTTGAGTGCAGATATTTTGGTCCTTTCTGATTATCGACACTCTCATTAAAATGTTGCAAACTCAATGCGTACTTTGAAGAAAAATGTTTGTTACGGTATCTTTACATCTATTTCAATGACACATCTAGTGCCACTTAATTATTTACATTCTTCTTTTTTCATACAACACACACATTTCTCAGCTTTTGAATTATTGTATTTCCCAAGTACACAAAAATCTGTTTTCACTAAAAAAAATCAGAGAACTTGGCACTGCTTACATCCTTGGCACAAACTTAGCATTGCTCACAATTTCGGCATCACAATCCTGAAATGATATTTAAATGATACCTTTAAATAATCCCCATTATGTTCTATATGCAGAAAGCTAAGTTCAAGATTTTGCCAAAGATGACAAAAATTGTAATATATAGTCCACCACAATGCTAAAACTCTGAAATTCCCAAAGAAGGAACTATAATCTGCAGTCACATTTACCAAAATGTTCTGAGAAGCAGAAAGCCACCTGTGAGAATACTATGTGCACACCAGGGTTGCTATAAACATACTTTTTGACAGTATGGAGTATTGACGCATCAGTACTTTTTCATGGTTTTTCAGTATGAATGCAGATAATCAGAAAGTAGTGATATTTAATTTGATAACTAAATTTTAACAATTTGATAATTTGATTTTTTAAATACTTCTTTATACAAAAGAAAGTAATATTATATTAAAAATAAATGTATGTTTGAATGTATATACATATATTTGGCAATATGCAAAACCTACATCATCACCTGCCAATAAATGGCAATATACTGCAGACTTACTAGATTTTGAAGATTGCCTTGTTAGCAAGCTAGTTAGATTCTATAGATGTCAGATTTTGATTATTTATAATCCCATGAAACCGTACATGGTTTCATGGAATTATAAATATGAATATTGTAGTTTGCGAGTCTTTCTGTCAATTAAAATAGTTTACCAAGCAAGTGTTAATTTACTGTGCCAAACCATATATATGTATGTGTGTGTATGTAGTATAAAGCAGATGTCAAACCCATACATATAAAGCATGCATAACTGTATATATAAGTGTGTATGTGTATTTAAAATTTATTTCATTTTTAAAGTTTATTTATTTATTAAGTTATTTTTTATGAGAGAAGAGGTATAGTAAGAGGAACCTGGAGCCAAAATAGGTATCATAGTACCTGAAAGTGAAATATGCTTGTAAGTTATTAAGAGGGATTAAGTATGCATTGGCAGCGAATATTCTCCTCCCAGTTCTTAATAGTAACTACCTCCCTCTGCATATATACATACATACATATCTATAAATGGACCTTCAAAGCTAAAATCTATGATATCTAGTGCTAATGCAGCTATTAATATAATTTATTAAAATTAAATTATTAACAGCAATTATCCCCTTGGGAAATGAAGAGCATAAACTATTGAATAAATTGAATTAAATGTAAATACTTCAGTTTAATTGAAATATTTTTTTGGAATATATTGGATTGAATTTCTTTCAAACAAATGAGAGGGATGAAACATGATCAAATCTCAATAATTGTTGAAGGTTTTTCTGAGAAAATACCTCTTGAAATATCAGCTTTTTTGATGGAATCTGTAATAATTGAAACATATTTTTACATTTTTAATAAGTTTTTTTTCTACTAGATTAAATGAAACCAATAAATAAGTTTTATTACTGCAATAGTGTATACTCTTCATTTTCCAAGGGGATAATGTCTATTAATAATTTTATATCTATATCTATCTATCTATTTACCTATCTCTCTCTCTATGTGTAATGGGATGATTTGAAGAGTAGCTGCAATGGATTGACAATGGTTCTAAGCATAATGAACAAAACCCAGGAGCCAAGACACAAATTATTTCTCAATACTTAATTCTTCTTTACACATTCTATATCATAAATCCTTTTGTATATGAGATGCATGTGACACAATTTTGTGTCTCTTACATATTTTGAAACAATAAATAAAACATAGCGAGAAGCACATATTACCAGTAGCACACCAAAGGGGAAAACAAAAAGGATTTCATAATAGCAGCATTAGCATTTATAGACAAAAATGTCTTTAATGTGATTGGCTGAGAGTTCACCACATTGCAGCATGATTATATAAATAGGAAATGGATTAATTTTCACATGATGCACTTTAGATTCATGTACACTGGTTATCATAAATTAAGGAAAAATCACAAAAATCATGATTACTGATAAAGTTACATGTAGAATTTTATGAAACTTACCCACAATATACAACACATAGTAAGGTATCAAATAACATAAGAAATTACCAGACAATTATGGTAGTATAGAAATTAGCACATGTAAAAAATGAACAAATTGAAGGTCTCAGTTTGCTACAGGAAAAGTACCTTCAATATGGAATAAGATTGCCTCTAGAAGCAATACAGCGATGTGTGATGTTTTCAATTATGCGGTCTATCTGTTCTATAGGAAGCGAAAGCCATTGCTTTTGAAAAGCAGTTGCAAGTACAACAAGGGTCTGAGGGGGTGGATTGAGAGCAGCTACACATCTCAAAAAAGCATCCCAAACGTGCTCGATAATATTCAAGTCTAGAGATCGAGCTGGCCATTCCATGCGCATAATTTTTTCCTGTTGAAGATAATCATCTACGATGCAAGCCCCGTGTGGTCTTGCATTGTCGTCCTGTAACAGGAAAGCATCACTTATTGCCCCGGCATATGGGAATGAGCGATGTGTGCATATGAGCGATGTGTGATGCTTTCAATTATGCGGTCTATCTGTTCTATAGGAAGCGAAAGCCATTGCTTTTGAAAAACAGTTGCAAGTACAACAAGGGTCTGAGGGGGTGGATTGAGAGCAGCTACACATCTCGAAAAAGCATCCCAAACATGCTCGATAATATTCAAGTCTAGAGATCGAGCTGGCCATTCCATGCGCATAATTTTTTCCTGTTGAAGATAATCATCTACGATGCAAGCCCCGTGTGGTCTTGCATTGTCGTCCTGTAACAGGAAAGCATCACTTATTGCCCCGGCATATGGGCACACATAAGCATCAAGGATGTCATCTCTATAAACCTGAACATTCATGGTTCCCCTTGGAAAGACATGGAGGTCAGTGCGTCCACCCAAAGAGATGCCACCCCAAACACAGACACTGCCTCTTCCGTATGCATCTCTTTCACGGATGATAACGGGTTCCAGGTTTTCTCCACATCAAATAACGCTTACTATTGCTTTCTACACTAAACCTGAACTCATTCGTAAGGACAACCCTCCATTGATCAGGCGTTCAGTGAACATGTTGTTGTGACCACTGCAAACGGTCTCTTCTATGGCATGATGTGAGCAGCACGCAAATGGCTGGTCGCCTAGCATACAGACCAATTTCGAGAAGCCTTCTACGCACAGTTGACGTTGACACCAACCTTCTGGTGACTGCAGTAGGGGGGATCTAAGAAGAAATGGAGTAGCATTTCTATTCCTGTGTGCACATAATGTCAAATATCAGTCATCGGCGCTTGGCATAGCAATTGGCCATCCTTGGCTAAACCTCTTAGATGCCAAATCTGTGGTTTGAAATTGCTTCCAAAGTCTATAAACCACAGAAGGACTCACATTTAGCCATCTGGCCACTTCTGTTTGACTTTGTCCTGCCCCTAGTCTCCCAATGGCTCTCTATTGTAGTTCTGGAGGCAAATGATGCCTGGAGGTCATTGTTACGAATTGGCCATCTCAGATTTCTGATGTCACTATCACAGTGAAATATGTAGGCTTGCTCTCAAACATGGACTTTTATGCTCCTCGCAGATGATGTATTCCGAGTGCAGCACCACTAATTTGCATACTGCAGTTTTAATCAGCTACTCTTGCTTGGCAACATATTCAAATTTTACACAGTTTGGCTTTTGAGGGAGTTATCTCTATTTTTGTGATTTTTCCTTAATTTATGATAACCAGTGTATTAGTACATCTTACATATTCCTCCCTTCAAAGACAAAAAGACTTAACAAAAAGCCTTTTTAGAAGAAAGCAGTAGAAAATTGGCAAAACAAGGAAAATATAATAAATAATAATAAAATTTTGATCTAAATTTTGAATATAACCTTTTTGACCAATAAATACAAATTTTTAAGTTCTATTGAAAATTTTAGTCAAACTTTAAAAATTTGCAAGAAATAATTAGAAAAGTTCAGAATTTTTGCAAACCTCCATTTGAGATCATAATGCAAATTTTAAGTCTTTGTCTTGAAATTCTTCTTGTCGAAATATCAATATAATACCAAAATATTCCTATTTTATATTCAGAAGTTTCTATGAAAATTAATAATTATTTACTCATTATAGAACAAAATACATTTTCTTATCGTAAAGCATAAATTGTACTTTAGAAATTAATAAACATAAAGCTAACAAAATACAATACAGCAACAAAATAAATTTAATCAAAATGAGGAGGTTCTCACAAAGCAAATCAACATAACTCCTTGCTGATGGCTGTCAGATGTTTAAATACAGTAGCACATATGAACCCCCATTCCTATTACAGAGTAACTGGCTTTTAGCACTATGTAAAAATATAAAGTTTCTATCCATGATTTATGAAGAAAAAAAATTTTCA
>KK122521.1:50568-68256 GCA_000611955.2 Stegodyphus mimosarum
ATTATATAAAACAAAATAGAAATAAGAATTACATATGAAAAAATTACGATGTTTTCATATATAATTATTATTTTATTTATATTTATTATTATACATTTTTTCTTACATAATTATTATGAAAAAATTATGATTTTTTCATAAGGTGAGAGTCTTCAAAGTTTATCATAATATATTCTACTACCTATTACTGATTATTTATAACAATATTCAATATTAAGAATTTTTCCTATTTTATATTGACATTTATACAAAAGCAAAATTTTTATTACATTTTTCCATAATAATATTTAAAATTATTTCATTACTATTTGTAGTCATATTTATCTAATTCTCAAAATAATTCCAAAACTCTTAAAAAATGATTCAAAATTTTTAAATAATAATCCAAATTCCCAATTACTATAGTGATTTCCAATAACCTTCCCTAAATAAAATGATTTAAAAATCTTAAAATTTGTTACTTAATTTATTAAATGTAATTACTAGAGATTTGAATTCTGATAGAATAAAATTTCAGTCTGATATTTTCATAAAACAGTGCATTTTTTTTTCTTTTTAAATTCTGTAATAAAGAACAACAGCATTACAAGAAATTCAGCAGATAAGAAAAATCACATTACATATCTAAATTTAAAAGTAATTTATATCACTCACATTTTTTCAATGATTACTAAAACATTTTAAACTGCATTAACGATGAATAAATTAAATAGCAAAATCAGAATTGCAGAGTTTTAAAGCAAAAGTACTGCATATAAAAATCCAATGCACATATTTGAATTTTAGATAAACTTTTGTCAAGTACACATATGGATTCAGTGGCACTCATGATTGCTGATCTCAACTAATTTTCAATATCAAGATTTCTTGTAAACACAGGTTTATAACTGTAATGCTAAAAATACTTTGAATATTACACAAAAGACTCCAAGTAAATTTTGAAGCACTGGCATCTAAATGCATCTTTACAGCATTTATTAAATCGTCAAAGTTGAGCACAATTTTTTTCATTCTCAGATACTGGGCAGAACATGAGTGAAGATTTGATTATAAATGCAGAGAATAAAATTAACAGGTAAGGTACAGACTTGCATTAAAATTTTCTGTGGATTCACTGTCAACTCATTGTACTGGCATGATTAAGAGAATGGCTGCAATGGATGGATGATGGTTCTTTGTGTTGTAATAGCTTGGAGAGGCCTTACTGCTTAGTTACCTGAGATGCCTAATGAAGAAAAACGAGGACTTGTGGCAGAAATTAACAGATACAATTTATTTCTTGACACTTAATTCTTCCTTACACATTCTATACCACAGTTCATTTTGGGTGCGAGATGCACCTGAAAATTTCATGTCTTCTCTTACATATCTTGTAACAATAAACAGCACACACCAAGAAGCTCACACTGCCAGCAACAAGCGAAGAAGGAAGAAAAAAAGGTTTCTCCAATAGTAGCATTGGTATTTATAGACAAAAATTTAATCTGATTCGCTCAGGGTTCACCACATTGTAGCATGATTGCATGAATACAAAAGGGCAAATGACACACTTTAGATTGATATACTAGTATTTTTAAGGTAGGAAAGAGAAGTAGCCAAATTAAAATTAGTAATTTTGAGTTCATATTTTTTTATCTTATATAAATTGAAAAAACCTGATTTATTAATTTAAACTAAATGCTAATATTGTAAACATGAATCATAAAATTTAAGCAAATAAATTATATTTTCTGTACAAGAAGCAATAAATAAAAAATGATATCCAGTCGAAATAAATTTTAATTGTTACTATTTATAGACTGACCATTCTAATTTCAAAATTACATAGACATAAGATGAAGTGAAAAATAAAAGGCTCTAGTACTTTGAAAATTGAAACCAAATGAAATGAAGGTGGTGTTTTTATGTAATATTTTTTATACTTTAATAAAAAAAATATATGCAGGGTTTTAGGAATTTTATTTTTTGGGGATATTTCATCTTGCCACATAAAAGCAAAAATATAATATACATTAAAGTTTTTAATGCATTAAAATACATTACTGCATAATACTTACAGCTCCAATAATGAACGGAACATCAGAGAGTTTCAGATGGTAATGTAGTTGTGAGCTCAATTTAGAATTTGTAGGCACAGGTTTTGAGCTTTCAGATTTGAAATCGGCAGTATTATCTGTTTCATCAAATGTCTGAACTGCAGCAGCAACCTTAAGAAAATGTAAAGAAAGAAAAAAAAAAAAAAGTGAGTGCAAGCAAAATTTAAAAATTCAAGCTGGGTACATTTTTTTATTAATGAGAAAAAGTATGGAAGAAAAGAATGTGAAATTTATAAATAAAACACAACTATGAAAAATATATTAAAAATAAATTTTAAATATGAAAGATAGCAATATTATTCCCTAATTTCCAAAACAAAATAACTATTTTAAAAATATAACTGAAAATATATTTAGTGCGCATTATTCTAATACTTTTATTAATGTAATTTTTTAAAAATATAATAAAAATAAAAGAACAAAGATAAGTGCAGTGGTCTCAAATTCAAATGGTGTGTGGGATGAATGCACAACATAAAAATAGTTGACAGGCTACCTTTTTCTAAATAAAACAAATATTTAATACATTTACATCTTGCTTACTAAATATTCATCTAAACACACATAAACAGTAATAACAATATCGCAAATGAAAAAAATTCAAATTTATATTTATTTTCTATCTGAAATCTGGAGTTTGGTATCTGTAAGACATTTTTTGTTGGTTACACTTTGTAATTCAAATATATTAATAGCTAAATATTAAATTCTTAGATTGATATTTCTTTCAAATAATTCAAGCTTGTTTAATTAATCATTACATAAATTACATAATTTAAACTAAAATAAGCAAATTATGAAATCTAAGTTTTAAAAGAAAATTTACTAAGTGAGACAAACCGGAGAATAAATAATAACAACAGAGTCTGTTATTCGCTAATTTTTTTTCTACACATGAATATACATATGTTTGTATGTAAATAATGATAAACTTTTTTATTTCTTACTATAGCTTGAGACTTGATATCATTTCGATTCTGATAAAGTTCATAGCCTCAGTGAAAAATTACTGGAAATTATCTTTATAATGGATTGATGATGCTCACTGGTGAACGGGATTCTTATTAATTTTCAACAGTGAAAAAAAAAAGTGTTCACATATAGATGTATATCCAAACAAAGCAATTATTCTTAAGTGCAAAAACTGGGCTTATTTATTTTTTGAAAATTATAAATAAAAGTTAATAAAATCTGTGTGTTCATTAACTAATTTACAGTGTTATTTATATTATACTGTAAATTAGTTAGTTCCATTTATAGATATCCTGGCACTTTATTCATGTTCGATTTTAAAGCAAATGAAAATAATATACACTCAGACTTCAAATAACTAAAATCTTGAAATTTTTGCAACAAATACAGAATTGATATGTCTTCGCAGGCCACATAAAATTGCTTTGGGAGCCACTAGTTTGAGACTAATGAGTCAGTGGATAGTTTATACTTACACAATTTACACATTTTTAAATGCACATTAGCCCATTAGAAGATTTTGCTTTTATGTTGAAAAATATTTTGGTCTATACATGAAATATGCCAAAAGGAAAACGTTTTAACTTCAGAGAAAGTTATTATTAAGATAAAATAAGATGTACTGATTTTGCTGCTGTGCTTGCGAGTAAATGGAATAAATGATGAAGGTAACAGCAAAGATGAACTTATTTCTACAATTAATGATTTACAATAAATTATAATACGTTCATTTAAAATTTATACAAATAGATGATGGAATTCACCAAGAACATAAAAAGTATTAAAAGCTAAGAGAAAAAGAAAATTAAGAACTCTTTAAAAATTTATAGGTAAAATAAAAAAAAAATTCTGAATATGCTACTAGTTCTACAGATATGGAGCTATAAAATAATTAATTAATAATTAACATTTATAATGTTACTTTTGCCTTATGTTTTTTAATCCAAGGTGCATTCTCTTCTTGCTGATCAGACAAATATTTATTCTCAGCAAAATAAAAGATTTTTTATTAACATGCTCAAAATATGAAACATATCATTTGAACCAGTTTGTTAACACAGTTTGACATTTGTCAATATATTAAAATAAAAGCTGCCTCCCACCATACATGATCTGAAATATTTAACAAACCCTCTGCTTAGTAAATATATGAAACTTAACACATACTTATATTTTAGCTTAATTTTTAAATCCTTGTGAATCTATATGAGATGTCACAAATAAATGCAATAAAACTTTAAAATTTTTGTTCCTGGTTTAAAAACTACTTTTTTTTAATATTAATTTTTGCCAAAGTTGCACAAACATAAATTTCAATAATTTAATAACATATTAATCTAATCAACTGAAACATTTACAAAAAATTTAAATAAAAGTGAAAAAAAGGGGAGGTGTAAAAAATTATGCAATGTTTGTAAATATTTCTGCATCTGGCAAGAAATGGGTTAAAATAACAGATTTTCATGTAATTTTTTTTAAGAATGCTGCTGGAAATATAGCAAAAATATATCCTAATGTAATATCTAACCATAATTAAAAATTTTTTATGGAAATAATAAATTTATTTATTTGTTTGTTTATTTTTATATTTCTAAAGTTACAACCTAAATGAATCTGAGTTATCAGTAAAGCATCAGAATACTTAAAAAAGGCATACCAATGAGATCTAGAGTGGAAGAAAAAGTAAAACTGATAACTCATTTTTGTTCTCATTTAAAAGCTTGGGAAATTTTAAAAAAGAAAAATTTTTGTAGTTTTACTTTGAATTTTCATATAAGAGTATCTGTGGCCAATTCTATCATTCTGCATAAATTAAATCTGGCCATTTTAAAAAGTACATCAATATACTGAATGCAAAATTATGCAAAAAAAGTGGCCAATCTATCATTCTGCATAAATTAAATCTGGCCATTTTAAAAAGAAGTACGCCGATATCAAATGTAAAACTATGCAAAAATCTAAACTAACAATTTTGTAGAAAGAATTTTTGGCACTAACTACTTTTCCAGTAAGCATAAAAAATATTCCACTCTATGGTTTGCAAATATTTGAATAGCTGAAATAAAATAAATTAAATAATAAAAAATAGTACCAACAAGCATGTGCTATCTAACAAGAAAAAAATAAAATCAAAGGGATTAAAAAAACTATGAGATAATTCTTTTAAAAGCTTTGAAGGAAATAAGAATTCATATTTAACCAAAACTGACAGATTTTAAAAAATGTGGAAAGCTTAATCTAATTCCCCAAACGAAGAAGTCTTTTGGATAATTTAGCAGAATTAAAATTTTAAAAATTATTGAAACAAATAATGATTAGTTTTATTTTTCATTATTTTTCTAACTTAAAATTAAGGTTTTTTCTATATGAAATTTTAATACTTTTTTAATTTGACTGATGTATATCTGCTATGTACAATATTTTAAATTGATAAGACATAAATTCCTCCAAAATTAAAATCTAGAAGGACTAATTTTATCAATGAGAGAGGAAATAACTTCCAAGTTATTTTTTAGTTTAATTTCCAATTTATTTTGTTTTTTATTAACAAAATTTCTTGTCTGTTACATAAAAGCCCTCTTTTATAACTTACAAACTTGTTGAGCTTACAAATTCTTTTGCCAGTATAGCTAAATATACATCAGTCAAAGACAACATTAAAATTTTGCAATAAAAGCCATGAATTTTATATCAAAATGCATCAGATAATCAATTCTGGTTCCTTAATTACTTTTTAAATTCCACTAAAATTACCCCAAACATTCCTTCAATATACTTTTCAACGACTGTGAATGTCTTCAAAGAAATTTGGTGACCATATAAAAGTTCACTGAAGAAATCCCAGTCATGACTGCCCCCCCCCATAGGTTGCCCACATAGTTAAGAAAAAAGAAAAGAAAAGAAAGTGACACATGGATATATAAATACACACACATGTGAAAATAATTTTCCCATCCATTAGTTTATGCAAATTTTTGTTTAAAAATTCTGTACTTTCAAAATAAATTCTTAAACGCTTTATTTCAATTTTACACGCACACGTAATAGTGAATTATAAGCAAACGTTTCAAGCAATCTGTTTAATTTTTAACAAGCATGCTTTACATAATTTAACATCATTACAACTTGAACCTTACATTTAATCCTTTCAATAATTTTTCTTAAAATCTTACTTTAGTTCCCCCCCCCATATAGGTACTTGTTATGTAGGGTTTTATCACATGGGCTTTTATAATATAATTCTCTAAAAGGCCATTGCCTCTTCATTGTTCACTCAGCTCCAGCTGGTTTGTGGTTGCATTTCTTTCAATCTCACTGAACAGAAAAAGCATTTAAAAAAACCAAACAAATTTGTTTAATTGCTTTATCCTTCTCTTGGAAATGCAAAAATAAACGGAGATGGAGTTCAACCATGTCAAACACAACCTTGGCTGGCATTGTGACAAAGTTAGGATCATTCAGAAGAAGTGTTAATTACATGCTGCAAGGTGAGGAAGTTACAAGAGTTCACTCTTACTGGAAACCCAAAATGTTTAAAAATTTTTTTCATACCATATGAATTTTACGTGAACAGTGCATATTTCATTGTTAACTTTTAAAAATACGATCCCTAAAAATAATGGAACCATATTTTTTAGCAGAAATATTTTTCTGTAGTTTAAAAAAATGGTTAGCAGTTATCTATCCCATCTGTGTGGTGGTCTACCCTGATCATAGTTGATTCAATGTGACATTTACCAATATTGTGATCTTGTATGCAAGAATTATTTTAATTCTTTTTTCCTAAAATAAACTTGGCTTTTTTCCCTCTTTCAACTATGTATAATAATGCATTTAGATTTTAGCCCAAAAAATTGAAAAGAAATTATTTATTATAATTAATTAAATAACTAAAATATAAGAATAAAAAAAATTCTATAACATGATTCATATTCCATCCATTCTATTTCGTCAATAAATTGTTCCAAATGCTGCACGCATGTTTGTGCTCATGCTTGCACTGTGGCTTGGTCAATGTGTCAGCCTACATGTAATATTGTAAATCAAGAGTTGTCAAAGTATTTTGCACCTATTCTCTCAAAAGGATTTCAGTGAGACAAGTGATCAAGGGTCAATGAGAAATACACTCTTTTGCAAAAAAATCGAAGCACCATGAAGGAAGTGGTTGTTTTTGATGAAATTGAATATGTGTATAGCTCATACACAGATAATAAAATGACTACAAAATCAAGGTCATAGTACCTGTTCACGGCTCACAATCACCCATTGAGTGTTCAAATTAGTAGTTGGTCGAATCGCCCCTGGCGGCAATGCATGCTTAAATTCATTGAGGCAAGGAGTGGTAGAGGTTCCTAATATCATCTGTGACACATTCTGCCAGGCATTCATCAGTTGTCGCTCCAGATCTGTGATATTTTGTGGTGCTCGAATCTGGCGGCCTACCATGCCCCAGACATGCTCGATTGGTGAAAGGTCTGGTGACCTTGCCGGCCAAGGAAGCATATCAACCGTGCGGTCCAAAGATATGCGAGCGGTATGTGGCCTGGCATTATCTTGTTGGAAAATGGCCCCAGGATGACGTGCCATGAAGAGTAATGCAACCGGCCTCAGGATGGTATCAGCATATCATTGAGCTATTAAAGATGTACGGAGGATGACTAAAGATGACCTGCTTTCATAAGAAATAGTGTCCCACACCATCACACCAGGGGTTATGACTGTATGCCTTTGTAAAACAAAGGCTGATTGGGACCACTGGCCCCATCCTCTCCATACACGAACACGGTGGTCATCTGCTTCAAGAGTGAAGCAGGATTCATCGCTGAACACTATACGACGTCAGCCATGATGAACGGCTGTGACACCACTCCAGACGACTCCGTCGATGTTGTGGAGTTAAAGGCCTCTGTGAGTGTAACCCCACCTCACAGAAGCACTGTGAGATGGTGGACAGTACCGCTGGAGGTATAGATGTGGCTGTAATGCGTTGAATAGTAGACAATGATACAGTTGGGGGTGGTTCGGGTCTGGTGAACAATCATCCTACCTTGCCTGGCATTTGTGCTCTTTGGCCTTCCAGAGCCTTCGCTTTGTCGGCAATTTCCTTGTAACAACCACTACTGCCAACATCTTTGCACAGCAGTGTCTATAGCTGCAGGTGGCGGCCTATTGCTCAGTATGACCACCCAGCTTCACGTAACCCTACAATGTGAACATGTTCGAAGTCATTTAGTTGCCTGTAAGGTCTTCGATATCGTCGTAATGGCATCTTAAGTTGCTTCTTTATGGAATTACAATGGCAGCAACAAAAAAAGATAAATTTTTTACCTCTGTTACCGCTTTTATACTTTGCGAATTGTGCACTAGAAATGCATGCTATGATCACAATTCTTGTTCATTTGCCTTGAAACTTTGATCATTTGCACATTCGATCAAGATGTTTTTGCATACCAAATTTTGTCACGATCGTAAAAGTCCTTCTTGGTGTTTCAATTTTTTTGCGAAAGAGTGTACGTGGATGACCTACAAATTAGTTGTCGTGGAGCAAATCAGGGAGATATAGAGGTAATTACAGATTGTTCTGAACAGAATAAAATTCCTTTCTTGCCTTCCCTTTAATATATTAGTTTTTAATCATATTACCTTAGGAAGAATTAATCTGAAATTATATAACATCCATTTTATAAAGTCTCAACAACTGAAAAATGAAGAAAATAAAAAAACTATTGAAGATGTTTTAGAAATATTTGTTAACCATTTCAAAGAAGTATTGCAAGATTTGAAAAACAGATTTGCAAACCTGCAAAATATAGAAATTTTTAATTGAATTGTGTCTCCTATATAAATCAAAATAACATATAAAACAAATTTCGATGAACTTATTAAACTCTTCTCTTCCTGAAGCTGAATTTAGCTATTAAGGAACTTAAAAAGAGAGAGATTTAATGGTCTAATAAAATAGCTAATCTTTCACATTAAAAGTAAATTTTAATGACATAAAAAAATGCTATGATATTTAATTAAGTGTAACGCTTCTTAAAATATAGTTTATTTTACATTATCATAATTATTAAAAATCTTTAAAAAAAAGATTTAAAGCATTTAAATTTTACTGAGATGGGTGCAGTATTTTATGGCACTGTAACGTTTCCGAGCTTTTATGGAAAAATAGCAAGACAGGATTGTCTTTTTAAATTTATTTAAAACTCAACAACAAATTCATTTGTGATTAAATAATGGATGAATAGCGTAAATTGTTACATTGCTATATCTTACAGAAGGGAAAAAGCGAGGTTTTCCCAGCCCTTTTCTGACTACATGTCCATTCAACTCCACTGCTTCGTCTCTTCTCACAAAAGAGCAGCGAACAGCCGTGAACAAGTCGGCATCATAAAAGCATTAGGGGATAGAGACCCATTAGCCTTCAGGACATCTCCCTTGCGGACCGTTTACACCTGGGCTCTAAAAATGAGTTTCTTTAAGTTAGTCTGAAAGAGGAAGTCTCTAATAATAACCAGCTGGTTGTTTTCCTAATGAGTCATTTGCTGTTACAGTTTGTCACAGCACTAACAAACCACTTATTCAGATGAAAAATTTAGCAATCGATATATTAAAAATGCTTTGAAACATAAAATTAAAATGCGAAATAGAAAGCATCTCCATTTTGGTTTATTCTATTATAAGAAGAAGTATAGATTGTATTTATAAAATAAATTACATTTTTTTAAATAAATTTTTTAATATTTAGAAAGATAGTTGCTTATGTGAGTGACTAGATCACCCAGATCATCATGACAAAGCAAATCATTTTATATTTCAGACTATCATAAAGGAAATTAGCAGTATGATCTCCACTGTATGTGCTTAATGTCTTAATGTAGAAATATAAAATAATAATAATAATAATAATAATTTGACAGTAATCCAAGAAAAGAATGATGTATAAAAAATTCTGAGTTCCAGAAATTTGACTTTTCAAAAAGGTTAACACTCTGTAAGACACATTTACTTATCAAAGTTTGAATAACTGAACTTCTATTGTATAACTGTCGCAATCTCATTATATACTATGATTTTAATATCATACATCAGTTTAGTATTTGTGCATTACCCATTATCCAGAACTTTACTTAGTATGGTAACTTTGATTGAGATTCAATTGATGTGCAGTTCAAAATCTCTGACAATTGGCAGTATCAAAATAATGGTATTTTTGAAGATCTAAATTTAAATCCAAAATTTAGGCATAGGAGATAAAAAAATATTGCAATTGTCTAACAATCTGAAGATTTAAACTTAGAAAACATTTGTGTTATGTTTTGAGTGCCTGACATAACAAGCCAACAACCAACGAATGAAACAAGTAATTATCTAGAAACAGGCCTCAGCAACCTATGACCCACCGAGTGATCCATTTTATAATTTCAAGAGATGAAAATCGTAATTTACATGGGATAATAACATGACTACATTAAACACTAAAAAAAAATTTAGCCACTGGATGTCAACTGCATCAACTCTCTAATCCGCCATTATCAACTGTATATGTTTTCTTACTTCAACAAGGAACATTTTAGCAAATGATCACTGTCCATCTTAAAATTCCAGTTCCACATAGGACTATCATATATACAGGGTTCGTACACATTTCTGGACATGGGAATTAAATAATTTTAAGAACCATTAACGAAAAAATTAACAACCCATCAACAAATGGTAAAATAAATAAACAATAAATTCAATTAAAGACATTGAACTTCACTTTTGTGATACCATCCTAAGAATAAAATAGATCCACAAGTAGAATGCATTATTATTAAACACAATTTAATAAACATAATTATAAAACAAATTTTAGAATAAAATCGAGTTTATAAAATTTATCAAGTAGCATTAAATATTTTACCCTTATAATAGTTGGACGTATTTAAAAGAAGATTAGTGAATTTTATTTATGTTTTACTAACAGTTAGCTTTATGTTGATTTTTCAACTTTTAGCTTTATGTTGTCAATTTATCAAGTAGCATTAAATATTTTACCCTTATAATAGTTGGACATATTTAAAAGAAGATTAATGACATTTTATTTATGTTTTACTAACAGTTAGCTTTATGTTGATTTTTTTCTTTTATGTCTCATTTTGTCACATACTTGGTCAGTTCAGAGGTTTAAGTAAATAGCAGGTAGATTTTATGTCAAATGCCATAGGTTAAAACGAGAGGTAAAATCATAATCAGCATGATTCGTTACAGAAGACTGGCTGTTGCCACTGCTGCTGCTTGCTTAGAGAGAGGTCTGCAGATCAGAACAAATCTGAAAGCCTGATGTAGGCACAGTTAGCAAGTTTTGAAAGTTAGTTGTGCTCTGCCTGTCTGATGCAATTAGTGTCATAACTTCATGTAGAGTTCTTGGGGTTGTAACCCAGTTAATATATTTTAAGGTTCCAATAAGCCACTAAAGCACCAGAGGTGAGAAGTTGCTTTGTATTATTTTACATCTCACTAGATGCAAAGAATTAAGTTTTACATTTTTGTGCTATATCTTGTGACCACGGTAAAGATTAATGAAAGGCAATACCTCCCTTTAATGTGCAGAGATAACTTTTAAAACTGACCAGTTAGTTACAAATAATTAAATTAGCTAGTTAGATACTCTTAGTCATTATGATTTACATGGCCATTATGAAATTTATTAAAAAAATATTTGTTAAAAAAGCACTATTAAAATCACAATCTATTAACATGTCACAGTTTAAAGTACATGTAATTTATGACACTGATCCTTAATCGATATTAATATAACTACACATTAAAAGAAACAAAGCATTAATGTTTTGTAGCAACAATACTCAACAAAATACTTGCATATCTTTTTAATTTGAAGCCTTTTCAGACATTCTGGTTAATTTATATAAATTTCCTTCTCTTTACGCAGATTTCCTAAGAATTAGAAGTTTGTTTCAATATGCAAAACAACATTTCAACTAGTTTCTGCATGTTTTATCTCCTAGCTTGTCAACCTTTCGACTATGTACCTATGAGGTTTTACTTGATCTGATAAAATTTAAATAGTCCAAAACTCCTGACAGATGTGAAGCAAATTATTGCTATGTCTGAAAGAAACTGCAACGTCAGATAAAATTTTAAATAAAACTCTTATTTAAAAAGATCTTAGAATATAAAGGCATGCTCATATGCTAGCAAAATCAACCACAGCTTATGGTGATCCAATTAATCAGGAACAGTCAAATTCAAAGCGGAGGACAGAAACAAAGTTTGTCTTACAACCCCAAAACCTTAGTTTAAAAACTAAGTGATTTTGATTCTGGTGAGGAAATGAAAAGAGAATATTATAGCAAAGGCTGAAATTACAAAACAATTGCTAAATTTACATAATAATAACTGCACATATCTTTGAAGAATAGTTTTCTTTCCCTTTATGTATTCGGTTTCTTTCTTCAATATGTTTCCTTTCATTTTAGAATTTTTGGATTTAATTAAAGATTTCTGTTATTCTAAAAACTAAATGTATTTATTATGTATAGGAAAAGGTGCCAATTTTATTTCTTATATGAACATTCAGAATAAATATGATAAATTATATAAGGGCTGGTTACAGAGCCAGTGTAGCAGAATTTTTACAATTTAGTGCTGTGCCGAGCAATAAAATCTAGAAATGTCATAACTTTTAGAATTTAGAACAGGCACTGGAAGCAGAATTTACGATCCACAGAGATTGCATCAGGTGGGAAAATGCATAGCACCAGTCATGTGTATGATGCACTGAGCTGTAGCTGGGGTTTTCAGTGTCCGGGGACAACTGAAGATTTTGCGTCTCCTTCTGTATGCCAAGAACGAAAAACATTTCATTCTAAAATTTTGTAACATCAATTTGGCACCCTATGGATGCAGCACCTGGGGAAGATATCCTCCCTTGTCCTATCCTAGCTTCACCACTGATGATGCATTGAGATAAATAAGATGAATCTTTTAAATTGTCAGTTTTCAATTTCTTTACTAATAGAAATATTCCTTTCTATAAATGATTGTCCATGTGATAAGATTAGAAGTATTTTTGATATTTTCCATACTTGTGTCTAGTGAAAAGTAGAGAAAACAAAGGGAAGATAAACATGTTACAAAAATGACTTCTAGTATCAGAAGTAAAACATTCAAATATTATACGTTTTCATTGTTTTTATGAAAACTCTCCAAAAAGTAAAAGTTCATCACAAACTTTCTGTAAAATACATCCATTATGTGTTAATACTACACAGTCCAGTCACATTAATGTGACCACCACGTACTTTCCATGTCAGAGTTAAATAACCAATCACAGAAGGCAGGTGGCAGCACAGTGCAGTTGAGCGTATATAAAGGGTGTGTGAGGGCTTCGGAAAACATTTCAATCGTTGGCGTAATGCAGAAACGAAGCGATTTATCCGACTTCCAAAAGGGCATGATCATTGGCTTTCGGGCCAAGGGTGGAAGCATTTCCGAAACGGCTGAGTTTGTGAACTGTTCGCGTGCCGCCGTGGTAAAAGTGTACCGTGCATGGCAAAATGGGACTGTCCAAAATCAGCGACGTGGCAAATGTGGTGCACCACGGGCCATAGATGACAGAGGCGAACGACGGTTGCGGAGATGCGTTCGGGCAGATAGACGGGCTACCGTTGAGCAACTGACCACCAAAATGAACCAAGGGGCTACCAAAAGTGTCTCCCAAAGTACTATTCAGCGAACATTGCTGCGTCTGGGCCTCCGAAGCAGACGCCTGGTTCGTGCACCTATGCTGACTGCTGTTCATCGACGGCGAAGGCTAGAATTTGCACGCCAGTACAGCAGCTGGACGTCCACTGAGTGGCGACAGGTTGCGTTTTCGGATGAATCGCGTTTTATGCTCCATCGGACAGATGGACGTTGGCGTATAAGGCGTGAAACCTCTGAAAGGAACCACCCTGCAACCATTGCCGGAACGGTCCAAGCTGGAGGCGGGAGCATTATGGTCTGGGGAATGTTTTCCTGGCATTCTCTAGGTTCACTGATCATTGTGGAAGGCACAATGGATCAATACAAGTACGCATCTGTCCTTGCGGACCATGTTCACCCCTACATGCGCATTGTTTTTCCTCAGGATGATGGCATCTTCCAGCAGGACAATGCGAGGTGCCATACAGCTGCCAGTGTACGTGCGTGGTTCGAAGAGCACCAGGATGAGTTTACCGTCCTCCCCTGGCCAGCAAACTCACCTGACTTAAACCCAATCGAGCATCTGTGGGACCACCTCGATCGAGTTGTTCGCGCCATGGATCCTCAACCGCGTAATCTAGCGCAGCTGGCCACGGCATTAGAGTCGGCATGGCTCAACATCCCAGAGAACACCTTCAGGGACCTATGTGACTCTCTTCCTGCACGTCTCGCAGCAGTCCGCTCTGCGAAAGGTGGTTATTCTGGCTTTTGACAGATGGTCACATTAATGTGACTGGACTGTGTATGAAGACATTTTTCTGGAATCTTCTAGATTTGTGGGTCTGTAAATCCTGCCTTCAAATCCTTCTAAACACTAACTTTATCCTTCTAACTAAAATCCTAAAGAAAACTTATACCTACCAAATCTGCAACAGCACAAAGCCAGAAATATGTTAAAAAAATGAGAGGAAAAAAGTGTAAAATTAATTTTATAGAAAAAAACTGATGCACATTGAGACAATTACAAAGAAAAGAATTTTGCCATGGAAAATTTAAAACAAAGGTATTTTTAATTAATTACATAGCTAATTTGCTTTTGCTAAGAATTGTGCAATTTAAGCATTTATGACCTTGTTTAATTGCATAATAAGTCACGAAAGTAGAAAGCAATGCCACTTTATAATATGATAGTGAAAAGTAAAAATGTTTCATTTTAATGCTATTTCTTGAATACAGTTCCAATACATTAGCATTATTTTAATGAGATTTATCAATGTTATAATGTTTACAAAAAATATCACCAAAAAATTCCCAAATTAAAAATTTCCTACAGAAACTGAGCTTAAAATTGCCAAAATATTGATAAGTCACCCAATTTGGAACTGTTTAATAAAGAATTCAATTTTCCAAAAGTAAAAAGTTGTTTAAGAGCTCTTCATTAGAAATAATTTTGAAATGCTTATTATTCACTTCTTGTTCAGAAACTTGAGTATCCCACTGTTTATATTAGAAACAGAAACAAATTATAATCTATGAACCTATTCACCCATTCAGAAGATCACGTTTATCAAAAAATCGGCAAAAACAAAATGGCCCAAAATGCTAATTCACATTCAAAATGGCAGCCGTAAAAACAAACAGAAATTTCAGATAATTAAAATTTAGGACTCTCTGCCAAATTTGGTCGAAATTAAGGACTTTCAAGAACCAAAAATCAATTCCAAAATACCTAAGGACTTTTAACGACTGTATGAACCCTTTATATACCAAGGCAGTGCAGATGTTTAGTGAGACAATCATGTCCGACCTCCAAATGAAACACCCCAATCGTAATGGATCTGGGATAGTACAAATCAAATCCCTCCACGTTTTATTCCTAATTTCTTCAAAGTTTTTCTTCATAGCATTTCTTACTATATTTTTCAGAGAGGTAAATGATACCCCACTATTATTTGACTGCAATATTTCAGTTCCCTTTTTAACTAGTATATCAACCCATTCATTATTAGGTATTCCAACATGAGACAGTATCCACTCTAAGACAACACTCATCGCTTTTGAGGCAAGAAGATAAAGAGTTCCACAGGATTCAATAATTTTTTATTCTGTGACATTATGTGCAGAAATCACTTGAATGGATGAAAGGATATCTGAAAAAAATGACAATATTTTTTAGTTGGATTATTCTAACAATAATTTGTTAAGTTGCAACTCTAACTGCCTCTAGTTTTCGGTCAAAATTGGCCCGAAATGAATCAGAAGAATAGAATGCAAAATGTTCTGAATACACACAAACTCCAAATTTGTCGAGCATTTTTTATCTAACAGTATATATGTGAAACCAATTTCCTTTCGATACCTGGAATATATTGTCTCCAGAGCAGCTGCTTTTAGTTCACTAACAATTGATGATGATTTTGCTTTAGTATACAACATATAACATTCAATTCTAATAGATCCTAGGTGGATAGAACTAGTTCTTCTATGGGAACACCCAGGAGGGAATAGTCTGATTTCAGTTTAAAAACTTTCTAGAAAAATCCATCCTGAATCTTCAATCTTCCAGGTCTAGAGATATCATAATTTTTCCATGATTCTGTTGATGGCAATCTGATTAATTTCTCAGATAGTATTAAAGCTCTCACCTATGTAATTTCCTCTAATGGTTTATGGACTGTGAGGGCAAACATTGACTGTTTTGGAGTGGTTTTCACAGCTCCAGCAACAAGCCTCAGGACCTCATTTTGAAATATTTGCATTGATACAGGTAATTCAGGGCCTCACAAAAGTAGCAAATTAATGGCTTGAAATATAAATTATATGTTTTATTTAAAGTTTCTCTTTCACAACCCCAATTTACCCCTTCGACCATTTTAGAGTTTTATCAATAGCATTAACAATATGTCTCTGCGATGATAGCTTTTGTCAAATTTGACTCCTAAATAGTTTCCTCTGTCGCCGAGATGCTTCTAACATTAGACTTCAAGTCCATTTCAGTTGGTTGATGATTCAGTGTAAAGGTTTGGTACATGGTCTTGCCAATATTCACTTCCATTTGATTTTCTGCAAACCGTTCATATAATGCTTTCAGAGCCTGATTAAAATTAATGACTATAATTTTCAAAAGCCTGCCACAAAAGTTGAAGCTCAAGAACTGTTAAATGAGTTGAACTCACTGGAATTTGCACTTATAATAATATTTTGGAGCGAAATATTAGAAATCATAGATAAAACTAATATATCACTTGAAAAAGCAGATACTACAACTGAAAGCATTATGAAATTATGTGTTTCCTTAAAAAAATGTTTTTACAGTCAAAATGAAATACAAAATCACTTAACTTCTAAAAATTACAGCATGATATTATATGGACCCAGCTTTGCTCAGAGAGTTGATACGTGATTGTGTGGTAGATGGAATAAAAGGATAATCTTTAAAATATAAGTGGTAAATTTTTTTATTGAAACATATTCTAACTATTTACAACACTTGTTTATAACAAAATGAAAAATATTATTTATAAACAGCATTTTTCATTTTGTTATCCGGGGTATATGTGTATAAATTTTTCAAATTTCATACCAGAGAGCAAGCTACATATAGTTGACTGTGAGAAGAGGAGTCTTTGAGGTTGATGCTGCAATGTTTTAAAGTTTGTCTTTGCACTTTGTTAATTGTAAAACTATAGCCTAATTTGATTTGAAATTGCAGTCTTTTAAATTGGAATGGCAGTTCAATAGACATCAGTGGTATTCTGGGGATAAATACTGTGTGTCCTTTGTCCTTTCCAGTCATAAGTTCAGCTTTGATGATGTTATTCAACAGCTGTTTGACCATCCTTGTTCCATTACATAGTTTCAGTGAGATGAGATTTCTGAGTAGTATAATCAGAGATCCAATTTTCACTCGAAGGCAGTGTAATGGCATTCC
>KK122521.1:68605-81621 GCA_000611955.2 Stegodyphus mimosarum
CAAAAAATATGTGCATTAAATTTCGTGATGTTATGTCATCATACTGCTAAAATTAGCTTCAGGACTATGCTAGAGAAGAAATTTGAAAATATTATTTGCATAAATAAATTTAGAGGGAAGAAGCAACATTAAATGATATGAATAAACATTAAAATAATTAAAAACTGAACTACAATAATCAACGATATTTTGGCGAATATAATTATATTAAATGGTTAGCCTAGATGACTGATTACTATTTTTTTTTATTTTACTGCAAAATGCAAATCAGGCATTTTTTAAAAAGGAAAAAAAAATGTTTAAAAGATTTTGCGGTAAAATCCTACTACTATACGCTACGGCCTAGGTCCGATTTTGAAAATTGCTGCCAACACCAAAATGACCCGTTTACTGCTCTTCACAATGCCGCCAAATCCCGTGTGTACCGTACATGGAGGTTAGAATAGTAGAATACATGGAGGCTATTCTAACCTCCCTGGTACCGTATACTATGATTAAACTGATTTTGTTTTACAGAAGAATGAGTATTTTCTGTAGTTCAACATGCACTGCACATGCACGTCTCTCGATTCTAAACCAAAACTACTGGAAACTTGCTTTGCCTTTCTAAAAGACAATCTGATTGGAGCTGCGAAAGTTGGCTCTGTGCTAGCTGCCCGTATGACGCTAACACGCGTCAAGAAAGGAATCACTTCCAATGTCGGCACAAAACTCGCGTTTTTTTGGGTGATCGCCGTATAAAATTCCCTGACATTTCCCTGAATTTTTTGGTCAATTTTCTAATTCCCTGACTTTTTCTGGTTCTCCCGGTTTTCCAGGTAGCATGGCAACCCTGTAACATGTTCTTCAACCTTTACCATCATGTCAATCAATTTGCATATTCTCTCCTCACCAAGAATTTTCTTTTGAACATTAAAAGTTGATATCATCGATAATTTTATTTTTAGTTGTCAGAATTCTCCTTTGAAATAGTCACTTCGAATTGGTATAGTTGTGAACAATGTTTGGAAAAATTTGGTCATGGAGTTCATTTTCAGTAGTGGTTATATTGCAGAAATCACTTGAATTCAATAGGCCGTTGTCTGGTCAGTACGATATGTGGCTTTGCCTATCCGTAAAAGTTTTTGAGCAAAATGTGCTGTTGTTTCGTCTTTCGATAGTTCAACTCTCATACCTTTTGTTAATCAAACTATTTGTATGTGTGGCCCGAGATGTGATTTTTTTAAGCATTCATTGATTGCATCTGCTGGTGTAGACATGGGGATAACTGAAAGTGTTTGCCAAAAATCTGCTGAGAGTTATGAGTAGAGCTCCTCCCATCGCTTGAGAGTTTCCTCACAAGTCTTGTAATGTTCTGTCCACGACTTCGCATTATTTTTTATGTGCCATTGTGCATTTGTCCCAGAAGATAATTTTAGCTTGTTTTAGAAGTTCACCCTATCCAAATGCTCTTGAGATTTTTACATAACGGGAATTGTTCTTCAGCTACATTCAATGGCAGTTGTAGGGCGGAATGGGCAGTTCTTCCTCCTTCCAAAAGTGTGGCAGCTATGCCAGATAATGCCAGCATGACATGTTGTTTAGCATGTATTTCTGCCAGCAATAGATTTATTAGAAACGTTTTTCCAGTGCAGTGTGGTGCGTCCAAGTAAATAATCCCACTAGTGTTGTTGTTGATCCGGTCCATGATAACGTTGTAAATTTTTTTTGATTGTCATTGAGGAGTGGTTTGTTGTGAGCAATATATTGAAAAAGTTCATTGATGTTGCAGCTTTTTCCCTTTGTAATTTAAAAATTTAGCATACTAAAAGCATCTCATCGGGGTGCTGGTATCCCAAGTTGTATTAAGGTCAGTTTTTTATTGCTAAACATTTATCTTCTAGATGAATGAGTATTTCATTGAAGATGTCATCGTTGAAATCGATGGCCTGTTCTGGATGAGCTTGTCGGATTTGGTACAGTGTGTCATCACTCATACTCTCTTTGAAAGAGTCGCATAGTTGTTTTGGATTCGATCGGTTACATGTTGTTAGAATTATAGTGAATAAGTCTCTGATGTGTTCAGCTGAGGGTAGGATTCAGCTGAACACAAGTGTGAGTGAGGCAAATCTTCCAGCCCTTATATCTTTAAAGGCACATCTTTCAGGTAAAAAACGAACCTTCTTCATGGATGGGGCATGGAAAGCTAACACACCATATAACTCCTTGATCGTCCCGGGACTCGTTTCTGACTTTCAGCGACATGCACACTGTACACTTAATATTTTATAATATATATTGATGACAAGCACACACAATTAAATAAAAGGATATATCAGAAGATAGATATATCAGAAGTTTAATTTGATGCCAATAATGATTTCTGCATAAATATACATTATGCTATTTTTGATAAAATTTTAGCATAAGCACAAAAGAGAAAGTGTCCCTATGATGACAGTTACTCAAAATTTGGTCAACCTTAACATTTAAAACATATCTAGAGGATTAAGAAAATAATTTTACTCTTCTGTTATTGGGACCAGATTCAGAAATGTGTGACATATGCAGTTAGCATTCATGTATGTGTGTGTATGCACACATACATATCTGCAAATACATACACATCTGAATACAAACATAGTTTCTGAATCCTACCCTGATAACAGAAGAGTACCAAAAGCTTTTATTTTAAACTAGTATATTTACTCGAAAATAAGGAAAATATATCTATTATGAAGCTTAGCAGAAAGACAATGACTAACTCAGAAATTGAACGTGCATTTCCTAACATGGCCACAGCAATGTGTATTTTTCTAAATATTGCCATTACAAATTGCGGCAGTGAGAGATCTTTTTCAGCACTGAAAATAATAAAATTTATATTTTATTAAATAAATATTTACAGTCTTCTTTAAGACAAAATAAATTAAATTTTTTCAGTTTTTTATCCATACAGAGTGACTCATTTAATATCTTAAATGAATGATAGTATTAATTTGACAGAGAAAAAGCTACGAAAATAAATACACAAGTTATTTTTTTGTATATAAATATAGTTAAAGATATAGGTGCAGTTATGATATAAATATTTTTCTTTTGTGTATAAGTAATGTATTGACCTTTTCCAGTTCTGAAAGTTTTATAAATCTTTGCTGGTAACTTCGCTCCCGT
Source organism: Stegodyphus mimosarum (assembly GCA_000611955.2). Taxonomy (NCBI): domain Eukaryota; kingdom Metazoa; phylum Arthropoda; class Arachnida; order Araneae; family Eresidae; genus Stegodyphus; species Stegodyphus mimosarum. Next base: position 71,759 of record KK122521.1, read on the forward strand.
TACTCCTCTCACGTATTTTGTTATAAAGAGAGGTGCACCATTGCCAGTAGATCACAGATGCCGATATCTTAGGACAACCTTAACTGCACAATGTTAAAAATAGCTTTGAAGAACTTCAGAACTTCATAATGATATGATATTCATGCATTAAAAAAAGAGGAGGGAGAAATTAAAACGGAAGAGCAAAATTTATAAACTTACCAATGAAATACTACAGTTGACTACTTAATTAGAAAAGCAGAGCAGCTTATATTACTAACACACTCATAAAATATTACTAAATATCAAAAATAGTCTTCAAGATTCTGGAGAAGTTTATCTTCAACTCATATCCCAGATATATTTCTGAGACTTCAAAAATCAATTTAATTTGACTCAGATACTCCATGTATTACCATTACAATTGTAAATATATTCTATATTAACAACAATAAGACTATGGCTTAATAAATTAACTTAATGCCTTGCTTCTTGACAACAATAAAATTAATGGACTTGACACAACGCTATTGTCAGACATGTGAAATAACACATAATGCTTTATTAAGAATTAATTATTTGATAACATTGTGAATGTAATTTTTTTTCTTTATATAAGTATTTTTATGTGTGACCCTTTATTCATCTGCCCTTTTATCTATGTTGGCTTTTACTATGAAGGAGTTTTATCCATATGAGTATTTTTCATGGGAGTAATTCTGATTGCAGGGTTTCTTCTGTGTGCTTTTTTTCACCTAGCCTTATATAAGGGAAGTATAAACAATCTCATTAATTTCTTAGAGCCTTTCACATGTACCAAAATCCATTAACTTTAGTTAATGATACTAATTCCAGTTTTTTTCAACTGCTTTTAAAACACTTTATCTGATAGTTTTGGAGTGTTTGATTTTTATTTTGCTCATCAAATGGGGCTATATTTGTTGTTTGTCATTGTTTTAAATATTTCTTTCCTTTTGCTTGCTCAAATAACATATTTCAGGTTTACAGAGCACATTATATTTAATTCTTGAAGAAGGACTCTGCTGCTTCTCTCAGAATCTGAAATTTTTCTATAAAGCATTAATCTTAGGTTGATTTTTGAATAAATTTAATCTACCTCTATGAGAATTAGGAAGGAAAAGAAAAGAAAAAGAAAAATTCTGCATGCAATAAATTTATAAGTAATGAACTAATTCCAGTAAATTATATACCTACCTTTACACTGTTTACATTTTCTTTAATTGGACATTGTTTACTGTGACCCCTTTCCTCTTCTTGTAAGTAAACTTCCACAAAGCTAGAACCAATCTGAGTTTCTTTATGTTGATTATTTTTGCCATATCTATCCTTTGCATTTTCTAAATTAATGTCTGTAGATAATGCAATGTTATTGTTAGATAAATTTTTATTCCCGGTAACTTCTTCTGAAGATGCAAAATTTTGTTGATCAACAGTTTTTTTCTTTAAAATACCACGGACATACTTAAGTTGCAGAAGTAGCAATAGATACTGGATGTCGGTAAGTGTCAAATCTATATAATAAAATATAAAATACAATCTTTTAGAAAACTGACAGTGATTAAAAACTTTTTAATTGACATGTGAATTAATTATGTCTTCTTAACTAGGACCGACTATAATTTAAATCAGACGTACATACTTCCATCACAATAACTAAAACATATATGTTTAGTTGTTATCTTTTAAAACTGACACAGATAAAGATCTGGCATTTTTCTCACATTTAATGTATATGATAGAAATCTCCGGTCATTATAATTAGATTTTCAGTTATATATTAAGGCAGATTTATAGCATGATTAATATATGATTTATTTATGCAATATAATACATGATTACATCATTTTATTCATTATTATATCAATTTATGATGCTTATTAAAAGAGATGATTCAAACAAACCAATATTTGTTATCTATTCAACAATTCTGTAGAATCTCATTATTTTCATCTTTGGATAAATTAACATACCAGAGAAACCTCACTAATTTCACACTGTAAAAAAAAGTGAAACTCATGTGAACCAAAATTTATCTCTCTTACATTATAATCTTACTTATCCAACATTTTCGAAAAAGATGAAGTGATTGATTTACAAAACAGACATCCAGATATACCTGACAGCTGAAAATGATTTTGTAACTAATCTGAAAACTCGGTTCCAGTAATCCTAAAACCTCTTTCTTACCCAAGGAGGGGATTTCACAAAACAGTGTGATTTAGTGTTAATAATGGATAAGCATGACACTGCAACACAATCATAACATCTTTGACTTGTTTTTATATAAACTTGAATAATTCTTGACAAGCTGATTTAGTTTTTGTGAAGGATATAAGTTAACCACTATTTATCTGTTTTTCCTTTGCATTTCGAAAAAAGATAAATAAAAAAATTAGGATCTATGTTAAACAAAATAGTATGCAGTTGAATATTTACAAAATAATACGATTTTAGTATCAGAGTGTGTTAATGTGCACGATATGTAATGAAAAGTATGCGAATGAAACAAAAAGTGAAAAATGGAAATTGTATGTTAGTGGCTATGATATGCGGCTTCCGTTCGAAAATGTATGAACAATTGCAATGTAACATGAAAAACTATGGCAAGTAATTAATTTTTTTTTAATATCATATATCTGTAACTTGTATCTCTCAATTATCTAACTAAATAAAGTGAAATTACTTTTCAAATTTCTGTCAAAATAACTTCCACAAGTTTCTACCAACTTTATATATTATAAAGCGTTTAAAAATACATCAGGTTTTATGAGTGAAATGTATTTTTTTCCAAATCTTCTATGATATTCAATGTATAATATACAAACTGATAATAAATAAGATTATTGTTTTGGTGATTTTAGACTGGAAATTTATTCTTCCATTCACTAATCTTTCAACCATGAACTGCAAATTTTATACACGTCAAATACCTGAAATTTTTCTTACCCAGCATTTTTGGCACTGTTCTGTTATCAGCAGAATTGTATGTACGTGTTCATGTATATAGTAAGCATGAATGTATGTGTGTATACATATATACACATATACATACACACATGTATACATTCAGAGATTTCCAAATCCAGTTCTGATAACAGAACAGTACTCATTCTTCTAAGCTTTCCAGACCTTTTACTGTATATCAAAATTTAAATTATATTACTTAAAGTTTTCAGAGACTTTATTGCTAAACTGATTATCATATGCCTTACATTTGAAATTTGCATGTTACAGATCAGACAATTAAGTTTATCAGTTTTTGCGATTAAGTGTAGTAGCTGTTTTAACTGTCATGCCCGAGATTGGTGTTAAAAAATGTCATGCCTGAGTATTACTCGGGGTAATTTTTTTTGAGTGCATCATATTGTTATACCCGAATATAGCATGAGAAGATTATTTCGGCTTCAGTTCAATAGACGGCAGCACTTTACTGAAGGTTTTAAAGGATAGAGGTCTATGGTCAAAGAGTGCTGTATTTTTTTAATTTTTTGATCACGCAGCAAACATTTGATTTTTGCAATAAAAAAATTGACAATTTATGTACACAAATCATCAAAATAACTTGACAGTTAAGGGGTTAACAAGGCCCCACTTCTATTTAAATAATTCAACACTTACATAGCTCGATATAAATTATTTAACCCACAACTGAAGTGACCAGATTTTTCAAAACACCATGCAAAAGAAAATAGTTTCGGTTTTGTGTTTGTTAATTGTTTTGTTTTTTCAAGTGGGAGGGGTTGAAGGAACATATTTGGTTAAAGCAGGGATGGGCAAACGTTTTCATTCGTGGGCCAAAAATCGAAAAAAAAAAAAGTTCGGCGGGCCAAGGTAAATTTTTCTAAAATTTTAAAAACATATACAAGTATTACAATTTCAATATGTTAATGAGAAGAATGAAATGAAATTGCGCTTTCATTTTTAAAAGTTATTGAGGTTCGAAGTGAGATGTACTGATTCTAAGGAACGAGGCTAACTGCTCATCTATCACTCTACTTCTTAAATAATTCTTTCTAAGGTTCATTGTTGAAAACACTTGTTCGCATATATAAGATGAAGCAAACATAGCACTGATTTTCTGGGCGTGAGATATTAAATTCCGGGAATTCACTTTCGATAATGATGTTATACTCTTTGAAGACTGCTATAGCTTCATTGCAGATGAGACACACTGGTTTATCTTTTACAATGTGAGGTCTGATTCACTTATATTGAATTCGCATACTTCTCCCCGAAAAACAGATAACGATTCTTAAGCCAATCTACAGCATAACTACCAAAGTACTTCCGCGTTTAACACTTTACCGATTGAAAGGTGTTTGTGCTTGCTATTTCCATCGATTTATGTTTTGTAAAACAAAAATAGAGACAGTAAAAAGATCATCAATAATTTGAACAAAAGGAAGAAAAAAAGTAATATTTAAACAAAGTAGAAAAGGAGATGGAGATATAATATTTAAATATATATTTCTTTTAATTTGCCTCGGACCGGCAAATTAAGATTCTATCCGCGGGCCAGATACAGTCTTCCAAGGGGCCGGATTTGGCCCGCGGGCCGTAGTTTGCCCATCCCTGGGTTAAAGCATAACAGTATTACTTCCAATATTAATATTTAGTTGATAATCAATCACGTTATAGTAAAATCACACATACAGATCCCACTGTTCTAAATGATTTTGACCTTATTTTATTTGCTGATAACATGTCTTGCCTGTGAAACTGTTATGAACCAAACATTTTCTAAAAAGAAATGAAATAAATTAATTATTTTGTTTTAGACACTGAGTAGTTTCCATTGGGTTTCTACGGGTTTGTGGATGTGGAGTGATGAAGAATGGAAATACAATTTATTAGCCAATATTTTTCAGGACAGCTCCAAAAACACATTTACAGTTGTTGAAAAACTATAACAAGCACGCTGAAACAATCAGTAACACAGCCTTCAGGATATAACAGTAAAGACAGCTTCACAGCAAAGCACAAGAGTAAAGCTCCTCACTCAGTTCGTTCGTTCTCGGAACTCAATGTACTCTCAAAACTCTCCACGCTACAACTCGCGAAACACTAAGAGACTCTCTCGATGCACTCGACATTAGACTGATGACCAACTTGACACTAGACTGACGATCAACTCGATAGACTATGAAACATTCCCCACTCCATGTACCAGAAGGGTTTATATAGCTTTCGGTCTGCCTTCAAGAACATTCTGGGCCAAATCGGTAACAATTTGTTCTAAAAAGTTCCCCATCTGTGTACAGCATATCGGCAGTTTTGTCACCAAATCGGCGATTTTGCACAAAAAAAGGCAACCCTAAATTTGCCTTGCAGGAGAGCTACCCTACATGTGGGCATTTCATTAACAATATATTTTATCTGCCCTACAGCTGTATCCCTGATGTGTAGCATTGAAAACTCTTCTAAAAAATAGGCATAAATGTAAATAGCAAAAAATGTAGATCCCTGATTTTAGTTTGGACAAATAATTCATAAACCAGTCAAATTTTAGCATGGCAATTTAATGTCTGTGCATGAAATAGTTTCCCCCTCAAGGGAAAGTAATTTTTAAACATTATATAAACTTTGTAACTATACATATCCGAAGTTTTCATTCATTAAGTACAATATTTAAAATTTACACAAAGTAGCTTTTCAGCATTAAAACTGCTTGTTGGGCTGTTAGTGGAGGGCAATTTTACGTCACTTTGGAAATATTTCTTCATATTCTTGAAATCCTATACACATTCAGAAGTTATTTCAAATTCAAAATTCTGCTTCAAATTTTGAAACAGAATTATTTTGCTGTGTATTTTTTACACAAATTTAATGAAAGGTATTAAAATTATTTAAGTAGAAAAACTATCTGGCAATTGTAACAGAAACTGAAAAATAAGAAAAAAAGATATGAAATTCCATTATTCATTTTCGGTATATTAAAAAAATGTCAGAAAATCCTATATAATTTACAAAATTAATTGCAGAAATTTGAAATCCTGTAAAATTAACATTTCACCTATAGTTAATATAAACTACTTTAAATTTTATATCACAAAATGTGTATGACAGAATATTGTAATAACAGTTGTTTGCTAATTTCTTAAAAAGAAACAAAAATGGTGCCAAGATTATCGCCAAGCTTGTGTTTACTTCTCAGAAGGATGTTATAAAATACATGGAGACGTCTTCCTTCAGTTTACTCATGGCCTTGAGAATCGGGAACTACAATTTTAAAAATATTTTTATAAAGCAAATTACATGCACTATATTATTTAATTAAAAAAAGACTTAACCATCATGGTGGTACTCCTTCTCACCTCCATAAGGGTTTAAAAAATCTTGGAAACCGATATTATCTAAAGAGCATGCACAACCCACCAGCAGCTAAGCGGTAAAATCGCTGAACACTGGCAATTTGGTCTGCGGTTCGTATCCCATGAACAGGTTGGCTGCATGGGCGTTTTCGTGGTTTTCCCCATATGTAATGTGTGTAGAAGCCAGTTTTCCTTAGAAAGTCCTCCATGAAAGAATCTCTCCCCTTAGGCAGACAACCCTCGAGGCTTTGTCGTAATCACATAAACGAACCCAAAGACCACACCACTTACTTAAAAAATTATATGAAAACTTAGTATTGAAAGAACTAAACTATTTCATAATGTTAAACAAAAAAATTTTTTTAAATATTTTAATTGTTTTTATTAAAAATGCAGATTGAATGTTTGCTAATACTTTTTTTTTTTTCCTGCAAAAAGGAGCTATAACATACTCTAAATACATGTAATTTTATTTCTAAGTGACTACAGTGGGCCTTGCACTGCATTATGTACATCATGTTTTGAACTTTTAGAGAAATTCAATGGTGCATATTTTTATGAATTACCAAATAGTAAAAAGTAATAACAATTTTTCTAATTTTTTGTAAATTATGATGCATTTTTTTCAATATAAAGTTATTGAAATTTCTTTAACAAAATATGTTTCTGAATATGGGCTTAAGTTTTATACAATTACATGCAGCATAATAGTTAAAAAATTTTATATTTATCAAAATTGAGCATTTGAAACCAACAAGTCTGAAACTGTTTAAGTACTTGATTTCTTCAAACAATATTAGAAGAAACAATTTAAGAATATTTTTTTAATATGGTTTGATGAATTTGCTATAAAAGTCCACGAATAAACACTAATTATTAAATTTACACAGCTTGCACTTGGTTTGATAATATTCTTAAAATTTTATCCAAAAATTAAATATTTGTTTTTAATAACAGTATAAACAGGATATAATAATGTAAAATATAAAATGCAAAAATCATAACATAACATCCTCAGATGTTGCTAATCAAAAAATGTTAAAATAACCCCGAAGGCTGGCAGTGTTATGAAAAAGTGTTAACTCGCACTTTTTTATAACTTTTGCTAGCCTATTAGCAATAGTCTATGATATACTTCGGTAATTTATTGCTAATCTTGGTGGCATTTAAAAATGGGGAGCGATAAAGGTAAAGAAGTACCAATCAGAATTCATATTACACTCAAATGGAAGGTCCCCCCCCCCCATTTACACATACACAAACATTTCAATAGCATTTTGACTAATCTCTCTTTCGGCTAAAAATGTTTAAAAACAGCATATCTTTAGAATTTCTGATAGATAGTTTTGCATCCTGGAGATAAAAATGTTTTATTCCATATAATGTTGCCACTGCTCGCTTGGAAATTGTTGAATTTTTTAATCTAGAATCTGTTAAAGTTTTACAAAAAATGAAACAAATAATAAAACAAAATAAAAAATCAAAATTCGGGCTTCTAAGTACCCATATTCATGTGGAGGACTACACTATTCAAAATATGAAGGCTCTAGGTATCATTTTTTTCACAAAGTGAGAAACATACATACATTCATGTAGATTCATCATTATTTAATTTTTTTAAATATAATACAGGGAGATAATACTTGATGACAACAATTTGAAAAGCGATTCAAAGCGTGACCTGATGCAAAATGTCATTTTGAGACTAATAGTTTTCACGAGGTATGGAACATCTGGAGTATAGGATCCCATTGCCGATTTTTTGGTTTGGCAATCGAAAAATGTCGCCAAGCCATGGAAAAGCAGTTAAAATTTAAAACAAAAGCTAGAAAGCACGTTTTAACCAGAAAAAATTTTAGAATATATGTTTAAATAGCAAATTTGAAGGTACATAAGTAAGTGAAGGCATATTTTAAATAGTGATATTGAAAATACAAGTTTAGCCTTAGAAAAGCAGTTAAAATTGAAAATAGAAGTTACAATGCACATTTTAACAAGAAAAATTTTAAACACAAATTTAGAATATATATTTAAACAGTAAAATTGAAAATAAATAAATAGGTAGAGGCATATTTTTAGCAGTTATACTGAAAATACAAATTTTAAGCTGTAAAACTGAAAATAGGAGTTCAGAATACATGTTTAAATTAAAAACATGAAAATAGGAGTTAAGGTTAGGTTATGTTATTCAATTATGGCAAAGCGCACGAGGGCCATCTGCCTAAAGGGAGGGATGCCTTCATGGAGGACTTTCTAAGGGAAACTGGCTCGTATACACGTTACACATGGGGAAAACCACGAAAACGCCCATGCAGCCAGCCCGTTCGCGGGATTCGAACCTCGGACCGAACTACCAGTGTTCAGCGTCTTTACCGCTCGGCCGCTGGTGGGCTAATAGGAGTTAAGAATGCATGTTTAAATTAAAAATAAAGAAAAGTTTGAAAATAGGCAAGTACACGGTGGCATATTTTAAGAGGTAATATTGAAAATGCAAGGTTTAAGTTGCAAAACTGAAAACAGGAGTTCAGAATACATGTTTAAATTAAAAATAAAGAAATGCTAGAAATTTAGTAAAGTTTATAAAATTTACAAAGAAATCGTATACTCTTGCCCAGTTCATGTCCCTTACAGTTTCGAGAAATTTGTTGAATACATCAATATTTTGCTCCTTGCAAGATTTAGTGAAAATATCTGTTTGCAGATTATGTGTTGGCAAGGAGAATTTTACATGCCTCCATGTATTTTTTATTATGTTTGTATGCCACCCCATTTCTGAATCAACAAAATGTAAACTATGATTTACTTTCAAATGTTGAAAACCTTCCCTTCTTAAACAATCATAGCTTTTCCAACTATTAGAATAAATTGTGGTCCCTGGCTTAGCCGAAATGAAGTATTCTAGAATTCGCTAAGTTATCAGAAAAATACCATCCAAAAAGTGTGCCAAGCCGAAAATCGCCAAAGGGGTCCTATACTCAAGCTGTACCCGAGCTAAAAATACATTGGTATGACTAAAACATTGAGCAATAATACAAAGAGCAAAATGTATATATCTAGAAATTACAATCTAATAATCCTTTGCAGGAAGGGGGATTAAGAAAACAGTTTTCTAATGCAGACTTTACACAACAATAATAACTTACATTAAAAAATTAAAGCCTGAAAAGTCATATTAAAAAATATTTTCCTCTCCTTGCATTGATGTTAAACATTTTGAATCATTAAAGAATTTAAATTTCTCTTCAAGTATTTCCATAAGTGAATTCTCATGAAAGGTTTTCAAAGTCAAGATTCTCATGAAAATATCGTATTATTACAATGCAACCTTTTCCATCTAAAATTTTTCTTCAGTCACATTAAAATGGAATAACTGATAGGAATTTTAAATGTGAAATTATTATATTGCAGTCAAATCTTGAGATTTTTTTACTTGTTTATTACAAATCTTACCTCCATCATCGACTGTAGTCTGTACCTCCGCTGATATTGCCTGCTTCTCTGATATTCTCACCTGTTCTAAACGTTGTATCTTTTCATGCAGCTTTTGAAGGG
>KK122521.1:81639-129747 GCA_000611955.2 Stegodyphus mimosarum
GCTGAAAACAGAAATTATGAAAAATCGACTTAAGAAAATATGTTACAACTCTTTCACCTACCTTTCCACAAATTCAATGTTTTGGTCAAAATTACTTAGCAATTTTTAAGATTAAAAAATTAACCATATTACTAAAATGTAAAATGCTTTCTGTAACACATCTAAGATATAAAGAAACAAATTTCATTCATAAAGAAACTTGAAATGCTCGTGTAACTTTAATTCACCTGTATAAATTTCAATCGTAACACAAGCATTACAAATAAGTAAAGAGAAAAGAATAAGCAAATAAAAATGAAAATTAGTTGATTTTCCTGGCTTAAGTTTGGAAATTTGTTTTTTTAGTACCTTTGCAATGTAAAACATACAAACTAAATACTAAAATTTTAATTCAAAAAATATTTACTTACACATGGGTAGCAGATACAGCTTAAATTATGATGCATGGATTGACAAATGTTACACGCTAATCAAAAATTGGTTATCTAGTTAAAAGTTCTTTTAATACAGGCAATATTTCCTAATTTTATAGGATTCAAACTTTACATCCCTTCCTACTAAAAAAATGTCTTTCAGAAATTTAAGAAAAAAAAAAAATCATAACACTTTTATTTATATACATAACAGCTTTAAAAAAAAAAGTTCAGCCTTAATTTCACACTTATATTAAAAGAAAATATTCATTTTAATTACACGGTAATGTATCACTTTGACTCCTTCATCTAAAAACTCTTCATGTTAAAAGACTAAATTTACCATTTTTTAATTACAAGAGGAGCATTTACTGCATCTATTAAAGGACTGGTAATCAATTTCCTTAACTAATTTTTATATATACTACATGTTCCTTTTACTATAAATAAACACTCTTAGTTTCACATACATATATTTCGTTTCTGAGTGTGATTTTATCTAAGAGAGGAATAACACATGACAAAAAGATTTAGTTCTAGAAATTTTATTTAACCCATAGACATTTTAACTTACAAAAATGAATTAAAAACAAACAATTATTTTAATGCCAGCATAAAAAATGACTTGAAGATATTGTCTTGCAACAATGTATACTAGCAATTAATCAAAATCATTTTTTTTTCATACAAGCTATCATATACACTTGTAGTCCTTTTGTCATTCAAAGTCGCTACACTTCAGAAGAAAGATTCACACTGAATAATAAACACAAAACATTTGGCAAAATGAAATTACTGCCACAAGGTTTATTAGATTACTTGCAATATGCAAAAAATTATGTACAATAAAAAGCCTATAACTTGGGCTTTTTATTTGTTTTTTATATTACAAACAGGAAAAAAGCTAAAACAGCACAGAGAAATATGCAAACAGAAAATGTATAGAGGGAGATCAACAGATAACAAATAGTAGAGTATTAATTTTTTAATACAAAAGTATTTCTTACATCTGATATTCAGTCATAACACAGATGGGATACGTCCTTTAAATAACAATATCACAAACAAATCTGACATTGTTTAAAATTTCTACAGTCAATACCAAAAAAGAATAATACCCATATCACATTAGGTATCACATATAATACAACATAACTTAAAACTTCTAATATCTTTTGCACAAAAAGGATGAAAAATAAAAAATAAATTAATCCACATTTGGAATTTTTTAACTACACATTTTAAAACTAAGAAAAAAATACTTTTTTTCTAAAATTAAAAATATCTAAACATTGAAAATAAAAATTAGGAAGGAAATATTCCAAAAATATACTCATTTCAGAAAGCTCAGATCAGAATCTAAATAATAAAAGATAATTTATTATATGGCAATATATTTTACTGTTGTCATTGGATAAAATTTGAGCGTGCAACAAATAAAATGACAACGCAATTTTTAAGAAAACAAACATCTGAAACCTACAGCAATACATTTCTGAGCTGCAGTTTCTGCAACATGAAATAAAAAATGCACACATTATAGCACCAAGTAATTATAATTTATTATTCATTTTTTTAACAGCTCACATATTAAGTAATATTACTACAATTAGCTAAATGAGTACATTTCAGTCAAAAATAATCATTAATACTTTCCTACTTTAAACGTTTTCACAAAAAGTTTTTACGTTTATAAAGAAACTAAAGTAGCTATAAAAATGCTATTTTTCATTTTGTAAAAACTTAAATAAGAGTTAAAGTTCTCGAACACCACGTCAGATCAAAATCAATTACTTTCTGAACAAATTAAAAGATTAAAAAAATCATGTGTTATAAAATTCTGCAGATGAAATAAACTAACCAAAAACTTCAAATTTAGCTTTAGCATGAGTAAGGATATGAGATTTTAAGTTAGTTGACTGGGCAAATTTCTTATTACATTCATCAAAAGGACAAACATATGGTCGATCTCCTGTGTGAATACGAACATGAGTACGCAAATTGAAGTCCAGAGAAAAACGTTTCCCACACCCCTCAAATGTACACTGAAAAGGCTTTTCTCCAGTATGGACAAGTTGGTGCCTTTTTAATTTAGAGCTTTCCACGAATGCTTTACCACACTCAGCACACACATGAACTCTGGGGCCATGTGTATGTAAGTGTTTTCTCATAGCAGAATTATCGCGAAACATTTTATTACAGCCTTTATGAGGACAAGCTATAGTTCTAGCAACATCATCATTCTGTTTACGAGGCTTCATCTTAGCAAATTCAGCAAGTTGTTTAGGATCACTCAAATCAACACCAGGAATACCGCCAGGCAAAGTCTTCTTTCCTGTCATGTATTCTGTGTAATCAGGATCAGGTTCTGGCGTTAAAGAATCGTCAACAGACATACCTTTTTTATCATCATCACTACCAGATGCCCATACTGTTACGGAAAATTCTCCTTCCAGAGTTTTTATCTGAACTTGCTTCCGATCCCATTTTCGTGCTGCACGTTTGTTTTCTGTTAACTGTTCTCCAGTTAACTTTCCTTTGTTGGCTAATTTTTTGCCTTTTCTTCCTCGCTTACTTACAGGCCCGGCACTAGTGTCTAAGATAACGTCATTGGTAGAGACTGGTATCTGTTCGTAAGCTGACAAACCTTCCGATTCGGAATCAGCACCAACTATTTCTTCCTGGGGTTGTAAAATAATCCCTTGACTACTGGCATCCAGTAATGGTTGCAAGGCAATTAATGGCTGTTCTTCTGAAACTTCAACACCTGAAACTACAGTCTCAACAGGCATACCAACTAAGATATCCGCAATTTCAACTTCACGGGTATCAGAAACTACAACTTCAGAAGCTATATCTGTAGATCCTAGACTATTCATATTCATATTTACATTACAACAGATTTCAGTTATGTAAGGAGTTCAATAACCTTTGAGAGTCTCTAAAAATCCGATTCTGAAGTACTGCTAAATTCGGTCAGCGATATTAATTTTATATAACCAAGTCAAAAATTCTCTTTTTACATTAAAACATCAGATACGTACGTTCACGTTTCGGGAAATGAAAACCAGGTGCGACATTGAAAAGACCTTTTTCTCTGTTGAAACTCATTTCGGCATCTGCTTTTTTATACATAGAACACGGAAAATTACGATTATGCAGTATTTTTTCAAAATATAAACATTTTCAAATCATAACCAGTTTCACAGACTTTAGAAACATACACCACCATTTTCTTTTTCACAACGTTGCCAGATTTCATCAACTCCTCATTACAAATAATCCAAATTGCTTGTTGCTAAGTGCATGATCCTTGTTCGCAAACGAGAAAAATTTACGTTAAAGTTTGCAGAAGCAGATAAATTATATTTATCTTGCTTATTGGTTCGTCGTATAGAAAGCGTTCCCTTCAAAAATGGTAAAATTGGATATGAATTAAAAGCATTTTCTTTTTTTTTTTTTTTAATTTGTGCAACTTGTCATTACAAGACAATTTTTTCTTTAAAATAAATAACTATAGATGGAATTCGACGCAAAACAGCTCATAAAAGCTTCTGTAACTCCGATCATTCAAATCTAACAATGAGGACTGAAGGAATCTCGTTCCTCAAAATTTGAACCAATTGAAGAAGCTAGTTTTTCATCCATTATGAAGCTCTAAAAAGTGTTCTTGGTAGTTATATGTTGTTTACCATATTCCAAACTGATGTAGCTATAGACGTAAGTAGATTCACTGCGCCAAATCATTGAAATCTTTCTTAAGATCTCCTACGAAAAGGAGGTTTAACTTCAGATTCCTAAGGAAACATTCTAAAATTGATTACAGATTTGCATCGACATCGCTGGATTCCTGATTTAAGTGTAGCGTCCGCTGATAAAAAATTAAGGGTAATTAGTTAAAAACATATGTGCAACACTTCAGTGAACAATTGCCATTTTATCTCTACACGCCTTTATGCTGAAAGGAAAAATTATCACGAAATCCATGAAATATAATGTCAGTTTAGCTACTTTAAATTATCAGTTTTTTAGTCCAAAGAGGCTTTGTCCCTGAAGGACTATTGTTTACGTGTTGCGATTTTGAGTCGGAAACATTAAATGTCAGTTCAATTTTCAAACTGTTGCCACCAAATAGTGCAGTCTTGTATTATATTTAAAGAAATTAAATAATGAAGAATGTGCATAATCTCTTGTTTTGAAGGACGTAACCCTGCTGCGAATATGAGCATCTGGAAGCCCAAATTTGAAATTTGGAATTTATTTCATTATCGATTTCATATTTTGTAAAACTTTAACGAATTTTTGATTAACAAACTCAAGGATTTCAAAGCGAGCAATGACAACGTCGTAAAGAAAAAACATTTTTATCTCCAACGCCTGAGACTGTGTATAGACAATTCTAAAGATATTTCCAGTTTAAAATTATTTTGCGATACTGCTCTTTAATTGAATTTTATGGTTTAAGTGCGAAGACCGTGATATTTAGTAACTAGAGGTAACACACAAAATGCTAAAAAGGAAGCGCCCCTTTGGACGTAATTTAAAGTCTGAAACATTTCAGATTTTCTTTTCTTCCACCCCCTTTTTTGGGTGTGTGTGTGTTTGGCGATGCTATGTGTATTCTTTGAATTTGTTTTTGAAATGTAGCTTTCGCTTGGTTTCAGATGTAAATATTAATTAATTTGAATTTTGGGGGAAAGATTTGGAATCTTATTTTCGAGTTTGACTCTTAGCTCAGTTCCGAACAGGCAAATGCGTGTGATTAGACTCTGCACTATTATTTCCTTTTTTTTTTTTTTTTGAGCATCCTATATTTGCCTTAGAATGCGACCGCATTATACTGTTTACGACAATTTAGCTCATTTGATTTCCAATTTGCATTTACATTTGAGTAGTGGCGGCTCGTAATAAGCACTGTGGAACTGCAGCACCCCCTATTTCCACTTATTATTATTTTTAATATTTAATATAATATGCCTTCTTTTCTTCAATTCTTTCTTTATAGTTCTACAAGATATAATCCTTAAAGTTAATGTCAGTAGCCATCCTCCAATTTATACAAAAGGTACGAAAGTCTTGTATGGAACTACGAGCTTCGCAGTTCCAGCGGCATGGTGTTTGGTTGATCTGCGCATGCGCACACAGAAAGCAGCACTCGAGCCAGCGAGAAGAGTACTGTCGCTCTTGCAGTGCCGCAATTCTGGAAACGTGATTACTTTTTACTTTGCGCGTGTGGTATTTTGTTGTTTTGCGCATGCGCACTTAGGAAGCAGCGTACGAGGCCGAGAGGAAGAAGGCACTGTCGCTCTTGCAGTGCCGAATCTGGAGTGTCGTTTGGAGGTGTTTCTTTTTTTTTTTACTCCGCGTGTGCTGTAATTAAAAAATCATACACCACATTCTTGGTTAGATTATTTTTCAGCTATTTTATTTGATTCATTTTTTTCGGTTCTTTTATTTTACAGAAAACTTTAACCATGTCCTTGCATCCTCAAGTAATAAATTGCTCTTTTATTTTACAGAAAACTTTAACCATGTCCTTGCATCCTCAAGTAATAAATTCTGCGACTGTAATTCGGGAGGGCGCTGTGATCACGAACGATGGAGACAGCAGCTTGGCCAGCTGCGAAATTTGTATGTGTTTTTTCCGGAAAAAAGCCTTAATTAGTTAAAAAAAAAGTTTTTTTAAATTTTCTCCGAAGTGTCTCGCCCTCAAATGTGACGGTTTTTTCTGTGTTTCTTCCTTGTTGTTCATACCGCAATCCGAAGGAAAACAGGAGCATTCGGATAAGTAGCCTTATTTTCTCTAAACTAAATCAAATATATATTGCTTAAGTGAATTTAAATTAGTTTTTTATTATGGTTGTAGGCCTCTGACATTAAATAATAGTTAGAAATTGCTTTATATCATATGCTTGTTTTTGTAACCTGTAGTGACGCTATCCTTATCAGTAGACGCCGTCTGTCAGCACTCCCCCATCTGGGCCCCTTTGAGGAATTTGTCGAGTCGGGGAAAGGGGATCTTGGGCATCAATGAATGTAAAAGGTTGCAGTTTTACTGTTTTCGATTGCAATTTTTTCTTTCAGTTCGCAAATAAAGAAAACAATAAGATTAATTTATATATCCTTGAATAAATCTCTTAGAGTTATGAGCATATGCTAATAAAGTGTGCCTCAACTTGTTAGACTGGTACAAATATATAGTAAACTATGTTTATTAAATTATTAAATAAATATAATGTTTAAAAAAATAATTAACCAAAATAAAAAAAATTCTGATATTTATTTATTTATTTAAATTTGCTGATTTGCTCTCGCACTGTGTATGGTTTTATGATCTTGTCTGATGTCGTTTGCAAAAAAAAAAATGTATGAATATGTTTGGATACCGCAATACTATATGTTACCTTACTTAATAGATACTTTTGTTTGGACACAATCGTATTTAGGACATTTTCTTACTTCCTTTCCTTTTCTTTCTATAGGCCCTTTTTATTTTTTTTCCTCTCCATTATTTTTGGGCCATTTATTTTTAATTTTATTTTGTCCCGTATTTTTCTCCTGGCCTTTAGAACTCGTATAAAATATACGAAGTTCCTTTTTTACTCTCCTCTGAAATACGAAATTGACTATTTTCTATATACCTTTCCTTCGCACCCTAGCTTGATTTTTCGCCCATCGGTAGAGAAAGACTTAGCGGGTGCAAAACAAGACATCTGTCTTCTTTGTCTGTCTGTCTGTCTGGTGACTGTAATTGAACTTCAAGAGCTTTCGTTTTCACAGCTGTCTCTCCAGGAGAAAATTACAATTAAGAAAAGAGGTCGTTCAACTCACATATTAGAGGCTGACATATTAGAGGATATTCTAATATGTCAGCCAGACATAAGAAACAAGAAGAAATATATTCGTAGTTTCAGTTCTGAATGGTACCAACGGAAAAATTGGCTTTGCGGTTGTCAAGTAAAAAATGCTCTGTTTTGCTTCCCGTACTTGCTGTTTGGAGGTGATGTAACGTGGACAAAAGACGGTTTCAGAAATATAAACAAAATGAAAGGAATCACTGAAAAGCATGAGAAGTCAAAGAAGCATGTTGATAATGTAGTTTCACTGCACTTTTAGGAACCGTTACTATTAAGGAGAAACTTAGTGAGGGATACAGAATATCACTCAATGAGCATAACATAAAGGTTAAAAAGAACCGTGAAATTTTGGGCAAAATAATAGACTGTATTTTCTTTTGTGGAAATTTTGAAACTTCCATACGTAGACATGATGAAAAAGACAATTCTGTAAATCCAGGGGTATTTAGAGGATTAGTAAATTTTACTTCTAAATTAGATTCAGATTTGAAGAATCACTTAGAAACTAGTGCAGTCTTAAAAGGTGTTTCTAAGACCATTCACAACGAGATACTTGACTGCATCTTTCAAATATATCATGAGGAGATAAGGAATGAAATTAGAAAAGCTTGTAGCTTTAATGACTGATGACACAACAGATGTTTCGGAACACACTTAAATGGTCCTTGTTCTTAAATGTTCGAATGTAATGAATGGAGAAATATTTGAGCGTTTCTGGGGATTCTTTATTCCAGAAAATCAAACTGCAGATGGCATACCAAAATGTATTTTAGAACAACTGGACATAATCCTTCAGGGAAATGAACAAAAATTCATAGCTCAGACATTTGATGGTGCAAATGTCATGAAAGGCAAAAAAGCTGTATTTCAAGCAAAAATAAAAGCAGTTTATAATAATGCACATTTCATTCACTGTTATGCACATCAACTTACTTAATAATGAGAAATGCAGCAAGTATTTTACGAAACGGAAAAATACTTTTTTTCTAACATTCTGGCTATTCCGAAGTTGTTTTCAAGATCACCGCAACGTGTGTCCATTCTAAGGAAGCATATGGCAGTTAGCATTCCATGTTCCTTCCTCCACAAGGTGGATCTTCAGCATACGGACCATAAACACAGTTCATGAAAATTTGCAACCTTTAAAAAATTGCCTTACTGAAATTTAGCCAACATCAAATGCAGATTAAACTATTGCAGAGGCAACAGGAATTTCAAAATATCTAAATGATGATAATTTCAAGTTTTGGTTAGAGCTTTTTATCAGATTATGCCTTATGTTGAAATAATATATAACCGAATGCAATCCAGAGAAATTAGTGTGTTTAAAGTTAAGGAACATATCACAAATTTCAAAACTGCTATTTTAGAATTAAGAAACTCAAAGTCTGTGAGAATTCTTCAAAGACACTGATGGCAGAAGCTAAGGAAATATGTGACTTTATATATATTGATATAATGGAAAGACACTCTTCCACTAAACGCTTAGCAGCTGCTAAATTGTTCAAGCTTCGCTAGTTTTAGGAAAGAACATCCTGCAGAATAAATAGTACTGAAAGTGAAATTACGAAACTGATAAAAATTCTCTTGACAGTTCCCATGACTACATCAGACTCAGAAAGTTGCTTTTTAATATTAAACAGAATAAAAACTTTTCTAAGAAGCATTATGAATTCAGAGAGACTAAATGCGCTTGCAATGATTTCAATAGAGAAAAATTTCCTCAATTGTCATCCAGAGATCAAGGAGAATATTACTGATCTTTTCGCGCAAATTAAAACAAGAAGAATGGATTTCATTTTTAAAAGAACAGATAAAGATTTGACTGCAACAATTTAGGTTAAAGTAATTAAGAGGTGTTTAATTTTTCTCTTGTAAGATTTCATGGAAGTTTCAAAATAAATTTTCTTTTTATACATGTTTGTTTCCGTTTACACAATTTTAAAACAAAAGTTAAAATTTTTTGTAACAGCACCCCCACTAATTTTAGCTACGAGCCGCCACTGCATTTGAGCTAAAATTTGTTGTATTAAATTTTAATTAAATCCCAAAAAAATTTTCAACATTCGGTTTTCATTAATATTTAGCTTACCATATATTGAACAGAAGCATATTAGATTTAAATTTAAAATTCAATAAAATTCGGTACTCTTCTGTTATCGGAATCGTATTCAGAAGTGTATGTATGAATGCACATATGTTATTATGTATTTACGTATATGTATATGTGTAGACACAGACGTACATGTTTACGTACTCATATACATGCATACAGGAACACATACATCCCCCCACACATGCATACCTATTATAGGCATTTCTGATAGCAGAAGATAGAAGAAGAGTACAAAAAATTTCTCCTTTGATCTCTCAGAGGAAAATCCCGTGAATTTTTTAGAAAGACTAGCACTGGATCTCTCTTTTTCAGGAAAGTAAGCTGTTCTGAAAGGAAAAAGCAAGTAATTATACTGCACCAGAATATAAATTTTAATTACACTAATGGTGCAAAAGTTCGTAAAAATGATCAGTTACATATAATAACTTATTTATGGAACAGGAAATCCACTTGTCTTGAATTTCTCAGGATTCTCACATTTTAAGACACAGATTTATTGCTCTTTCACACTTTTTAAAATTAATATTACATTTTCTTTGACTCCATGGAGATTTCGGGATTCCCTAGCTATTGCCATTTGTACTGTGTTACGCTATAAAACCGCCTGTGTTTGAACATGTGTGAATTAGATAGGCGATGTTTTCAATATTGTTCTTATTCAAACAGATAAATGGCCTCACAAATAGAATAACAACTTCAATAGTAAAGTTACTAAGCCTACCTAACAACTAGCTACTATTCAGCCTTTACAGATGTTGTGTCGCGCTTGATTTCTAGTTCCGCTATTTCTGTTAAACAATGTGATAAATTTGTGCTGTTTTATTGTTCACTTTCTATAATAACATATTTCTTCTAAAATAACAGCTATTAAATTTAACTGATTATAATACTAAGCCAAAGAGGCAAAGATAGTGTTGCATGCGTACGGTTTCGCTATAGATTGAATGCACACAGGTCCGATGATAGGTTAATAAAATTTATTTTTTTCAAATGGAACACTTGTTCATAAATCTAACCCGGAAATATTTCCGATCTCACGCTGAATTAACGACACGTAACAATAACAACTGAGAGGAAATGCTCTCTCTCCCGCCTTATATAGATTTCAGCCGGCCGCCGAGATACTTATACTATTTTCCAAAGAGGCTAGAATAGAAGGAGGGAGGGTTCGCAGTTTCTTCCACTATTGGGGAATGAAGCCTTGCTTGCCTTTCCCTAACAAGCGGCGTCCATGTTTGTAACTTCAAAACATTACATTACGGCGTGAAATGTACATGTTTCTATACTGTTCCGTGCGTGTATTTTCCAGTAAAATTATGTTAAATTTATAATGAAATAGCTCGCTGTTGTTGAATTTTTGTTTTAAAGTAATAAAGATGACATCCATAATTTACTATGTACAGAAAATTATTAGGAAATAGTTCGAAATCTAAATGGATGTGCATAACATTAAAGCCTTTAAAAATGATGTTTCTGCATATTTCAAGGATTTGCTTAGGTTTCATTAGCAACCTATTGGGTGTACTTTCCAATTTTTACTTTAAGGAATGATATTTAATAAAAAAAAAATGTTGCAATGACAGACCTCCTTGCACAGGTCACGGTGATAATAGCAATATGGCCGACAAGCTTCGCCGTTGAGTTGAACCTTCCCTCCTTCTATTCTAACCTCCTTGGTATTTTCCGCTTCTCGAAATTAAGTAGGCAAAGTCTTGTGTTGCACCCGCTAAGTCTTTCTGCACCGATGGGCGACAAATCAAGCTTAGGTGCGAAGGAAAGGTATAGAGAAAGGGAGCAATTTCATATTTCAAAGGAGAGTAAAAAATAAATCTCGTACACTTTGTGCGAGTTCAAAAGATCGGAAAGAAACGTCGGGACAAAATAAAATAAAAATAAATGGCCCAAATGTAGTAAAGAGAGAAAAAAAAGGGTCTATAGAAAGAAAAGTAAAAGAAGCAGAAAATTTTCCTAAAATACGATTGTTAATTAAATTTTTTATTAGTTAAACATAATATTTATTCATTAATTTAACCCTCATAATTTATTAAAGCACTAGTTTAACAAATTCAGGCATATTGTATTTATATTAGCATATAATTCTAAGTAAGAGAACTGGAAGAGATGTTAGTTACAAAGATAACAGTCTACTGCATTTATCTATGCCCAAGATCCCTAATTTCCCTCTTAAGAAATTCCTGAGCAAGAAACGGGACCTCCGAAGAGTAGCTGTTGATTGGTTGGTGATAAGGTACGTAGCGTCTCTAGGGAATAGTTACGAGAAAAAGAACCACATGATTTAAAGCAATTTACTAACTATTGTATAATGCTAGAAACTAATGAAAATAATGAATTTAAAGGCACTTTAATGATATAGATTAGATTTAGTTTACAGAAAGGAAGGATACTTATCTGAATGTTTTATCCGTTCTTTTACTTCTGTCTCGTAGAAAATCAACAGTGACGAAAATAACAGTTTCATTCTCTCATTTGATTGAAGAGAATCTTCAGTTCATGGACTAGATGTTGCGGAGAAAAAGTGCAATAAAATTATTTAAGGAGGTGAGCATTTATTGATACATACATTTAAAAATTTTCGGAGTTATGCTAAGATGCTGCCTCCATCGTTCGTGATCATGGCGCCCTCCATCGCTTCTTCTCTTCTCTTCTCATATGTAAATTAGAGTTTCAGAAAGCATTGTTTCCTTTTACTCTGCATCTAGTGAAGAGCATTGGTAGAACAAAATAATTAGTATGGACAAAAAGACGTAAGTATAAATCAAGTGGCCGTAATCAGTCGATGAATAAGGTGAGTTGCTGGTATAAGGTCCAAATCAGTGAACTGAAGTATGGGTAACAGATGCTAAGGATGAAGAATGTCAAATGGATATTTGTGTTTTTCTCTGGTGAATAAATTATATTCTCTTAATGATTATTTTTATCGACGGACCAGCTTCACTGCTTCGTTTTTAAATTATTTTATTAAGGAAACATCATATACAAATATTTACAGTGAAGCGAAATACAATTTAACTCTGAGCTTCGTTTTACAGTAATTGCTCACGTTAGACGGGTTAGATTTCTTTTCTCTATCTGCCTCCATCGTAGGAGGCGAGATACGTTGGCATAAAATGCGCCAACATCTGGGAAATGGACAGCATCTAAGAGAGCTGATGCAGTTGTTAGGATGAGTGAGAACAGAATAGAAGAAATTTCTGGCAAGTTTTTGAATATAATCTTGGATTGTGTGTACTTTGAGTCCATCGCTTCTCGAAATTAGACAGACAATGAAGACAGACGTCTTGTTTTGTACCCGCTAAGTCTTCCTGCACCGATGGGCGAAAAATCCAGCTTAGGTGCGAATGAAAGGTAAGAAAAAGGGCAATTTCGTGTTTCAGAGGAGAGTAAAAAGTAACTTCGTATATTTTATACGAGTTCGAAAAGGGCTGAAAGAAAACATGGAACAGAGTAAATTTTAAATAAAAAACGCAAAGTAGTAGAGAGAAGAAAAGAAAATTAAAAAAAGTGGTCCTCGAGAAAGAAAAGGAAGAGAAGAAGAAAGAAAAATACTTGAAATGCGACTTCATCCATGAGTGTAATGGAAGGGAGAGGGAGCTGTGCTCACGTGAAAATTTGTGTCTTCCAGGCGTAAGTGGTAAGTTGTAAAGGTGAATAGATGAGTTGATGGGAGAAGATTTATGTAAATGGAATAAGTAAAAGAAAAAAAAAGTTTTGGTACCAATTTCCAAACGGTTTAAGCGTAATAAAGAAGTTAGGAGAATCTGCTGCAGTATAGAAACGATATATTGTAGTTTTTTTTTGGCTAGCTAGTGTCGGAAGCAGGGCTATGTGATTGCCTTTAACTATAATTAGAGTAAACAGAGGTAAATATAAATAAATCTAAGGTAATATTTAAATTTCCATTATATAACACAATTTTCAGAAGGTAGCATCAGACAAGAACATAAATATATACACAAGCGTTAAACTACATCAACATAATTTATCGAGTGCAGAAATTGCAGTTTTAATTTTTATTTGATATATATTTTTGCATGAAATTTTTTTGTTAATTTATTTTTCCTAGTATTATCTTATATAGTAGTAAAACAAGTGGTAGCACACACCCAGTTACACGTACATCTAAATAGAAATGACGTAAGTTCAAATGTACACATGAAATGGGAAAATAGACTAAAAAGAGTGGTTGCACACAAGTACATGTAAGAATAAAGGTATATTTAATCAAAGTGAGGAATATGAGCAAGATTTTTTAAATCTTTCTTGAGAGGTTTAAAATATTTTTTGAATAAAGGAATTTTTTTTACCTTAACATCAGGAGCTTTTCAAACCATTCTTCATGTCTAGATTTTTGTTACGTCGCTTGATGTCCCGATTTCGAGTTCTAATCGGCTCCCGAAAATTGAGGGTACCATAGCAGTTTGCCTATCAACTCACAGTTATCTAAATGTCAGTCTGATAGGTGAGTGCATGGAATTTCAGAAATCCTTCGAACTGAGGCTGAGGTACAATGGATGGGAGGGAGTAATATAGGAATTTGTGTAGGAGGAGGAGGGAGACAGAGTGGCGCCCCTTGCCGAGGAAAAGAAAAATTGGGGAGGAAAAGGAAGAAACAAAAATAAAAAATTGGGAGAGGAAGAGAGAGAGAGCAATCCTGATGAGGATTCCTGTGTTCATAAGGTAAAGGGGGAGCGAAAGCTGTCTCTACCGCAGCTAGACAGAATTATGCTGACATTAATTCTTACCTGATTAAGCTTCTCGAAATTAATGGAAAGCAATATGAAGGTCGAATTACGGTTACAGCAAATATAGTGATTAATTACAATTCTCCGGTTACACTACTTACTACGGTGGCCAAAATATTGCCCAATGATCGCAAGTTCTGGCGATTTCTCGCCGAATTTTCAGACAAAATAAGTCGTCAGAACAATTGTCAGCTTGCCGATATCTCGCAAAATTACGGAAATTCCCATTTACTCAATGTTAAATGGACTTGCCCTTGTATTCTCCCTTTTCCGGCATAGCTCTTCTCTTTAGATTTTTCATGTTTTATTACACAACAAAATACAACAATTTTACAAATGATTGCACTAAAATCATTTATCTATGTACAAAATTCGTAACAATATGTTGTTAAAAGAACAAAACAAAAATATAAATTATTAAGTTGCCCAGTTTCTGCTGTCAGACAAAACGATCAATTATGCATCGTAGTAAACAGCGATCATTGTTTGATCAAGTATCCGAGTTCGACAGAGGAAGGATAGTGGCCTACCGAGAGTGTGGATTATTTTTCAGGGAAATCGGAAGTCGTGTTGGACGAAAATAAACAACTGTAATGCGGATAAGTGACCGTTGGATGCAGGAGGGTACGAGATCGACGTGTTCGATCACATCCACCTCAGTGTACCACTTCACGTGATGACAGGAACATTGCGCGCCTGGCAGTGACGAATCGCTGTCACATCACGAACCATAGCACAGCACATTCAGTCTATAGCGCATCATCCAGGGTCTGCGCGTACCATTCGGCGCCGTTTACAGCAGAATGCTCTGTCCGCAAGACGTTCATTGCTTCGTCTACACTTGACGCAGAACTACAGACGTCTCCGCCGCCAATGGTGCGATGAAAGAAGGATGTGGATGGCAGAATGGAATGAAATTGTCTTTACTGACGAGTCACGCTTCTGTCTGCAACAGCACGATGGTCGGATTCGAGTCTGGAGACACTGTGGAGACACATGGTGAACAGCTGCCTTATGCACCGCTAGACTGGTCCTGCACCGCTTGCACTCTTCTAGTACGCATTGCCGATACTTTAAACAGCCAGCATTACATATCCGTGGTGTTGAAGGCAGTTGTCCTTCCTTACCTTCAGGGCTTGCCCACAGCCATATTTCAACAGGATAATACGTGACCACACGTGGCACGCATTGCCCAAGGGTTCTTCGTCAATCGCCAGATTGAATTGCTTCCCTGGCCGGCTCGCTCTCCGGATTTTTCGTCGATAGAAAACACGTGGCCCATGGTTGCTGAACGATTGACCCAGATTACATCCCAAGCTGCCACACGAGATGAACTTTGGCAACATGTGGAAGCTGCTTGGTCTACTGTACCCCAAGAACACACCCAAAGTCTCTTTGAATAAATGCCGAGGAATGTGGCAGCGGTGATCTCCAACAATGGCGGCTACTCTGGCTACTGATTCTGGATGGAACCACACTTCAAAGAAGTCTATAAATTTTATCATTTGATACTTGGTCTACTAAATAAATTTTGTGGTGATTTCTCTTGTCTTTTTTGGTGTTGCAATTTGGGTGGCCAGCAGTGTGCTAAGGTTTGGATACTCGTTGACTTAACAGATGTCAGCTATTCACGTGACAACTGGTCACACTCCTTCCCTGCAACTTCAGTGCTGTCTTCTGCATGCATAGTCATGCATTCCTCTATCTGAAGCGCCAGTCTAGGTATCAAACTGATGACAGCTGGAACACGTTTTACGAAATTGCACAATAATCGTGGTTTACAGTGACGCTTCGAGCTTGCTTTCAGTAGTAGTTAGTTATTTTTGTTGGGCGTTGTTAGTTTAGGTGAACTGAAATATCTTGCGGTTAGCTTTCTCTTTACATGCGCTTTGTATTGTGTTTAATGTTCGTAGTAGCTAGAAGTACAATTACTGATTGTACTCTATGATAATGTGAACATTCGTACGATATTTTCTGTGGAAAGTTTCAGTACTTTGATGTTTCTTTTGATTAGAAACAAATTTTATTAACCTATCATCAGACCTGCGCGCATTAAATTTATTATGAACGCGTACTCACGCTTGGTGTCAGAAGTGCGACTGAATGCAAGAACCATGAGCGATGATGGTGCAGTTAAGAGAGCTGGTGGCAAACTTTGCTGCCTTTAAAGAAAAAATAAAAGCGGGTTAAGTAGAGGTGACAGCTGGCCAAGAATCCGTTAAACTATACGTCAAAGCTGGCCAATAATCTGTTAAAGAAGGGATGAAAGCTGCTCAAGAAAAGATTGAAGCAGGCCAAGAAGAAATGAAAAAAAAATACCTGCATAGTAAAAAACAAAGTTGAGGTTTTGGAAGGCAGAATAGAGGCGGAGGAAAATAAAGTTGGAGAAAGTGAAGAAATGGTTTCCTCTGTCAAAGAATAAATAGAACAGATCAAAGTACAAATAGAAACTTTCTACATCGAACAACTTGGTAATAGGGTTTCTGCAGTCATCAAAGAATTTGACAACTTAAAGAAATGCACAGCGATAGCAGGAAGCAATTTTCATAGTTTTAAATTTTTGCCAGTGCCTTGTTGTCCTTCTGTGAAGCTATCCACATATGCTGGTAAGACCTCCTGGCAAGTGTATAAGACACAATTTAGGCTAGACCTCGAAGCTTTCATTCGAAGTCGTAAAGATTTCGAAACTTTATCTAGTGTAGGAACACCTTTTGATAGCATCGTCTTTGAAATCCTGGAACTTTACCTCGAACTTCTGATGGCAAAAATACATCCTCGTTGCCATTGATTGCTTCTCCAGGTGGTTTGAAATGTATCCTGTTCCTGATCAAGAGGCTGTTCTGATAGCAGAGGTAATGATACCGCATTGGATTCCCATTTTCGGAGTCCCTCTTCCACTGTATTCCGACGAAGGAACAAATTTCATCTCAGCTGTAATTAAAAAACTCTGCAAGCTATTTTTCATCGACAAAACTCAAACGACATCTTTATATCTTCAGCCAAACGGCACAGCAGAGAGGTTTAATCGAACCATCTTTACTAACCTCTCGTTAGTTTCAAGATATCAACAGGAGTGGGAGAAGAAATTACCTCTGTTTTCACTAGCCTGTCGCAGTGCTGTCCACGAGACTACCGGCTATACACCATCTCAGATGCTCTTCGATCTACCTTTTGATCTTTTGTTTGGGCACCCTCTAGACGCACATTTATCGCCTAAGGAGTACATCTAAGATCTCCAGGAACGGCGTGAAGTGATGCATCATTTCTCACGAAAGCGAGTCAACTTGGCGACGGAGAAGATACGACACGAGGGCTACAGGGCATCGATTGAACAAAGGTGACAAGGTGTGGTTCAGGAATCCTAATTCGACAGAAAACCTCTCTCCTAAACTACAGTCGCCTTGGGACGGTCCTTACACAGTCCTAAACAGGCTGACGAAGTCGTATTTCAGATCCATAAGTTATCAAATTCTAAGCCTAAAGTCGTTCATTATGACAGGCTAGCCCCTTACTATGGCCATGTTATATAGTCCCCATAGTTTATATAATGTAAATAGAATATTAAGACCATGATTATATTTTATGCAAATTTGTAAATTTGTGTATTCATTTAATAATTTAGTACTTATTATATATCGCATTTATGTGGATTAGTTGTAAGTACGGCTTCTTGCCGTACTTACAACTAATCCACATAAAATCATCTGCACATCCCGGGACGTGCAGTCCTTGGAAGGAGGCAACGTTACGAATTTTGTACATAGGTAGATGAATGCAGTGCAATTAACATGTTAAAATGTATTTTTCTGTGTAATGTAAAATAAGAAAAATCTAAAAGAGACAAACCCTGCGGAGAAGTAAGAATACAGGGACAAGTGCATTTAACATTTAGTAAATGGGTATCTTGGAAATTTGGCGAGAAATCGTCAAAAGTCACCGAACTTGGTGACATTTTGGTCTGGTCCCTGTATCACCGTAATAGGTATTGTAATGCAAAATAAATGTAAATTGAATGAATCTCCATATTAACTGTAACCATAATTCGCCCTCATATTGGTTTCCAGTAATTTCGAGAAGCAGAAAGTACAAGAAATATCTCGGCTGCCAGGTGAAAACTATATAAGGCCGGAGAGAGCATGCTGCCAATAACAGTTCGTTGTTGTTGTGAGTTGTTAGTTCAGGTGAATTGATATATATCCGGCTTAGGTTTCACTTTAGATATGCTTTGCACTGAGTTGTATTTAACGTTCTTAGTAGTTTGAAATGCAATTACTGATTGGGATAATGGGAACACTTATACGAGAATATCTGTGGAAAATTTGAGAACTTTGAAGCGTTTCTTTTGATAAAAATAAATTTTATTAATCTATCATCGGATCTGTGTGCATTCACTATATTATGCACCCGTAGGCACGCAACAATGTTTAACAGCTATTGTATACTTAAAATTTTTGTTTGAAATAAAAAGAATTAGAATTTGGCTCTTTAAGTTTTTTCGCTGGTATTCATTTTTAAGAAAATATCGCATCTAAACGCAACACACAGAAAATAATTACCAAGAAGGAGAATTCTAACAAGCATTTTCTATAACTCAAAGTTAATTAATGGCTGAATTTTATTTTATTAAGATAAAAGTATGATTTAGGATTTAAATCGTATTCTGATTACGAAAATTGATGTGTTGCCAAATCTTTTGATCAGTACCGTCACTTAGGCATGTAAACGTTGTCTAATCCCTCTCTCTATATATATATGGATGCTTGTTTGTCTTTTACAAAAATATACAGTTTAATTTAGATCCTTATGAAACTTGCCACATTCGACCTTCAAAACAAGAGGATGGTGACTGTCTACATAAGATTTCTCAAAAACCAGCCCATGTTTATATATATATATATTAATTAATTTAACGAACTTTTGACTAAAAACGATTGAAAACTCAGCGATTTAAAAGCTTTGCATTGCCACTCTGCAAAGCGTAATATATAAATGTCTCAAATTTAATCCGAAAACACGGCGATATAAAAAATCGTGTTGCCACTCGAGAAAATGCAATTATGTTAATTTGTCTCAAATTTTTTAAACAAACTCGGTTATATAAGATAAACGTGTTGCCACTGCCCAAATTAAAATATTTTAATGTATGTTATTGTTCAATAAAATATTAAACTTTTCACGCATTGGTATGCGTGTTACTAAACCACACGCATTTTCTTTCCTTTTTGAAAGCGAATTTGTAACAGTCGTCACAAAGCATTACTTTCGCTGTAGAATCAATTAAGCCACCAAAACTAAAATAAATTGCTCAATCTGCACCTCAAGTACGAAAGAAAAAAAGGATTGGGAGTTTGAGAAACAAACGACCAACGGAAAGCAAGACTGGAAAACGTTTGGGTACGCACTGATCAAATCCATTCACAAGCGAGCAAGACAACAGACACAAACGAGCAACGGAAAGCAAGACTGAGAAAAGTTCGAGTACGCGCTGCCTTATCCTGTTCGTCTGAAACAGATGAGCAATGCAAAGCAGGACTGGAAAACGTTCGAGTACGCCCTGCTAGATCCAGACGAATATTGCATGATGATTTAAAACTTGATGCATTCCATTACAATGCTAATTATGATTACAATCTTCATCAAAGTGTGGTCATTGGAAAGATGGATAAGTTGTGCATGTACTTTAGAGCCCTTAAATTTAAAAATGAAGCAAGAATGTCCGGTGCGGGTCTAAAAGTGAAACTGCCAGAATATATTAACCCTCCGAACAATTATTAACCTTGGTATTAGTTCACACAAGCCAATCGAAATATTTCTTGGCAAACATACGCAAGTATAATTTATGTTTCCAAATCACATCGTTCGGTGAAATAAATATCCCGTGCGAGAGGATTACATGCAAACATTCAAAGTACAAGAGCAAATTTATTATCTTGCAGGATCAGTAGTACCACCAAAGCTGTATGTAAGTAAAGCGTCGACACTTCAATGGGAGAAATTGCGCTTCGTAACGACCGCAGCGCTCGTAGCGGTGGCGATGTGGAAACACAATCAATAAAACTGCGCATGCTCCTTTTCTTTTCAGTCATTGGTTGTTTTGATTTGGTTGTTTGTTTGATTCTACCGAAATCTTGTTAGCTTCTAACGTGCTTTGGTTGTGTTATTTATAACTTATTAATTTTGTACTTTTTAATTACAAAAGGCTCTTTTCAGAACCAATTTTTTTTTTTAATTTTCTCTAATGGCGTATCGATACTGCGGATTAAGGATTGCAAGTAAGGAGTAAGATTTCGTCGAAATCTGATGGAATACATTTCTACGCGTTTCCTTGAGACGATGCGTACTTACGGAAGTAATAAAGAACAGTTTTAGGATATGTATTGTTGAAATTAAAGGTAATAAAATCTGATAATTAAAAGAATTATTCCCCTATATTTTATAATAACGCAGGTACAAGTTTTAAATAATATTTTAAAAAATCCTTTTTTTTTATTCCCTTTCAGAAATATTCAGAGAAAGTTATGTACTATTTAATGTATTTCACTATTAAAATAAAAAGAGCGCTAATTTGAAATGGACCGAATTGAGCATTAATTACAAATTGACTTGGATTTTTTTCATTTAAAAGATGCCTCAGAAGCTAAAAAAATCATGTCATATTTGAGAAAGTATTTTAGGTAGAAGCTCTGTAAGTGGAGAAGAAATAATGCATAATTTTAATGCTAATAACAATAAACTTTGCTTAAAAATGTATTCTTTTCGTATACTTAGGACTCTGAAATGCAGTACAAATAAAAAATATATACATTTATATATATAATTACGACGCAATTGCAAAATATTTACATCCAATCGTGTCAAAACTCATTACGGCCTCTCCATCTTACTTCCAACCTACATGACGTCACTGCAGGGGAAAGGAGAAGGGGAAGAGATTTAGTTTACATAGCCACCACTGCAGTGGATTGGCGCTGCAATTTGGCGTCATGTTATAGTATGGAAGTGCCGACGCTTTACTTACATACAGCTTTGAGTACCACTGCCGAATGCTAATTGCAAACTTCTTTAAAGTTATTTCATGGGAGACACTGATTTACAAATCGCTCAACATTATTAATTGATTATGGAGACTAAACGAGAAATTGTTGTTGCATTGAAAACTTTATTTGATCAACCCAACGAATTAATTTTATTGTTCAGAACGACCCTTGAACAAATGCCAGCTGATAACTACAAATTTGTAGTTAGAGCAGACAAAACACCTCATATTTGTTCGTGCATAAGGCTGTCGGATTTGTTCATTACATTTACTTGCAGTTCTGCGTGGGATAAAATCAAAGAACTTTCAGTACCTTGAAAATCATCATCGATGGTCATGATATTTTTGCACCTATGTCCAAGCAAAACTGAAAATCTGTAATGAATTTCATTGTCAAGCATTATGTTTTTGAAGAGACAAGCTGTTGGATGTATTCTATTGAATGACAAAAAAGAGGATAGCCACATGTATACATTTTGATTTGGTTAATCGAAAAGATCACATCAGATCAAATTAATCAAATCATTGCAGCAGAAATACCAGATGTCGATAATGAACCAGGCTTATTTGACGACGTCACCAAAAACATGGCTTATGGTCCATGTGACTTGGACAACAACAATTCACCATCCACGTCTGACGGGAAATGCACGAAACGATACCCAAGAGACTTAACTTGACGAGACTATCACTAGCAATGATGGATATTCACTTTGCCGTCAACGATCAACTGAAGATGGCGGCAAATCCATTACTTTAAAAGTACGAGACAATGCTCTTGAAGTCGATAACTGTTGGGTTGTACCGTATTCATCATTACTCTCGAAAACGTACAAAGCACACATCAATATAGAACATAGGTTCCCAACGTGGGCGATAACGCCCCCTTGTGGGCGTTTCAGGCTTTCAGGGGGCGGTAAAAAACCCAGAGAAAATTAGGGGGCGTTGATATGGCACAGAGGGGCGTTGGAAGGTTAGCCAAATATAGTCTAAAAAAGACTTTAAAATCACGCTGATAATTCATTTCTATCACGTGTGCGAAAATTCACATATTTCGATATGAGACTTCACTGTTCAGAGAAAGACATACCTCTCTAGTATGTACGATTCTGCATGTGCTAAAACTAGCAACCTGTCTTGCCAATTTGGCGAGATGCACTCCAAAAAGTCGTAGAAAACAGTTGACTTTTGTTGAAAGGGTGACCATTTTAGTGAAAGGAGCAGTAGAACCGGAGTTCATAATATCAGAAAGAAAAGCCTTCAGTGCAAAAATATATCTTTATTGTCTTTATGTACATATTTATGTTACGACCAAAGCCCGAAGTTCGGCCAGTTCGCGTTTTGGCCAGGAGGTTTGGCCAAAGTCCGAAATACTTGCAATTAATATTGTATTTTATACTTTGGCCGGCCATTTCGCGAAGTGGCTGGGAATTCTTGGCCAAAGCCTGATGTGATAATGGTAGATTGAGTCTATGGAGCAGAAAAAGACTAAGGATCACCCTTAAAGGTAGTTGACAAATTGAGTACTCAATTTGCCTCTGTATTCATACTCGATACGCAACGCATTTGCTTAAGATATAATTCGTCATTTTGAAGGGCGCAAATCTAATCTTCACACTATCACATTGTTACAGCATATGCGTTCACTGAATAGTTTCTACTCGTTGAACTCACAGAAGTACTCATTTTTAAATACTTCATTTTTAACAGTGTGTAAAACCATCTGCCCTTGATTTCTTTTTTCCCAAATTGGCCGGTCAAAGCCAGAAATCAACAAAAAGATTGGACATTCGCCGGTAAGTTTACAGCAACGTTGGCCAAAATGCGAATTGGCCGATTTCGGGCTTTGGCCGTAACATTTACAAAAAATGTCACTGGGACTAAAAAATGCCACTTACAAGCGGCAACGATAGCGAGATCTCCAACTAAACTGTATTCTAAGAGAGTCTGTAAAAGTGCGTAGGCGACGTTGGACGCGGGAAAAAATTAGAGCGCCGAAATAAGCGGCGGCGGAGTAGACAAATCGTCGCCAGTGGTTTACCCGATCAAAATTGTAGGTAGCTAAAAATAGAACAGCCCCGCAGAATGCTACAGACTCAGGCTCACACTATCTATCGTTCATCGCAGCATGTACTGCGTACGATGAAAACGGCGTTGCCTTAATATTTTGCTACTTCAACTTATATTATTTAAACCGGCAGTATCCCTTGCAGCTCCCTTAACTTGGATCAAGTATAAGTAAAGAAAAACCCATGTCGGAAGCAAAAAAGAAGAGGCGGCAGTACAGTGCGGATTATATAAAATACGGATTTATCGAAAATCCCTCAAATCCATCATCTCCATTGTGCCTTATTTGTCAAAAAACATTTTCGAATGAAGCGATGAAACCTTCTAGGCTTCAAGATCATCTTAATAAAATGCATCCGGATAAGAAAGACAGAGATATGACCTATTTTCTAGAGATAAAAAAGAAGATTGAAAATCAGCCAACTATATCAAAATTATTTTCATCAGCTTCTAAACAAGACGATGACGGACTTCGAGCTTCGTACAATATCTCATTGTTGATTGCTAAAACAGGCAAGCCACATACTATTGGGGAAGATTTAATTTTACCAGCAGTTAAAGAAGTAATAACCACCGTGCTCCATAAACCAGCTACAGATATTATCCGAAAAATTCCTTTGAGCAATAATTCTGTGCAAAGACGAATTGATGAGATGGCTGAAAACATTGAAGAATCGTTGTGCAATTATCTGCAGACTTGTCAATTTTCAATTCAGCTGGATGAGTCCACTTTACCAACCAATGAAGCATTGTTATTGTCGTACGTGAGGTTTATCAAAGATGAAAAAATATGTCAAGAAATGTTGTTTGCTACCAATTTGGAAACAGATACAAAAGGAGAAACCATATTTGATACACTGCAAAAGTTTTTTGACGAAAAGGAAATTCCTTTTAATAATATTTTGTCGGTTGCTACGGATGGCGCACCGGCTATGACAGGGCGTCACAAAGGCTTCATAGCATGCTTAAAAAATAAAGTTCCGGACGTGCTTGCTGTGCATTGCGTAATTCATCGACAGCATTTGGTTGCGAAAAATTTGAGCGAACGTCTCCATACATCACTGCAATATGTTATAAGAGCAGTTAATAAAATCAGAAGTAACTCGTTGAATGACAGATTATTTAGTCAGCTTTGCATTGCAAATGATGAAGATTTCAACCGATTGCTGCTTCACACAGAGGTGCGCTGGCTTTCAAAAGGTACTTGTTTGACTCGATTTTACAATCTGTTTGAATCTGTGATAGAGTTCCTAGGAAACAAAGACACGGAATTGCGCGACAACCTCATCGCATCAAAAAACGATATTGCGTACTTAGCAGACCTCTATAAATTGTTTAATGATGTCAATCTCCAACTTCAAGGAGAAGACTTAAACTTGATTAAGACTAAAAATAGCATTGCTGCTTTCGTGTCTAAACTGCTATTATATAAAAGAAATATAGGCAGACGTGAATTCCATACCTTCCCATGTTTATCAGCAGTATCATTCAAGCACGACGACTTGCTTGTTTACTGTCAGCACTTGGAAAACCTCTACAATGACTTCAAGGAACGATTCGAGGACATTTTAAACATGGACATACCAGACTGGGTTTTGGATCCTTTTTCCAATGTCAACACAGCAGGACCATCTCAGTTAGAAGAAGAACTGATAGAACTGACGACAAATGAGGAATTAAAAATTAAATTCAAGAATGGCTACCAAGAATTTTGGCTGCAGAAGTCGATTTCGCAATTGTATCCAAGATTATGGTCGATTGTGCAACGATTTCTGCTAGCATTCCCATCTTCATATTTAGCAGAACGTGGATTTAGTGCTGTAGCAACATTGGTAACGAAAAAGAGAAATCGGCTCCATGTTACTGAACGCGGCGATTTACGATTGTTTTTAAGTAAAATCGAGCCTGATATTAACAAGCTTCTTAAAATGCATCAAATTCAGCCTTCTCATTAGTTAAGTTAGAAATTCGATGCCTTTAAATTTTAATAAAAATACTTTTTAATAATAATTAAGTATGCCTTTTGAGTGTTCTCTGAAACTGTCAATTTATTTATTTAGAAAGCAATAGTTTATTATGGATTATTTCGTATCATCAAAACCCCTGCCTGTCCTTATAACAGGTAAGCTAAAACTTTTATTTTTCTTTTTAAATAACGAAGAAATTCAGTAGCGTTTCAATTCCAACATTCTATCTATTAGTAATTTTTTTTATTTAATTCTTGTTTTCACCATGCATTATGTACGCTCTTATTTCTCTAGGGGGGCGGTATTGAAATATTCACTAGAAAAGGGGGGCACCAGTTCCAAAAAGGTTGGGAACCTATGATATAGAATATTGCAATTCGATGAAATCGATCGAGTACATTTCTAAATATGTCAACAAAGCGACATGGCAGTTTTTAGAGTAAGAAATACAGTTAAATCCGTTAATACGCTTACATTAATAGCAATGAAGGAATATGGTGCAAATCATTCCCAATACATAAACAGCATTAAAAAACTGTTCATTTGGCAGTGAACCTTGAAAATGGATAGAGCGTGTACTTCACAACAAAAACTTAAGTACAAGTGCATTCACACCACCGCCAAGAACGTTAACTGCATTTTAACTAGAATTTTAACGCCAACAATGTTAACTAATTATTCTCGATTTTTCGAAGGATGTTGGATAAGCCGTTTGTACAGTGCTTATCCAAACAATTCAGAATGCATTTTACTTGCGATTACTGTTAACCAACCTACGTAAATGAACATACTTTAAAAAACTGGGAATAGTAAACGATCAAGTATGTACCACTTCCCATGAAGTTTGCTAAGAATGAAATCTTCTTGAAAAGGATGTACTTCCCTCGCTGATGAATCGAATGCTGCTCAATCACAACAAATACGCACATTATTTGCAATCATATTGATAACGTTCGTCCCTTGAAATTCAAATAAACATTGAGAAAAATACAAAGAACGCATGTGTGCAGATTGAATCATTAGGATTTTTGAAGTAGGAAACACGAAATATGAGCAATGCCCTCGAATCTGGAACTTTCGAATACGCGCCGAATGTACTACTGTTACACCACGAAAGCATGGAGAAAGTACCCTATATACTCCCCCTTTTAAAGGGCGACTGGGGATAAGCGGACGCGTAATGGCAGACTGCACATTCAGTTGAACAATGTTAAACGAATTACGCACACTGCGTATGCCCAGAACAGAATTTGACGCAATTACGACTTTGGCGTAATTTTAAAAGAAGATAAATACGGTATATGGTTGATGTTCTGTTATCTGGACGTAAACAGCTCGGGGTTTTAAAACTTGTTAGGTTGTACGTTGCTTCATTACTTAGAGTGTAAATATCGATTGTAAAGTCCCCAAATTTTCATTTAAGAAGGATTATAAAACAGGAAACATTACATGATGTTGTTTATTGATTGCATTTGAGATGAATGTTTATTGATTGTCCTTCTGAGGAATAAAAGCAATCGATTATTTACCATGCGTTCCATTCCTAAATATTTTAACAACTTAAGGAATATATCTAGTTCAAATTACTGAATTAAAGCCAAAGAAATTATTACAAATAACTGATACTAAATGTAATGTTTATGAACAAAATAAACCAAATGAAATAAAAAGAAGCAAGTGCAATAAGCACAAAAAAAAAGTGTCTATAGTATTGCAATCGTAAAGAGTCGCTAAGACCTACATGATGAACAGGCTTGTGTAGGGTTGTTTATTTTTATTCTCTAGTATTTTCTCTCACGTCAATGGTACACTATTGAGCATGTGCAATAAGCGAAATTCTTTAACACTGATCAAGTCAATGTGCGGTTTGCCATTACGCTAAGGGGACTCAGTCGCCAAATCCTGGTGATGAAGAAGAATCATCATCCACCACCTTTTTTTTAGTTCGACGCCACTGTAGAAACATTAGGATTTTTTTTGATACGGGAGACATGAAAAATGAGCAATGTTCTCGCCGGAACTCGAACTTGGATCTCTCAATCATTAACAAAGTACTGATACAATTAAGAATGGCTGCCTCAAATCGATCTCCAAACGACCTTTGCGGTCGCGATTTGCAGCGAGAAACACACTTTGATGTTGACAAATTGAGTATATTTGTTCAAATGAATCTTCCGACCTTGGTTCCAGATAAAGGCATAGCGTATGACAGAATCATGCATGCAATTAGAAGCCAATGCGGCAGATTATATTTCCTAAATAGGCCCCGAGGCACAAGCAAAACTTTTCTTATTTCACTTATTTTTGGAACCGTACGATCATAAAACACTAGCAATCTAGATGGTGGCCATTGGAATAGCTACAGTACTT
The DNA here is from genome assembly GCA_000611955.2 of Stegodyphus mimosarum. NCBI lineage: Eukaryota > Metazoa > Arthropoda > Arachnida > Araneae > Eresidae > Stegodyphus > Stegodyphus mimosarum. The sequence continues at coordinate 109,229 of KK122521.1, forward strand.
CAATCATGGCAACTCATTATGAGGGACGAATGCGCTATGGTACACAAAACAACACTGGAAGCTCTTCATTGTACATTAAAAGATTTAAGAGCAAATGAATAGCTCTTCAGTACGACCAATATGCATGTACAACTACAACTTTATGCATCTATTGAATGTTTCGAAAAACAGTTGTTGAACATAGGGAATGGAAAAATGGCAATCAATGAATCCACACACTGCCAACAAACTTCTGTATAATTACAACAACCACAGACGAATTGAATCACAAAAATCATCAGTGGCTCAGTGCATGTGCTATTTTTACAACCAAAACAACGATATAAATCCCAGCAATTTTAGCATTCAAAACGAAATACCAGGCGAAGGGGCACCGTATAAGTGCATAAATACTGTAATGAATCAAGAATTTGTCAATTAGCCAACTGAATTCTTACACTGACTTGATTTGTCAGGCATGCAGCCGCACGTTTTAAAACTGAAAATTTGCTTGCCTGACCTTCTCTGAAACATCAATCTGTCATGATTTTGCACTGGTACCAGGCTTTCCGTGAAAAAAATTGTGAGTAATATAATAGATTCAAATTAACTTCTTTAAATTTTCCATTAAGATTTTAAATGGAAAATTTAAAGGAGATGTGCTGTTGGCACGTGTCCCAATGATTCCGATAGGTATGCCATTCGAATTCGTCTGCAGTTCCGGTGCGACTGGCATCTGCAATGACCATCAACAAAGCAGGTTTGTGGGCTAAATTTAGAAAATCCATGCTTTTTGATATGGGCAGCTGTATGTAGTTTGTTCACGCGGTGAAAAACCTTCCGATTTATTCACGTACGCAATAAATGGAAAACAAAAAAATATTGTGCATCCAAAAGCACTTCAATAAACAGAATTAAATCACTGACACTTTCTTTCAAGTAGTTTTGACACGCATGCCGGGTAACAGCTAGTTTATGTATAAAAGCAGGTTATACATTATGAGTGTTTTTAGGTAAGAAACAGTGGATGTCATATTTTAAACGAATTTGAGAGATCTCATTACATTACCATATTATAATTCTTTGTCCCTCATAATAGGCTCATGTTTACCATATTTGATCTAGTTTCTCGTGTGGACGTGGTGCCAAAACAATTGGCTGTGAGCAGCTTTTATGCTCCCTTACCAAAGCTAGTGGTTTATGGATATTTAGGGAATCATTTTAAAAAACAAAATACGGAGAGTTTCTTACTACTATAAAAAACAAATTTCAGTATATTTCTTCTGTCACCTATCCGTACGTTTAAATCTCAGAAATTTAAAAAACTATTAGACTAACAACCAAGTTTACGTCTTTTACTGTTGAAGAGAAGAGAAACACGTCAGTGCGTAACCTAAAACAGCAGCCTTATTTAGGCGTAGATTTTAAATAAAGCTCATCGTCAGTGTGTAACCTAAAACAGCAGCCTTATTTAGGCGTAGATCTTAAATAAAGCTCATCGATCGAGAGTGGTCAAACACAGGCCCCTCTTCTTCAGGAGCAAAAAAATCTGCAAAGAAAGGAGGAGCGACAAACATGTTTATGTCTAAAACAAAGGGCGAAGCAAAGTATACACGAAACTACAGCTATCGGTTGAGAAAAACAACGAAATATGACAAATTAACACAGTAGAAGTATAAAAATGTTAGGAAGGGCTGGATTGGATTGGAATTAATTTCATTAAGGGCAGAATTTTTTTTTTGTGAAGTGAAAAGAGCTTCAAGGAAATCCAATTCAGTAACTGAAGAAGTTTTGTTGATAACTTTCGGAAACGCGAAGTTAAAATTATGATTAAATTTCCAACTATGAAAGATTTGTTTATTTTTCTTTACCGGATTCATGATCCTTGACGTGAAAGTTTAACGATTTTTTAGTTTAACCGATATATCTCAAATTCACACTGAAAAAATATGCTTTAAGTTCCCCAAAAATTAAAGTCATAGATGGAAAAATTAAGAATCGAATAATGAATTTTACTGATAAGTGAAAAATTGACCCGAAAGTTGAATTTCTGAGGAATTCGTGCAATTATGCAACTTATTCAATATTTAATGGGAAGCATAAGCTAGTAGTTTCCAAAACTGCAACGCAGCCGAGAAGTGATTATGCCTTTGTAGTATGATGAAAAAATTACAAAACACCACTGGGACAAACAAGTGAAAGAGTGGATAAGACTGCTGAACAATGGTAATTCATCCAAGTCTCAAATTTCAGTAAATGAATTTGCTGGTGTTTTGACTTTTTCTTACGTACAGTCTATGCTGGCAAGTTTCCATTCAAAAGTTTTCCCAGAAAGCATCCCTCCTCTTAAGCAGATAGCCCTTGTGTAATTTACCATACCCAAATATGTAAACAAACAAAACATTCCTAGGTTAATCTTCATTTGGAATACATGGTCAGCTTTGGCGATTGTTAGGTATGTAGTTAGTGACAAGTTACCATATTCAAAAGTACTGCAGGCCAAGGCTGTCTGAACGAATGGAACAGCTGGGCACTTGTCTGAGGGCCTCATGAGAATAGAAACCTCATGCTAATCTATTTACATTTAATTTCTGTGAGTGGTTGTCTTAGAGGCCCAAGCACAAAGCAGTATGGTTTGCCAGGCGCCCATAATGTTGTTACGATGTCACCGTCCAGACTTCTACAATACCTTTGAATCTATTGGCTACTATATGGCTGTCCTGAGGTTCGAATCCAGGACAGGCATAGAGGTTTGTAAATGTATAATGTCTGTGCACAAAGGGGGCACTTAAAATACTGAGAAGCCAAAAGTCCTTTCAAGTGGTTTGGTGATAGAAGAAGGATCAGAGACCTCTACAGTGTTGTTCATCAAAAGTGGGACAGAGCTGTATCGTTAGTGTGGTGGAACTACATCTATATAAACCTTAGTGAAATTCTGGTGCCTCTGTCCTGTATTTAAAATGTATCATCAAATAAACATTCCTCCAAAAGTCATCAAATTTTTACTCCCAACTGAAGATATGCCACCACTTTACAGAAGATAACTAAGAATGGATAGCATGTAAGAAATGATAAAATTCTCAAATATGTAGACTAAAATAACGTATTTAAAACGGAAAGAAGTTTTATGTCAAAATTGAAACTAGTGCATAATTACCACTCTCAAATGCAGTAAGAAGCAAATATAGGCATTTTTAAATAACATCGTAATTCTCTGTGAAAAATATTAAACAAAAGTAGACATTTATCATAAAAATTACCCCATTTTGTTTTTACACCTTTACCGCATTTCTACAACAAAAAAATTACTTTCCTGACGATAATCTTCTACTGTGGTTCTGAGTGGTATTTAAAATTTATGAAAATTTCAGCTATCCTACAGGAAAAATTTTTCTCAGTATTCTAGAGAAATTTATTGTTAATATATTATTATATTCAGTTTAATTCTATTGCATGTACATGGTTAAATAATCACATGTAAGTTTGTAATGCACTCTGATGAACTGCTTCTTTTATTTCAGTAAAGTGTTACAATTTCACCTAGGGTATTCAAAAAGGTATTTCTGATTTGTATTTAAAGAAATACAGTTGTGTTTCTTTAAATAATAATCCTAACATATATTATGAATTATAATTTTTTTCAAAAATATGTTATTAATTTTTATGGTCATAGGTTATGATGAACAGCTCTTCAAATTTTGCTTCGAAGCCATAAAATATTCTCTACATCTTAAGGAAAATTATAAAGAACTAGAATCGGGAAGTTTGAATTTTCAAATCCCAAGTGTTTAAAAATGATTCAAGAATCGAAAACTCAAATCTATGTATATTTTTAGTCATTTGAATCAACCTAAAATTTTTTAAAATTATTTTAACTCAAACCTTTGGAAAGATTAGTTTGATTGACGTCCTTTAGAAGTGTTCATTACAACTTTTGCAATTTCAGTGGACCTAGATCACGAATACCACATTAATCATATCTACACTTATAGTTTCTACAGAAAATATAACATTTTATGCATAATATTTATATATGTTAACTCTTGAAATAATCCTCTAATCTTTCAATCTAATCTAAAGTGTTACAATTTTGTTTTCGATTTAAAAATATACCGAGAAAAATTTAAAAAAAAGTACAATTACTGAAACTATATTCAGTAAATGAACCCTCTAATTTCAATTATGTACTTGACTTACTAAATTTCACTTGAATCCTCTTAATAAATAAATGTAGATATGTTGTTAAAAATTGCATTCTTAAATTTTTTTACATTAAATACAGATTTCAAATCTTGTTTTAATTCAAAACTTTTGCTTTATTAAAGAGGAAAAAAATTTTTACTATTCTAATGTAAAAAAGTCTGAGAGCCTTCTAAAATCCAGATTCAAATTTGAGGAAATTTAGGGTTTCTTCCATTTAATATAATTACATTTGCTAAAATATTAACTTAGCTTGCTAATTCACATTGTGAAAAATGTTTTTTGTTATTTTGTATTTCAGTTTATGAAAGAGGTTATACTTGGCCGTATTTTTAATTCTGTTATAACAAGAGTCATCGGTGTTCCTAAAAAAGTTGCGAACTTGGCTTGGAAGGCCACTTCGAGAAGTTTAGCCTTCAAGTCAGCATGCAATCAACTGCTATGCAAAACATAGTTTTTTCATATGGGATTTTACTGTAATCTCCATGCTGAAGATAAAAATGATGAGAAAAATCATATTTGGGATGCCTAGAGGTCAGACATCCTTTCAACAATGCTACAAGGCCTTTAAAAGTGTACTAACTATCTTAATACATTTATTCGATAGATTCTAATATCAGAATCAAATATTTTGTTCAACATGTCTCATGAATAAGATAGTAATACAAGTATTAGGATGAATCCAAATTTTTCAGTAGCATCTGAAACGTTTTCACTGCTCTTTCTAGGATGAGGAAAAGCAACGAGTACCACAGAATCTTCGTCCCCCGGTGACTTTCCGAGATTTATATTATTGTTTATGGCATATTCTTAGAACTCTTACAGAACAGATTTAGAACACTGATTGTTTAAACTATAATACAGATAACATGAAAAGGGCTTAATTCATTCTCGAAAAAATGTTTCCTTACATTAAACATCACATTAATCTTTCATGTTTTAATATAGACAATACTAATTTTTTTTATATATCAAATAATTTCCATTTTCAGGAGATTAAGTTGATAAATGAAGTACCAGCACTGAAATGTTAATGCTTGGTGGAATTTGAAAAAAATTATAGGCCTTGGATTTTACATACATAGTATGTTAAAAAATACAGAATAGTTCTAATTAAACAAAGGGGAAAAGTGTACATGGGGCTAAAAACCACTGTATGTACATTACATGGACCTTGGGAAAAAGAAAACTGCAACAAAAATAGTAGGTCAAATTTCGATCTCCAAGTAAGACGGAACTCATGAAAAACAAAAAAAAAAAAACTTTATTTTTAACTACATTTGTTTCTGAATACTTTCTTCCTAGATGTGATCTTTCAGGAATCTCCACAACCTGAGATCAAAGGAATTCAAGTCCGGAAAACTTATCGAAATTACCCGATCATCTGCATAGTGGACACGAAGCAGTGCCTTCACTGGTTTAGCAATGTGAGGTGGTGCACCATCTTGCATTATGAGAGTAGTCTCTAAACATTCTCATCGGTAGAAAAACGACCTGCTTCTGAAGAAGTTTGTAGTAACGGCACACATGACTGAACAACTTTGAGGGCTTCCAGGAGTATTCTCTTCATAGAGATCAAGAATGAAATAAAATCACACCAGACAGTAACGAAATCAGGATCCAAAGATCATTCATGTATGACATTAGGACTTGCAGTGCCTTATATGCAATAGTTTTGAGCATCTTTTTCAAACTCTGCCTGGAGATATGCCTTTTTAAGCCTTCAAGCATTAGTATTCTGACAGTGCAGATGAAAAATTACTACCATTCTGATAAAACGACTTGATTAGTAAAGTTTGATCTTTCTTCTCTAAAGGTTAGTAAAGAATGATTTTAGAGCATTGATTACTGGCCTTTTTAAACGCTCCAAATTTGGATTAACCGTCCTAAAAATTATACGAAAAACACCATCTTCGGTCGAAATTTGGAGTATTTTTTATTGCAATTTCCTTTTCCCTATGGTCCATAGAACGCACATGACAAATTTCAAAGAAACAGATATTATTTCGCTACATTCCATTGACATATTAGTCTATATTCGATTGGAGTCCTCTTGCAGTTCAGACATTATCCAGTAACTTTAAATCTCCAAATTTCTTCAGTATGCTTTTGATGCAATAGGTTTACCAAAATGGGTTCTACGTAGGTTGAAAGAGAGTAACTTTAACTACCCTGTTCATTATTACTTAGGAATTTTAATTAGTGAATAAAAAACAATTTTAATAGCTATTATATTTTACACCTAACTGGCAAGAAATTATAAATAAATTTTCTAAGTTTAGTAAATGGCATTATTAACTTACTGTTATATGATAAAAGTTTCTTACAAGCAGATTGAAGCATATTATTACAACACCCATACTTTGCATACTGCTGTTGTAATGTCTGGACATACCTGAAAAAGTCTGAATTGACAGTATATAACAAAGCGTTGGTGCTCTGATTGGGATCGCATTGTCATAAAGTTTGAATACCACTGGTTTACACTGATGATAGACATTATATAATTACCATATTATATAAATTATATTTATTGTTTGGCTTGGTTTATTTGATTATGGCAAAGCATTCGAGGACTATCTGCCTAAGGGAAGGGATCCCTTGTGGAGGACTTTCTAAGGGAAAGTGGCTCGTGTACACGTTACACAAGGGGAAAACTACGAAAACGCCTATGCAGACAGCCCGCTCAGGGGATTTGAACCAAACTACCAGTGTTCAGTGATCAGTACCGCTCGCTGCTGGTGGGTTTCATTTGAATATGGAAAGAAATGCTTTCATAGAAGGCTTTCTAAAAGAAGCAGGTCCATATTTAATTTCCACATAGGAATAAAAACGAAAACACCCCTGAATGAATTTGAGCCAAATTCATACCCTGCTAAACTACTATTCAGTGGTTTTACTACTAAGACATTAACGGCCAAATTTCTAAAAATGATTCTGTACATAAGTTTCTTGCTCCAAAATTTTTATAGTTTATGTTCTACCATGCTGGCAGAAACAACAAATACTGAAGTAAAGCTGGCCTACTTTCGCATTCAACAAGCGAGTCTCAATTACAGACTTAAGTACAAACAGTTAACAGCTAGTACTTCATCACTCTCTTTACTTAATGCCCATATACTACTTAAACAATACCTTATAAATATTATAACATGAAGATGACAGTGATATCACAATCCTATTTAATAATAAAACTTTCATTTTCAGAAAACAGGGAAATGAATATATATTTTCACATATGAAACATGATTTTGGAAAAAAAAAAAAAAAAATTCTTCAAAGTGTAAAATCTGTTACCGCCCCCCTCAGTAATTTTTTTATTACAGCGAGATTTTTCAGTTTAAGATATCAAATACTTTTTTTTTTGTTAAAGTATTAAAGCAATAGATTATATCACCCACATTGTATTTTTAATTGTACATCTCCAAGGATCACTACGTATGAGGCAGTACAAAAAAAGTCTTAAAAAGTTTTGAGATAACCTTTTTAAACAGAACTTTGAAAACAAAAGCACAACTTTTTCCTACAAATATCTATAGCTTCTTGAAATGCAAATTTAAAATAAGAATCCATTGATCCCTAGTCTAAGACTACACAGTTAAATATTAATCTATAATCTGGCTCAATAATTCCCCACTGCGTAATTTTAAAGTATTGGCGGCGAAAGAATGTAAAGCCAAGACTACAGCTGGAAGAATCTAACCACTTAGCCTGCATGCCAGAAAACTCAATATCCAAACATCTCAGCTTACACACACAACCAACTGATTTGCAGTCTAGGTAGGAATTTAGAAAGAGGACGTTAAAGATCCAAACCATAATAACTGGATATTTTAAATAAGAAACTTACACAATTGAAAAAAAAAAAAAAAAAAGTTTTAAGATCAGACACAGGAACTGAGAATATGTTCTTTATTATCCTATACAATAATTTTTCACAACCATTCAATGAGATGTTTGAAAACATAATACAAATTAATTTTCAGCTATGAAAATATAAAGAATATGCAAAAATAATGGCATAAATTTAATTATCAACAAAGGGAATGACAAGGTCAGAAAATTAACCAGGATTAATTAGTAACACCAATTACTCCACAAGCCAGTCTTCCTCCTGCATTACCAGTTGTTTTACTAAGCTCATGACCACCTTTGCCTAAATCATCAGGGTCTGCATGCACCTACAAGAAATACATATGAACATAGACATTTACTTTAATATAAACAATTACCTACTAAATTTCTACATACTTAATACATAAAACCAGTGTTATTCCTAGGAGTTTTTGCAAGAGTAAAAATACTTCTTGACTTTTTTAGGAGAGAAATATGGAAATAGCATAAACTACATATAAAGAGACAAATTTTCTATAAAAAAACAATTTTTTAATGGAGAAAATGAAATAGAAAAAAATGAGGATGCTATTTTGGTTTTTGACAATTATAGCATATGTTAAGTATTAGTAGAAAATATTAAACATTATAAATAAACGAATTTATTTTACATTAAACATTCTAAATGAAATATTTAATATTACAAATTTAATATTCTTTTCCTCTGATTTTTCCACAATGTTACAGCTGATTTCCTTACAATATCAAAACTCTTTCAAAATTAAAGTTACAATATTTATTCTTGGTTACATTACAATTTTAATCTCTTTTCCCCCTGATTTCCTTACAACATCACAGCTCTTTCAAAATTAAAGTCACAAAAAACATTTTCCCTTGGTTACATTTACATCACAATTCTAATCTCCTTTTCCTCTGATTTTTCCCACAAGGTTACAGTTCTTTCAAAATTAAAATCACAAAAAACATTTCCCTTTTGGTCTTTGAAATCTGGGCCTTGCTCAGATAGTCTCGTTAGAATTTCCAGTTGTTTTCCCCCCAATCTATTTCTCCTATTTTGAGTAGAAAATCCTTTTTTACAAACAGTTGTTGACAAAGGTACAGTCATAGCTATTTGTACCACGGCTGTAAATCCTGGATATAAGGGTTCGCCACGTAAATTTGATGAGAACAACAAATTAGCAAACTGTTTAAATTTGAATTTTCTGTAGCGTGCATAAAAACACTCTAATTTAAAGTGCGCTTGCTTTAACTCTTCTGCTGAAATACCCAAAACCGAAGTAGAATCTGGCCTATAATAATGTTTAATAACATTATCTAGGGGCTCCAATCTTCATGATTCTGTTGTTGTAACACTAGAGGGATTCAACAAAACATCAAAATCCTTCAAAAGATGCATCTGCTGAAAATTAAATCTTTCTTGCAGATCCTCTATCAGTGCACTCAAAAAAGCATTTTTAGCACTCATGAAATTTTAAAAATTTAGCAGAAACAGATAATTTAATATCTTGATCTCAATAATACTCATCATTAAGAGCATACTCTAAAAATTTCTTTAGATGAGTGCCATGACCTTCCTCCTTTTTCATTTCCTGCATGTGATTAATAGTTGATTCTAGACTGTTAACCAACATAGAGAAACCCACATCATTGCTCTGAAAAATTCTACTGACTTTGTTCACAATCAGTAACACATCTCTCAAAAATGACAAGCTGGCTGCAAATGAAAATTATGAGCATTGTTTAAGTAGTCCTGAGCCCTTGTCCATAGGATTGCTTGTTTTTCTGATTGCAATTATGTCAGTCAATTATTAATCTATGTCTGCATGTTAAAGCGAATAAATAAGCTCTTTAAAAAAATGCCCCAAGATGAATTTCAGTTCATATCAACTGAAAAACTAAAGCACATTAGCAATTTAAAAATAATAAAATAAGCTAATTTTAAGCTATCAAATTAAGACCAATGCACTATTTATATACAATTTCACATGGTTATGATATTTGCTTCATCGGTTTCTAGTGATAAGAAATCTGATCTTGTAGATCAGATTGGTTTGACTAAGTTGCTGTTTCCATACTTTTATAAACTCAATAAGATACGAATCTATTGGTCAATGTCCCACTGCCATTTATTTTCCCATAGCACTTATAAATTGGATAGGAAAGATATGTCACATCTAGCATTTGTTCTTACAAATATGCTTTTGTCAGAGAATCCCATCTTCAGCAGACAGATAATTCCAAATTTCCATTTTAATACAATGAAAGCAACACAAAGTTGGAAATAAGCTGAACCATGGACTCCAAAAAGGAACAAAAGTAAAATAAGAGAGCCATATCTAAAAATTTAATACATACTGTATACTTCTGCAGATAAAACAACCTTCAGATAAGACTAGGTATAAATTTTTGTCACACTTTTATAGTTTTAGCATATACCTGTCCTATAAGACAACCCCCCAAACTATTAACGGTCTATGGATTTTGCAGTTACGCAACTGAGAACACTAAGCACACGCAACTGAGAACACTATCATTTAGAACAGAATAAATAATAACGTTGTTATACTGCATGATTTAACTTCGATGCTACAACCTTTAGATGTCTCTCTGAATAAGCTATTCAAAGATCACACGCATGAACAACAGACTCACTGGAATGACGAAAAGTTATATACAAAAGGTGGAGTTATGCAGACTGCATTACTTGATATATTGTGCGATTTTGTAATCCAATTGCAAGGGGGAAACACAGTGATCAAATCCTTCAAAAAGGTATAGGATTTCTAATGCTATGGATAGCATTGACGACAATTCGTTATGGGATATGATTCAGTAAAAGTTCTTTTCTGAAAATACTGTTTTTATTTACTTTGGGCCTTTGCAGTTTACTAGGGTTTTATTTGACAATACTGCCAGGCAGATAATGCATTTAGCCCTAAGTTTATCATCTTCAGTACATATAAAGCCCATATTTTATGAACTCATTTGTTCACTTTGTTATATCTCGACTGCACAGGTAGAAGGCCCATATTTGATTGGTGCCAGAAGTTAAAGCAGCCCAAATCGAAGCATTCTTCTCTTAAAATTTGTCATCACTATTTTTTCAGTTATCCTACCAGTTTTTAGTCACTTATCCACGAGAAAACCTAAAACATGTGATTTTAAAAGCACACAAATACTAAGTAAAATACAAAATTTTACACCAAAAATAATAACTGAACTCAAATGTTTCACATTAACGATACGTAGAAAGGGATATAACATCACTTGTTTACGTGCATGTCCTTTAAATATGACGCAGTGTTACTGCCCATTTATCTGCTCTAAACCATTACATCTAGTACTAGGTGGCAGCAGTTGCCACAACAGGACTAGTATATTTCAAGTAGGAATAAGTCAAATGAATGTTTTATTATTTTGTTTCAGGCAAACATTAGCCATGGGCAAGAGGAATTTCAGAGAAAGTGAATTCATCATTAAATGCATCAAGATGGGACACAGAAAAGGAGTTAAGGCTCATTCCTGTGACAACAGACAGTACACAACATTGTTTACATGCCACACTTGGGATAAACTAGATTTAACAGAGAATCTCTTTGAAATCTCTCTAAAATTTTTACAATCTCTAAATTTCACTTTTAATTTTTTATCAAAAAAGCTTGTCAATGATATATTTACATTCAATTTATTTACAATTCTTTCACCCATAGATTGAATACCACAGCCTTATGCATACTAGCATGAAACATAATTTCTAGCCATGTTGAAAAACAAAACATGCAAGAGGGCCTGGGTATACAAATAAACATAATACATAATGTTATGAAATAATTAAATATTAATCACAGGGATAACAGTGTTTATTAGGAGAATGGAAAAAGCAAGCATTCAAACTATAGAGTGATCAACTTTACTACTGCGACATAACTGAAGTTCAGAGCTCGCGTTGGCAGACCGCCAAAACATTATTACGTCACTTAACCGCTCTGAGAGCATAAGCTAATACAGAAAAATAACATTAATCATTGCATCTCGTGACATTTGGAGGTATAAAATATCAACACCCCTCCTCAATGATTAATCCTTAATAAAATAAAATCACAAATTAACATAATCCAAGGTTTTGCCTAAAAGTTTTCAGTTTGTTTGTCCCTAATGGCTTTGTTAAAATGTCTGCAGTCATTTCATCAGTACGCAGATATCGGAGTTCATAATTTTTATCTTTAACAAGTTCTTTGACAAAATGAAATTTAGTGTCTATGTGTTTAGTTCTACCACTGCCTCGTTCATTATGTAACATTTTGATGCAACTTCGATTATCCTCATAAAAAATGCAAACAGTGTCCTTTTCATGGAAATCTTGCAAGAGCTTTTTAAGCCAAATTGCCTCCTTTGCTGCTTCGACAAGTGCTATAAATTCCGCTTCAGTCGATGACAAAGTCACACACTGTTGTTTTCTGCAGTTCCAAGTAAATACACTGCCTTGATATTTAAAGAAATATCCGGAGTTAGATTTCCTATCGGTAGGATCATTTCCCCAATCTGCATCCACATAGCATAACGAGTTATTTTCGTGCTCGTTTACATTTCCCAGACGCAGTTTAAGATCTTTCGTTAATTTTAGATATCTGAAGAGCCTTTTGACTTCTATCCAATCTGCTTCCGTAGGTTTTGACACTTTTCTAGCTAAGATGGAAACAGCAGCTGCTATGTCTGGTCTGGTATTGACTGCTAGGTACAGTAAAGATCCTATTGCACTTTTATATTCCTCAACTTTACTGTAAGCTTTTGCATCTTTCCTTTGCTTATAATATCCTGGATCAATAGGAAACGTAGATGTTTTACAATCGTTCATGTGATATTGTTTCAGCTTTCTTGAAATGTAGCTTGATTGGTCTAGGTAGAAGATTCCCTCGTCGTCACGTTGAAAGCGTATGCCTAAATAGTAATGAAGATTTCCCAAATTTTTCACTGAGAAATGTTCACCAATTTCGCTTTCAAAATTTTTAAGTAAATCTTCTGTGCTTGCTGCAACGACCATATCATCCACATGTACAGTGATGTAAACAAACCCTTCTTTACCTTGTCTTGTATATAAACAAGGGTCATTTTGACTTCGTTCAAATCTTTTACTTAAGAGAATTTCATTAAGTTTCCTATTCCATTCATTTGCTCCTTGCTTGAGGCCATATAAGTTCTTATCAAGTTTACACACTTTATCACCTTCTTCAAATCCGGGAGGTTGTTTCATGTATATATCATGAGATAGATCGCCATTTAAGTATGCTGATTGTATATCATAATGTCTTACTGCCATTTTTCTTTTTCCTGCTATGGTAAGAAGCATTCTCAGAGTAGTTGGCGTGGCTACCGGAGCAAATACTTCATCATAGTCGTGACCATATTTCTGCTGGTATCCTTGAGCAACCAGTCTAGCTTTATAAGGAAACACTTTTCTTTCGGAATCTCGTTTGGTCTTGTATACCCATTTACAGCCTATAATGGTCTTCCCTTCAGGCGCATTTGTCAAATTCTATGTACCATGCGTCTTTAAGACATTAATCTCTTCTTGCATGGCTTGTTTCCATTTTTCCTTATTGGCACCCGAACAAGCTTCATAATATGATGTTGGATCTGCTGCTTCTTCTGACTGTGCTGAGAATGAACTAATATTGTATCTCACAGGCGGTATACCTTTGTTTTGTCTAGGAGATCTCCTCAGTTCTGTATTTTCAGAGATACACTCCTATTCTGAATTATCCTTCAAAATAGTCAGATCATCTGTATCCTCCTGTTTAACCTTAAAATGGGGATCTTTTGGTATGAATGTCACATCCCAACTAATTACGATATTGTCAGTCTTCGTATCCAGCAAACGGTAACCTTTTGTTCCTTCTTCGTATCCAACCATGATTCGTTTAACAGCCGTGTCATCAAGTTTTTGCCTCTTCTCTTTCGGTACATGCACATATGCTGGAGTACCGAATGCTTGTATATGTGCTAATGATGGTTTCCTTTTGTGCCATTTTTCATATGGTGTAACTTTATGGTCTCCAGTCGGCAATCTATTTTGCAGGTAGTTTGCTGTAACAACAGCTTCACCCCAGTACTTGTTTGGAAGATTAGAGCTTTTTAGCATCGCTTTTGTCATCTCAATTAATGTACGATTCTTCCTCTCAGCTATTCCATTCTGTTGCGGAGAATAAGGAACAGTTTTCTCATGTATTGTTCCATTTTCTTTCAGCAATTTTTCAAAGTCTTTGCTTGTATATTCCCCTCCTCGATCTGATCTCAGTCGTTTTGGTGTATTCCCAAACTGTGTTAGTACTTGTTTGATGAACTCTGCAATACGCTGTTTAGTTTCTTCCTTATGCTTCAGAAGGTAAACTGTAGTGTATCTACTGTAATCATCAATTACTGTTAGTATATATCTTGCACCACCTGGAGTTACAGTTTGCATTGGACCACAAAGATCTGTATGCACTAAATCGAGTATTTCGGAGGTTCGTGAAGTAGATTTTCTTGGAAATGGTTCTCTGCATGCTTTGGTAGCAATACAATCCTCACATGTCAATACAGCAGAACAGGGAGCAATATTCATATCTTCAGCCATAGATTCATTACACATCCTTAAAATATCGGCAGGATTTCTATGACCTAATTTTAAATGCCAATCATGAATGCATTCTGTATGAACTAGTTTCGTACGAAGAGCAAGTTCACATTCCTTAAGAACATATAAACCTCCTTTGGTGTAGCCGAAAGCTATTATATTATCATTCTTCACGATATGGCATTCTGCACCTTTAAAGTTCACTTCATATCCATTATCAGTTAGCTTCTTTACGGATAATAAATTTCCAGATAACTGTGGAACAAAAAGCACATCTTTAATTGTAATCTGTATTTCCTCATTTTGATTATTCTGATATTTTACCAAGCAATTACCTTTTCCCTGACTAAACACAGTATATCCGTTAGCTAAAGTTATTCGTTCAGGAACAGAATCACTATCAAAATTGCAGAACAGACTTTTATCATTGCACATATGAATGGTAGCTCCAGAATCGATACACCAGTAACCATGTAAATTATCCACACTTGTAAAGCAATGGTGATTCGAAACTTGTTTCGCTTCATTAAAGTCACTAGAATCTACAGCCGCATTGACTTGTTGCTTTTGATTATGCTTAAGTTTCCATTTCGCATATTTCCTGCAGTCAACCTTAAAATGTCCTAATTTCTTACAAAAGAAACATTTAGGTACTTTATTTTCATCAGCTGGAATGTTACACATTAAAGAAGAATATGACTTCAAAGCTTTATTCTCGTTTCCTTCAGCAGGTTCTTTACTTCCGTTTTGACGAGTGTACTCTTCCAACAATTTATTTTTAACTAATTCAATAGTTAAGTCCCCTTCAGGTCTTGTTTCTAAAGCTGTTATTAACGTAGCATAATTTTCAGGTAAGCTGCTTAAAATAAATGCAACGAGTAAAGGTTCTGAAATTTTCTCACCTAACGCTACTAGTTGATCCGCAATAGCTTCCATTTTCATTAGATGATCGCTCATTTGTTCTTTATCACTGTACTGCAAATTACACAGCTTTTTCAAAAGTCCAACTTTTCGAGACAGTGTTGACTTTTCATGGTACTGTTTGAGAATATTCCATGCCTCTTTCGC
The DNA here is from genome assembly GCA_000611955.2 of Stegodyphus mimosarum. NCBI lineage: Eukaryota > Metazoa > Arthropoda > Arachnida > Araneae > Eresidae > Stegodyphus > Stegodyphus mimosarum. Next base: position 124,944 of record KK122521.1, read on the forward strand.
AGTCGTACACTTTCTAATATGTCCTAATTGGTTATCTTCCAATAATAGTCCTATAGTAGCTCTAGCTTTTCCGTCTTTCGAAATCCACTTTGTAGTTGCTGGAGATGGAGGTTCTGTAATAATAACATCCCATAAATCCTCCTTAATCAGCAAGAGTTCCACTTTAAACTTCCAAGTGTAATAATTTCTATCGTTCAGCTTCTCGACGCACAGGCGATCCATAGCCGCCATTACGCAGTCGTTAAAAGCGAAGGAGAAAACGAAAGCAATCACTGTTTATCAGCTTCAATCTAAAATGCTGATTCAAAAGATTACTATATGCCTTTACGAAAGACTTTTCCTAATTCCGGGGCCCATAACCTGTTATGAAATAATTAAATATTAATCACAGGGATAACAGCGTTTATTAGGAGAATGGAAAAAGCAAGCATTCAAACTATAGAGTGATCAACTTTACTACTGCGACATAACTGAAGTTCAGAGCTCGCGTTGGCAGACCGCCAAAACATTATTACGTCACTTAACCGCTCTGAGAGCATAAGCTAATACAGAAAAATAACATTAATCATTGCATCTCGTGACATTTGGAGGTATAAAATATCAACACATAAAACAAATATAAAACCTTCTATTGTTAATACACCTATCTCTCGATTTGCACAGAAGATAGGTTCCGCACAAAGCCGTGTAAATTGAAATCTTGGATCTTGCTACGTAAAATCGTGTGAAACGAAAAACAGATTAAATGTGCATAATTAAGTCATTTATTTACATAAAAGAAAAATAAGACATCTTAAAATAAATAATAATTTTTATGAATTTCGTTTGTAAAATAGCTACATATAGGTAATAGAAATACATATTTAATTTACATTAGGAAAATATAAGATCATTCAAAAAAATTATAATAAGTTTAATCAATGTCATTCTTTTCTTCTTGATTGGCATGATGTCACTTTCATCACTTGAGTAATCTTGATAAGATTCTGCTTCAATGTTTGACGAATTAGGGAAGATCTCAGATTGAAAAGATATCGTTGTGAAATCTATAATTAACAATTGCCCAGGTTTTCCCCCCTAAATCTTTACAAACATCCTCATATTGATTTAAGCACTTACTAAGCTCCCGTTGGAATCAGAGAACTCATTCAACATTCATGTCATACTGTAAAAAATGATTATCTAATTTTTTTTCCCAATTTGTCTTATGCTGACGACTCACTAGTTCACTGCTATAAACACAACTAGTTCAGACTGCTCTTCATCAGAATCAATCTTCATCATGTATATTTGTTTCATGAATCATGTTAACTAACTCGTCCTCATTTAGTTCATCACCCATTATTTCTTCAATCTGCCTGAGCTAAACCCTCAAAATCTTCTCCTATAGTTTTGACAAATTTAGAGATCGGAGAATATCCATGCTCTAATGGTAATCTATCATTATCATCTCTAGCAGCATCCGGCCATATTGCTTGCCAGCATGAGTTGAACACATCTGGGGCAGTGCGATTTGTTTTTGCCTACTTTTTAAAACATTTCTAAAGTGACACATGACATTGGCATTGAAAATGCTTATGCTGTAGTTGATTGTTTAATCTGATTCGTTGATTGTTTAGTAACTGATTCGTAAGTGCTTTATAAATCTTTAAAGCCTTATTTGTAACAGTATTATTATCAATTGAAATGAGTTTTTGATTTTGTTCTTCTAAAATACTTTTCCCTTAGATGAACCAAGGAGCATGTAATACCAAAATGAAAAGCCTTTTCATGAGCATTCTTAATTAATAAGTTAGTAAAATTTCCAGCTGGCAGAATTCAAGGATGTTTCTCCTTTTGAGAAAACAGAAACGACTAACAAACTGTTTTCATCAAATTTTGTATTCAGATTGTATAATGATGAATCTTTATCAATAGACTTTTCCCATTTTAGTGACATAACTTCATGATTAAATGAAGTTTATTGTGTCTGTATTATCCAATATAATTCTGTGTTTTCAATATCTGAAGATGGCAGTTGGCTTGAAATTTTAGATTTCCTCTTATCAATGTTGTTTAAAAATCTTAAGACCCATGCTGTAATATTGTACACCTTGTTTAAAGAATTAAAATTCTCTAATTTTAGCAACGAATCTGGAAATACATCAACAGCACAAGATAATTGTGCAGAATTCAAATTAGATCTCTTTTTGTCCGAGATCTTTATCATCGTTATTAATAATGATATTTTTGGGTTTGGGTTACATGTCACTCGGCATTGATAACCATTCAGGACCATAAAATCATAACTTGTTTTTGATGAGATTATTCCATTTTTCACCTCTGGTTAAAAGGTCACTTGGATTATCCTTTCCCGGGATATGGTTCCAAATTTTGGTATCAGTTGAAGATTGAATTTCCATAATTCAATTTGCCACAAATCCAATTCAAAGGTGATCCTTTAATCCAATAGTGTTATGGTTGAATCTGTCCACATGTAGATGTCTAAGTTCTGGTAAAAAACATGCTTTAGATGTTTGCTCCATCTTGCCACGATTAATGGCTCCATAAAACGTGCCATTAATCATGGCAAAGGCAAGGAATTGTTAAGACGTTTAATAGGCGAGACTCTACATTTGGCCCAAATTAGACAGGTTTTATCCATATCACCAATGCCTTTTCCATATTTTCCATTGCATCATCTCTTACATATGAAATTGTGCTCTTACTGCTGCAAGTTCCAGCTGCTACACCTTTTTCTAAGTCTTCAATTTTTCTAATTGTCCTTATTGTGGCTTTATTCATGGAGTAAAATTTAGTTCTGTTACTCTTTCTCTATTACATAGATGATCTAGTATTTTAATTTTTGTTTCTAAAGAAATAACTTTTTATTTGATTTTTTTCAATCTTTTTGAATTATAAAACTAAAATTTTTTCGTAAATTATAAAAATATAAATGTTGAAAACTTACCAGTATACATTCAAATATGTAGATAAAAATGATGCTTTGCTGCTAAAATATTGATACTGCACTAGTTCACATAAACCAAATAGCTTTACTGTTGTGGCTCACAAAAAGATATGTGAAGTTTATGGTGTTGACTGCTTAATAAAATACATGTGCCAGAACTGGTTTAAAAAATTTCATTCTGGAGATTTTCACATGAAGATGACCACAAGATGTCTTGGACTTGTTAAGAAGCTTGATATTTTGGTTCCACATGATTTGAAACAAATTCACTTAACATAGCAAATCAATATTTGTAATATGCATTTTAAAAGTGATGCAATCAAACTTTTCTCAAACAAATTATTACTGGTGATAAGAAATGAATACAATAACATAATTGAAACAGATCATGGTCCAAGCACGATGAATCAGCACAAATCGTACCAAAAGCTAAATTGCATCAGAGAAAGATCATGCTGTCATTTTGGTGGGATTGCAAAGGCGTGTTATTCTGAGTTGCTTCCGAGCAACCAAACTATCAACTCAGATGTTTACTGCCAACAACTTACGGAATTAAAGGAAGCAATCAAAGAAAAAAGGCTAGAATTAGGAGACTGCAGAGGAAACTTGTTCCATCAAGAAAATGCAAGGCCTCACACATACAAAATTATAGCAGCTTTGCTGAAAAGTGATGTTGCACCCACATATAGTTCTGACCTACATTGTCAGATTCTCATTTATTCCAAAGTTTACAAAACATCTTTGCTCATTAAAATTTCACTAGACTTCAAACCACTATTGGTAGAGTAGTTCTATAAGTGCAGAATTTCAAACAGAAGTTCTATCAGAGCAGAATTGCAAAGTTATTAGAAAGATAGTGAAAGGTCATCAAAAAGAATGGAATGATTAAAAGTTCTGTATAAAAAAATTTGTGTTTCACTTCACACTAAATATGAAATATCCATTTAAAGTTATATTTCAACACAGAAATTAAGCTTTCCAACCTTCTAATGAGAAATAAGATGATTTATTATACATTTTAATTTTATTGAGACAAAATAAAATATGAGAAGAAAAATAGCTGTAATACCTACTTCCTCGGTAGTAAATTTTACTTCCTTGTACGAAGTTCAGGAAGCAAAACTGCAAAAAACTTCAGGTACCTTATTTCAACAAAAATATCCATTTTGACCGCTCTCAAATCCATTTAAATGATGTTTTTGTGTGATATCTGTATGTATTGACAGAATAAAGGTCTTTTCCCAAATGGATTTAAAATGTATTTAGAAGAGGTTTTTTTCATGACGTCTGTATGTACTATCTTGCATAACTCAAAAATGAGTAGCCCCAGAACCTTGAAATTTTGTATATAGGACTGCTATAACATGTTTTTGTAACTATTCTTTTTGGTTACAATTGGCACAGCAAAAGTATATAAAGTTATGAATTTCAATTTTCGGTCTTTGTGAGAAAGTGATTCTCAATTTCTTACTTTACACACACACATATATGTATATATATATATGTGTGTAAAGACATACTATAATATATAATAATATACAACCACTCTGTTACTTAGCTCGGGAGATCAGTTTTTTTTAAAATTCTTATATGTTGGTAAATTGTGTACTTTCTACTCTGAAAAGTGATTGAATTATGTTGTTCTTATTTAAGGTTTAAGCCTTAGTTAATCTGCATGCAACAGCTGTAGAATTATCAACAATTTAAAAGTTGTTAAAGCGCAACTAAGCCTAATGGAGCAGACTTTTGTTTCCTTTTGAAACTTAGAATAGCAAATTAAGTCAGTTTCTGGCACCTTCAGTGTCTTTTTTCAAGTGGGACCAAAAGTAAACTTTCAGTTTCATGCACCGAAAA
>KK122521.1:129763-179431 GCA_000611955.2 Stegodyphus mimosarum
TGACCGAACTTGTTTTTGAGTAGAATCCCATTTTAATTGCAAAAATGTTTTTTTAAACTGTTGTATTTGGTGTTTTATGTTTTTCTATATTTTTGCCTTGCCGTAAAATAAGAAATGATTTATTTGAATGAGAAATACATCTCTAATGAAATTCCAAGAAATAAGTTTAAATGAAATGCAGCAAAAAATTGTATATAATTTAACAGGCCATACAAGGAAGGCATGTGGCGTCCATATCAGATTTTTAATACAGATATCAATAATGAACAAAAATGTTTGCAAAATTATTAAAATTATCTACCATAATTACTAAATCTAGTCTTTCACTTACCACAACAGATCGTCCAATAATTGAAAGTGGTCCAGAAAGGGAAATAATTTTATCTTGAATATTTACTTTAGCCACTCCATCATCACCAGCCTCAACATTTCCAAGGTCTCCAACATGCCTTAAAAATTTTTAATGCAATTTTAGCATATCTATAGCAATATATAACATTATTTAGACAACTTTACACTTAATACACTAAAATGATATATAACAAACCTATTTTCATCTTCGGGAGCACCATGTTCTTTGCCAAATGGGTTGAAATGAGCTCCAGCACTTATACAGCCTATAAATTTAAAACGGAAAGCAAAATAATTTAAATACGGAGTTAAAGGCTGGTTTTCAATGAAGAATATACTAGTTTGAAATGATTGTAATCTTAATACAAAAGTATAAGCTTTTAAAATGTTAAAGAGAATAATCAAGTTTCATGAAGTTGAAAAATATATAAAAGTCCAATAACACAGCATGTTTGTTTAATCTGGTGTTTAGCTAGACCACATTACCAGACTAAAATCATACTGCCACATCAGATTTTTTCAGATCAGTTTCTAGCTTTATTCAACACATTGGGAAAAAAATAACATGAACTTATGATAAAAATTTTATTAATAAATAAATTTATTCAGTTTCATTATATTTATTAAATTTTTACCTTGAAATTGTTACTGCCATTGCATGAAGACCTAAGAAAAATCAAACATTCACCTGCTTCATAAATTCTAGTCTTTCAGAAAAAAATTCAGCAATATATGAACATTCATTATTTTTAGATCAGTTGAAATAACTAACTTATGAATGCTGTGCCTTATTTTAAGGCTCAAATGAAGTATCCGCTACATGCTAAATTCAACGATTTTGTTGCTAATAATTTTTAACTGGCAACCTTAATTTTTTTTTATAACTTGAATCAAAGGGATTGTGAGATACTTCTCTCTTGGTTAACTGCCGTCTGTTTCTTTGACGACATTTGATATTTTTAAAACTACAGCATTGCAAGGTGGTTTAATTTCGATTATAACATATCCATCCTGATAGTCTACAGTGCATGCTTTATCCGATCACAAACTTCAAGTGCCATGGACATTAGCAGTACATTAACTCAGTCTTTAAGAAACCCTGAAAGAAAGAAATAACATGGTGCTAAATCTGACATGGCCAAGGAAGAAGGTTGTCTGCTGCTGCAGCACGTCCAATCCAGCGACGGTGATGAACACGATTCCAGTTTTTGTACATTTCTGCGAAATGAGACGGAACACCATCCAGTTGAAAAATGCAATTATCATAATTGGTATTCAGCTGGTTAACAACCATATTTACAGCATGTCTAGCAATGAGTCACTGATCAATTTGTTTTTCGATGGAAAATGGACCATGCACTTTCTCATGGGACATCACACAGAAAATGTGTACAAAACTGGACACATCAAAACAGAGCATACAGAAAGCCTTCTTCTGTTGTGGTGCCATCTTGGAAGCTGATGCTGCAACTACCATGTAAGCATGACAAGCAAAGAGTAAGTAACATGAGAAACTTAAAGACAGTTGGCAATGCTTACAGTGAAGTTTTTACATGGAAAAAGTAGCATCTATTTATTATTAAAACTGCACAATTAATTTATAAACACCCTGTGTGTATATATATATATATACATACACATATACTGTCCTTGAGAAGTTGAGAGACAGCATGTTTTTCAAAACTCAGCATTACAAAAATTACATTTAAATTCACAGTTTGTATCCATGATATATTGAAGTTTAAGAAAATATACACAAAAACAATAGCTACCACTTTTATTTTATAAAAATGAATACAATATAGGACTTCGAGAAAAAATGCAAAAATTGTACGTTTTGTTCACGAGTGTCGATCTTTTATTCACAATTTCGTTGACAATATCCAGAAGTTGTCTGCTCGATTTGTTGAGGTGGTGGGCAATCAGATAGATGGAAAAGGTAATGTCGGAAGCTGATGCCGATAGACGTCTCAATGTTTCTTGTAGTGTTTCACCCAGTCTGAATCTTAGGATTCTGTGTCTAGAAGACATGTCCGAGACACCAAAAGTTAAACCTGCGGGAGACCATTATTTAGTTCTTTTGGCCCGAAGGAGGAGCAACATTACTGTGCTTCAAATGATCCTTTATTGACATCAGGAAGAATATCAGCTATTACAGTGTGCAGAGATGGCTGCAGGTCTGTATGCAAGATGACTAGTTGTTTGTATTCCCTTGACCCGAAGACACACAGATGCTCATTTATGTTGGACAAGAGAATACATCTCCTAGACCAGTCACCAATGGAATAGTCCAATGGAGTCTTCATAAAGTAGTCCAGGTTCCCATTGGAGAGTGATTCAGGCCATCAGCTGATCTGGAGGAAACAACCTATTCTACATTTTAGAAATAAACAGTTAAAGAAGTGGTGGAACAATGGTTTGGACTGTAATCTCTTGGCAGTCACAATGACCTGCATGTGTTCATAAAGATGAGATCCTTGATCAATATATCTGCCCATATGCCACTACCATTTGTCCTGGATTTCTTCTGACAGATGACAATGTGTGGCCATATGAAGATCGGGTTGCTGAAGAATATCTTGAGAGTACGGAATGGCCAGCTCAATCCGATACAGCATCTTTGGGATTACCACGGGAGATAGGTTGCTGCTTTAAGGCCTCCTCCAAAGTCATTAGATGAGCTTGAACAAGGGTTACTACGTATCTGGTCATCGCTTCCCATTTCACGGATTGAAAACTTAATTGACAGCATAGACCATCGCTGCCGCAGCTAGAGGTGGAACATTCCCTATTTGAACCCATTTTTATAATGTTACCACCACATTTTCTCTAAAAAAAAACTATGCCGTACTGTTTTGACTGAATTTCTCTGCCAAGAATGCAATTTTTTGTTACAATTCATGTTTCTGTTGAACATTCTATGTCACATTCATTACAGAACTGTTTAGTGAACATGCCCCCTAAATTTTTTTGTTCTATGTTGTTTCATTCTTAAATTAGTTTGAGGATCACATGAAATCAAAACTACTTTTGAGAAGTTGATTTTTCGATAAAAATTACTTTAGTAATTCTAACAAGTCCTACTATAAGGTTACCTTAAAAATTATGTGTACTGAATTGTTTACACAATATCTTGAACTGGTGAAGCTTAAATTACAGAAAAAATATTTTTCAAATATCAATACTTTTAGAAATAGCAGGAAATTTTTCAGTTCTTTCTATATTTTGGCAACATAAATAATAAGTTAATATTAAATTCTTCACTGTAACATTTATTCTAATCAGTCAATTAAAAATCTTTCGCTAAATTGTTCCAATTGCATGTTGCCATTTTATTCTCTTCAAAACATTTCAATTTTTAAAAAATATTTTTAATAAATAAAGAAGGCATATATATATATATGTAATTTTAAATAAGGAACTAAATGAAGCAATTTATTTCATATAGCGAAATTAAAATACTTAAGATTCGAAGCTTCTATGACAGATTGTTGAAGAGATACATACATAAGCCTTTAATATTTTGATATAAAAACCGAAATTTTGACTTTGTTGATATGTTTAAAACTACCACTGGAACACAAATCTTGTTGCATCATAAATGGACTTAAAAATCTTATTAAATGTCTGAAGGCAATAAACATGAGATGTACATGAAATATCCAATTACAGATAATTAAACATCCAATTATAGGTAAAAGCAAAACAATTTGAATGAATAAGTTTGAATTAACACTGCCGGATGTATGCTGATTTTATTTACAAAGATGATTTACTGAAAATAATTAAACATGAGAATTTATCAACATATTAAGCACTAGCTGCCAAGTAATTATAGAATAAGTACTATATATGGTACATAAGCGCATAAAAAAATTCAACATTTTAAGTGTGAAACAATACTGAATTACGAATTTCTTCAATTTATTAAACGAATTACCGATTTATTAATAATTCACTGTAAAGTCATGAAGATAAAATTCACATATTTACCATTTGTATTATCCCCAAACTCATGTATATGGAATCCATGCAGGCCTTTCGAAAGTGGAGAAATTTCACCGGTTATTACAACAGGGCTATCAGGAGACTAAAAATTACACATTACATTATATTAAATGATAAAAACTGAACACAGGTATGATAGGTTTCAAAAGAAAATTTAATTTCCAAATGAAGCAAAGTTTTTTAATAATTTCTTTCATACATTAGAAATATTCTACTAGTTATTGGTAAGGAATTTAATTGCTAAATATCTAATCTATGCGGCACCAAAACAAGTTAAATATTTAACAGCATGTGACAATGATAACTTAACATACATTTTCCTTTCCCTGCAAAGTAAAGGTTAGAAACACGCGAGAATATACGAAAACAAGTTTGATGATTTTGATACAATGCAGAATATAAAATTACCTCTTGAGTAAAGTGCACAGTGCCCTTTACTTTTTCTCCAACTAAAACACAGACTGCTTTCATATTTGATAAAATTTTTGAAGAAATAGACAGATACTTTTTATCAAGAAATCAAACGAAAACACGTTACTCGTAACGTTCTTGGAACAGTTAAGTAGCAGGAAGAAGGAAAACTCCCCTTATTGGAGGAATGACGACCGGAATACATTACATAATCAAAATCTGCCGGTTAGGAAATCCGAGCAAATTCAATAACTGCACATGTACTTTAATTATTTATATGTTTTGTTTTTACTCATCACAAAACCGTTATTCAGCATTACTATAAATATGCTTTATTGAGTTACTTTTCTGTCATTTGTGAGCATAGTAGCACGCGTATATATAATTTATTCATAGGCGAAAAGTTTAATTAATTTAAGAGTCTGCTTAATATTTCATTAAATGGATGATAATTATGCCCAATAATAACAATGATAATAATAAATCTTGCACAATAGCAATTACATATGCAATAAGTCTTGATAATCAATCGAATAGTTACAATGAATATTTGAAATTTATTGAAAAGTTAGAGTAATGAAAATCATACTTTTATATATCTGTTGTCGAATTTTGCATTTGCATGTAAACTAGAATAATAGTATAACATTAACTGTATTGCATGAGCAAGAAGAAGAGGAGGAATTGTATTAAAGATTGAAAATCATAATTAAAAGCATCTAAATGCCACAAGAACTAATAAATTGTCTTCTGAATATCTCAGACACTTTAGCCGACAGAATACGACTTCTTAGGATTTAATTCTTCTTTAATACTGGAATTTTGTAGCCTTGCGAATTGGAGGTGAAAAACGTGATTCTAATAATTATTAACCTAGTTCTGAGTGGCAACATAAAGTAAGAATAACATAAGAAGTTCTATTGTAAATAGAGTTGAATTATAATTGCGTTTCCCTTTGTATAATTCTTTAATTTCTGTTGTTTTTGTATTTAAAATTCACTGTTAAAAGTAGCAAATCATGCCGAAGAATAAAGGTTAGTATTGATTTTTTTAAAGATTTTGGGGTCGTTTCGTAATGCGTAGTTTTGCCCCTTTATAAATTTCCATTTCAGTATACTTTCTTTTCTTTTATGAAATATATTGAAATCTGCTTGTATGGGGGAAAAAAAAAGGTTCTGAAAATATGTAGTATGTATCTTTAGGAAAATGGATTTTAAAAATATTGGCATACTTAAATTTGTAGAAACGTTTTAGGGAAAAGCAGTTGTCAGTGGCTGGGACTGTTAAAGATGAATATTTTTCTCGGTATCAGTATGCATTCTGTCATCAATATACATTTTGTCATTCGATTGAATATCAAGATCACAGATTGAATTCATGCGCATTCTGTCATCAGCTTCTTTGGATACCCTGTTTTTTCCTGTAATTTTCCCTCTAGCTTTCTGGCAGTAGGTTATGAAAATTTAAAAAATATTCGCATAATTTTCTCCTTCCTCTGTTGTACATTGTTTTTCCTTCTGAGGGCTAGTTTATTGGTAAATTATAACCCCCATGATTTTTTTTTTATTTCTTTCAGTGTGTTTAATTTGTATTTGGATTTTTGTATTAATATTCATCCATTTTATTTTCCCTTGTCTTTATTATTTGAAATAATAAAGTTTCTGATATTGATGTTCCCAGTCGGCGAGCCATAACGATTTGACCTTTATCAAAGTCTGATAAATCAGCTGCTTTCTCCATTATATCACTATGTTTGGAAAGAATCAAATTGAATTGAACCCTAATATTCTGCGAATATCACGCAGAGCGCGATGTGTGTGCATCAGTGACACATATTACCATAAAGACACATAACATAAATGCAATCATGATAAGTGGGACCTAGATGGGAGTACCAGTGAGTGGAGACAAAGGGTGACGAGAGGATCATACACTGATCCGACATCGCAAATAAGGAAGGGCTAGACTGTATGAAAAATAAGTGTAGTAAAATAAACTGGCAGTGGTTTAAAGTAAAAAATCTCCTCATAGTGTAAAAGAATGCAATGCAAGACAAGTACAGTCAAAGGAAACAAATGCAAAAACAATATGGAAGGAAAATGTGAAAAATGACTAGGTGATAGGAAAATCAGTCTTCTTGTGGTGTGCGGCAAATGGCCTTAGACCATAGTCCTCTTCAAGTATTTTATAGTTGAAGAGATTAAATGAATTTAAGTATGACATCCAGGTGCTTTAAAGAGTTTTGTGTTTGTCTTGTTAAGATAAGTTCAAATGGTGTTAAGTTTGAGATCTTCATGAAGTGTGACATTTCTGACATAGTAATGTATATTGGTAATAATGTGAAGGACATGATTTTGAATTTTCTGTAATTTCAGGATATCATTTTTTGTAGCAGAGGTCCATGCAGGTGAAGCATAGGTTGGAATGCGCTTTAGCCCACTGCTTGGCGGCGATTGTTTTTGAATGAGCAATAAACGCGCCAATATGGGTAACTCTGTATAACATGTGTACGTTGCCTACATTGTGCAATTTGTTGAAGTTTTTTTTTAAGTTTAAAAGGAACGCTGTGCACATGGCATTTTCTTGGAATTTATTTTCATTATTTTAGCTTATTTTGTTCATTTGTTTACGTTGCCTACATTGTGCAATTCGCAGATTTTTTTTTTAAGTTAAAACGGAACGGTGTGTACATGGTGTCGTTTGTAATTTGAATGCCCTTTTAAAAAAAATTCCTTCTTTCTTCGATGCTATTTTGGTTACGTTTTCGCGGAGCGTGTCGGGAAGGTTATGTAACGGCATAAAATGTGTAAGTATTACAACATAAAATGTAAATAATTAATTTAAGCCTAACTGACAAATATTTTAATGATCATAATGTTTGTTTTGCATATTATTTTATATATTTTAATGATCATAATGTTTGTTTTGCATATTATTTTATTATTTTTTTGTGGCAACAGTTTCCATACTAATTTATGCTTTAGAATTCTATGTTTTGTTTACAATAGGTTTTCGCGGAGCGTGTCGGGAAGGTTGCAATTGCAAAGACGTTTCGCAGAAACGCGCTGAATTGGCGATTTTCAAAACATCGCCAAGCAGTGGGCTAAAGCGCATTTTCACCGAAGCATAAACTAAAACTGGTCTGATAATGGATTTGTAAACAAAACATTTTTTCCTAAGATCCCTACTTGAATGTTTTCCAACAATGGAATTATTGATAATCTTATTTGCTTTGTTTCTAATCTTGTCAATATGATCATTCCATTTTAATTTAGGATTAAAAGTTATACCCTAATACTTGGCAGTCTTGACACTAAAAGAGCAGTTTTGTTGAATAGGGTAAGCTGACGAGTAGGATTAGTCCAGGATTTTTTCCTCCTAATGATAATTAATAGAAATTTTGTTGCATTAATAGCAAGTCTCTATCAGGTGCACCATCTTTCTATATTCGGTATTTGATCTTGTAATTTTTTAATCGCAGGTTTAACATTTGTAGATCTACCCGCGAGAGCCGAATCATCAGCATAACATCCAAGGAAGTAGTGATGGTTAAGATTTTCCTTGGGAAAATCACCAATGTAGAACAAATAAAGAATAGGGCCTAGGATATATCCTTGGAGCATCCCGGCTCTAAGGGATCTGATGTCTGAACAATCATTTCCTTGGGTTATGATGAATTTCCTGTTGGAGATGAACAAAATCAGCAGGTGGATAATTTTTCTGTCAATATTCAATTGAATAAGTTTATATATGAGCCCATCATGGCAGGCATGGTCGAAAGCTTTCACCACATCGAGCATGAGTATTAGGTAGAACAGACAAATAAAGTTGCAGTCTGCGATAAGTAATTCTTTCGAAAATTTTATTAAGTTTGCTTATGGGGTAAGCTTATGGGGCGATACCCATCCATCCGGCTTAGTTGTATCTTTACCAGGTTTAGGTATTAATTTAAGTTTTGCACATTTCTACAAATTTAGAGAATAAGAAGGACATGCATTAATTATGCTGTTAAGTTTTGTTATCGAATTTAAGGGTAAATTTCTGAGAGCAATATTTGGAATATCATCCTGTCCTGGTGCTTTACTGATTTTAAATTTCTTAACAATATCTTGGACTTCATATGGAGTAGCGAATTTTTGCAAATTTTTAACTGTGGGGGCATTGAACCAGTCTCTGAATGTATAACAAACTTCATTAGTGAATTTAATATCTCTGGGTTCAGCATTAGGAGTAAACTGACAAATGATCAGCAAAGACTCTAGCTTTGACATAATTAGAGAGGGCTACTTCATTATATGTATAGAGAGGTCGATTACAACAGCAGTTTCCTAGTTCTATTAAGCCTAAAAGGTGCCATCGTTGACATCAAGATTAAGAACTTATTTTGCCAACATTCCAATTTGAATTCTTTGGTTTTTTTTTTTTTTCAAATTTTATTTGTCTATTAAGTTTGTTAATTTCTTTCTTCATGTAGGGGCTCCAGGTAAGATGCCATTTCTTTCTTTTTCTGTTTCTTTCTATAATAAAATATCTATATATGTGAAAGGAGTCGATCAATATTGTTTTTAGGAATACCCCGAGAAGCATTTTGCATAGCTGTTTTCATGGTACTAGTAAGTTTTTTGACTGCAGTATCAGTATTATTTTTAGTATGAAGAACACCAAGATCAAAAGGATTAATAGTTAAAAGGTGATTGAAAAGTCTCCAAACATTGGAGACTATATTCATCTAGAGCAGGTTTAGCAGTTCCTAAAGTGGCAAGTATAGGAATATGATCCAAAGAAAGCTCGTGTTTTACATCGAGGATCATAGGAATATTAGTAGTTGAGAGAATTAAATCCAAGATATCTCCTTTTTGTAGGCAGCTTGGTCGATAAGTATATTCAACAGGTATGTATATTGAAATTGGATAATTAGTTTTAAAATTATGTAGAATTTTGCTGCTTTTATTCATTCTTCTGCAACCCCAACCTTTGTGCTTAGAATTTAAATCTCCTCCTAAAATAACAGGTTTATCTTGTGGAAGAAGTTCCGACAGGATTTCATTATTCAGATAGTTGTTCGGCGTATTATATAAAGGCCTTGAAATAAATATTTTCATAGTAAGGAAGTGCAACAGTAACTAGTTCATAACTGCAACGTCGATCTTCTCTGATAAGGGAAGACTGAAGAGAATTTCGAACATAGATGGCAGCACCTCTGCCTCTATGGATGAGTCTGTCACAGCTATATTGTCGATAATTTGCAATTTTTAAACCACTGGAGGTGATGTAAAGGTTTTGGCAATAAAAGCAATATCCATGTCATATTCTGTAAGAAAATTTTGGAAGTTCAGAGAGTTTATTATGGAGACTACAAAAGTTCCAAACAGTTAAAGTGATGTGTGCTTATTTCTTAACTTTACCCATTGTTAGAAGTGGTTGAAAGTATGTCTTCAGTTTGAGTATTCCTTGAAGGTTGTTGAATAATAAGTTGTAGATTGGTTTCCTTAATGGTTTTTACTAGCTCAGCAAGTTCAGTGTCATGGAGGTAAGAAAGGAAGGAGGAGCCAACTCCGTTCTACAAGTGAAGCACTGCTCCGAAGCTTCGGTTTCTAGATGAGGTGTTTTTTGTTTACATTCAGAAGCATCCTTGATAGCACTTCGATAGTTTTTCAACACACAGCAGTTCCATGCAAATCAAAAATTGTTACATTTCCACGTAAAATAAGCATTCATCATGTGATGGATAGTAGTTTGTATAGTTTAGTGGCATTTATGCAAAAATCACGTCTGGGTTATTTTTCAATAACTAATAACATCGATTTTGATTATGAATTTGTTTTATCGAATTCTAAGCTGTTGAACTACAAAAATGTTATGCTTAAAGAATGAAAAGTACCTTACGGTATATTTAAAAATTGTATACGTCTTTCGATACCCTTAATAGAGTATTCGTTACTTTTATTTTATGTTTCAAATGCCAAAATGTTTTAAATAAAATAAATTTTTTTGTCATCCACTTATTATTATAACACGTATGTTTTAAAAATTTTTAGAGGAGAGGCTTTACAGTTGCTCATTTTAAACTCATCATTTTATTTTTATATAACTGAAAAATAATCGCTTTGAGTTTACACTTTTTACTTATTTGTGTTAATATAAAATAAAATTACCACCAAATGCTGCAATCCTCGTCAAAATTAATAAATATACACACAGATATGCCAATAAGTTAACTTTTCCTTGATATGTTATCATACATTTTTGTAAAATTATGTACAATTTTCACAAATGTGTGGAACAGAAGACGGATACATTTGTAAATTTGGCAGAAGTACCATGTGCGGTCAAGGTGATGTGACCATGTGAATGTGCCACATCATCAAGACAGCTTATTAAGAATTTGAAAATAGGGTAATCGGCAGAGATCAAAACATTTGTGTATCCTGCTAAAGGAGGTCTGATCATGAATTTACTAGAAGATTTGAATTTTATAATGAATGTAGCTTAAAATGTGTTTTAAGTCAAAAGTTTGAAACTTGATGGCCAAATGTAAATATAAAATTATGCATGTTAAAATATGTGTAATTAGGCACATAGGTCAGGTTAAGTTTTTATTAAATAGAGTAAGGTATGTAAGGGGTATCTGCTTAAAGGGAGAGATGCCATCATGGAGGAATTTCGAAGTAAAACTTACCTTTGAGTGGGTATTAAAAATAATGCATGTAATTTGCATTCAAATTATATTTATACATATTTCTTATGTAAAAATTTTACATGTGCTAAATTATTTTAAATTACTTTACTTGAAAAATATAGTGAATGCACAAAAATTAAGAGATTTGCACATGCTGAAAATGAAAAATATGAAATATGTATCTTTATGCATATGCTTGCAAAAACATGTATCTGCCTTTAACAAAATACGTAAATATTTATTAAATTATTTATAAATGTATTTGAAATGAAGGATATATTCATTCATAAAAGTCCTGTGAAAGTTACTGAGAAGGAATTTAATTTTTAAATATATCTAAATTTATAATGATTATAAATATTATCTAAATATATAATAACCTTAACATTGAATTGTAAACATAAATTGAAATCCTGTTGATAAATACGTTTATAAAGCTATTTAAGCAAGAATTGTTCTTACTGCAAACAATCTGTTAAAAGGTATTGTAAAGCACAAAATGCATACTTAATAATAAAGAAGAGTTTTAGAATGCATTATTGAAAATAAGGGGGGAAAACTGATAAGTATAATTAAAAGAATTATTCCCATACATTTTATAATAACCCAGGTACAAGTTTTAAATAATATTTTAAAAAATCTTTTTTTTTATTCCCTTTCAGAAATATTCAGAGAAAGTTATGTACTATTTAAGATATTTCACTATTAAAATAAAAGGTACTCTAATTTGAAATGGATTGAATAGAGCATTAATTATAAATTGACATAGATTTTTTGATTTGAAAGATGCCTCAGAAGCTTAAAAAAATCGTCATATTTGAGAAAGTATTTTAGGAAGAAGCTCTATAAATAAAAAGGAAATAATGCATAATTTTAATATTAATAATACAATAAACTTTGATCTTAATTTTTGTAATCCTTAAGCAAATAAAATCGAATTACCTTAAAATTTGTTTCTAATGTAATTAATGAAAACTTGTGAAAATATTTCATTCAAATCAAACCATTCTGAGCAAACTGTTCTGTGAAAAGTATAGCATTTAATTCCATTAAGAATGAAATTTTTTAAAAAATGTGTTCTTTTCACATACATCGAACTCTGAAATATTGTAGGAAAAAAAGATATATACATTTATACGTATATTTACGACAAGCGTGCTTCTGTGACAATTTCAAAGTTTATGTCAGTGCTGAGTGCTTGCGCATAACTTTTATTTGTTATAACTTTTTCAGGATAGGTTTCTCTTTTTTCTTTTTTGGGTTTTGGAAGCATTTCACAATCTCGAAAGTTCGAGGTGTGAGGCTGATTGCAGTTTGCACAGCAAGGATGTTTCTCTTTATTATTCTTATCTGGACAGTCAATAGAAGAATGATTCCGACTGCATCGGACATATTTAAAGTCGTGGTGACATCCAGCCTGGGTATGGTGAAACCCTGACAATGGTAACATTATAGGCGTCCCACCCAACCTTTATATTAATTCTTCAGCCTTAATTTTAAAGTTGCAGATAAAACTTTCATGAAATATCTTCTTGGAGTGTCCTATCTTTGTTAAGGTAATGAGGAAAAGTGGTAACATGATTTTATTCCCTTCTTTTCTGTGGGACATTTGTTGGACATTTAGGACTTCATAATTTCTAGTTTTCAAGTCTTCAATTATATCATCAGTAATTGTGTCAGTAGACAGGTTTCTAATGACAGCTTTTAGTTTTTTAGCTTCCGGTAGAACAAAATAATTGAATTTAATGTTCATATGAAGTAGTATTTTCGTTATCATTCTCTATGATGTAGCAGAGTTGGTAATGATTTTGAAGCCACCACGGATGGTTTGGCCATAAAAATTTCTGAATTCCTTCTTGTTGTATGAATTTGTTAATCTGGTTTCATGTGCAAGTTCCATCTGTAATAATGATAGGTGGTATTTTGTCAAGTTTTTTTTTCATATCGTTATTAGGATTTACTGAAGTATTAACAGTAATCTCCTTGAATTCATCATCATTAGTAGTGTCCATTTGGTTAGAATCTTGAGTTGCGTTTAATTCTGAAGTCATTATTTGTCTATTGTCATTATTGAACTTATTCACAAGCTCGTTTCCATTTTTATTAGCCCAATCTGGTTTTGGAATTCAATTTCTCACAGTTTGATCACCATTTCGTAATTTAGGGAAAATGATTTATCATTGGAGCTTGTATCTTCATCCAAAGGTTTTGCAAGCGTAAAAGTAAATCTGTTTATCGTTGATACTTTTAAAAAAGGTTTTTCGATTTAAAAAAAGATATTTTAGACTTCTGTCACATTTAGTAGCGTATTGAGTTTTGGGCATTGTTTCAGTAATTTTACCAGTCTACACAGAAACTTCATGAGAAGTTGACGTCACAATATCATTTGAACAATAATTAACATCATTATTAGAAGTACCATTAAGTATATTCATGAATGCTTTAAGAATGTTGTTCATGTGCTTGTACGTAGTGCATAGCTGCTTTTATGTACTCCAACATCAGCCACGCACATGCAGTGGTTTTGTTCCTGGGAGAGCCCATTGTTGCAAATGTAGGGTGGGCATAATGTAAAGGCTCTTTCGTGTGTTTTTTTTATTTAGTTAATCAACATGAAGTTTGAGTTTGTATATAGCATATAAAAAAGTTGCTTGTGATAATTTTTCATGTTGTAGAGCAAATGCTTATCCATTTTTTTAAAAATCACACTTTTTTTAATGCCAGGATCCCATAAATTTGAAGATACCCTATGCATTGAAGACAAATACTAAGTTTTAATCATTTAAAAAAAAAAAAACTTGCTGAAAAGCATAGAAACAATAGTTGACTTACATAGTTTTTTACAAAAATTAAACTGACTTATCAAGAATTAATCAGGTTCAAAGCATTACATCACACTTATTTATTATTGGTGCTGAATGGCATTGTTTGACAACAATTTTTGTTTGATTTCAAATCATAGTGCCATTCTTGCTTTATAATAAAGCAAGAATAGGACTATGATTCTACAAATCTCTTATTTTCTTACTTTTACATTAAAAAAAAAAAAAAAGTTTCTGAAATTCGAAGATATTCTGGTTGTTTGAGCTTTTCGATTAGTTGAATGCCAGATAATTGTCTTTTTCTGTACTAGCATTTCTAGTGGTGAAATAATATGTAAATGCTTACAATATAGTTTTTTAAAGTATTGGTAATTGAATTAGTGACCCTTTCATGAAAATTGCCTCATATGCTCATTTTGCAAAATAGCTAAATTTACATTTAATTATTTAACCATTAATTATTTAATTATTTAACCAGGCATTAAAAGACTTTCAAGAGAGTGGGGAAGATGGCCTCTTGTAGTAGATCAGGCAACAGTTACATATGTACTATTTTCATACAAGAAGTTTATAAGTTATTCCATATTTGGAGTAATTTTATTGGTATGCATCAGTAAATTTACTGCACAGTGATGCTTACTTATAAGAGTACATAATCAGAACTGGATTTTTAGAGAGCTGAAAAATCATCATGAATTTCTATGGATGGTAGTAACTTTTGAAACAACTCTATTATAAGATGACCTATTTTTTTATGTTCAATCCTTTTTTTTTTTTTTTTTAATTTTTTTTTTTTTTTTTTTTTAAGAAGTTCTTTTTCCAACTCAGTTACATTTCTCTTAAACTAGGAAAGGGAGGAAAGAATAGGAGGCGAGGAAAGAATGAAAATGAAACTGAGAAACGTGAGTTAGTATTTAGGGAAGATGGTCAAGGTAAGCATTGAATTCTTTTATTGCTAATTCTGGAATTTAGTGCACTTGTATTATTATGTTATGCATTAAAATTTTCTGAATTTTTAGCATGTACAATAAATATTTTTGATAAAAATATATTTACGGGTGCTCTTTGGCGAAAATGGGCAATACATGGACTCCAAGTTTGTGCAATTCTTTAACTTGTTATTTTGTCTTTGCATAGCGACAATTTTACCGAGTTTGTGCAGTTCTCTTTGACTTGTTATTTTGGCTTTGCATAGCGGCAACTTTTGCGTCAAAAATTGCTGCTACACAAAGCCAAAATGACAAGTCGAAGAATTGCACAAACTCGGTATCCATGTACACATCAACCTATTTTCACTTAACATCAGAGAATTGCACAAACTTGGCATTGCACTCTCTCTTGATTTTGTCCATATGCACATTGATCTATTTTCACTCAAAAAGTCAAAGGAGCAGCCAATTCTACACAATAAACTTCATTTTAAATCAAACAATGAAATAACTTAAAAAAGGAAATTCATCATAGCACTACACAAAGGAAATATCCACTTACCTTATTTATAAATTTCTGTGTCTTCAGTCAAAAAACTTTTCCTTAGTAGCATCCAAAAACTTCCTAAAATTATCTGAACTAGAAGCTGTATACTGGTGTCGCCATATAAGTTCACAAAAATAAGAGTAAAAAATATCCCCGTAGTGCTGGTATCCTCCGACGTTTGACCATGCGCATTTCCTTCCTACAAACAGGACACTTATAATGGCTACTAAGTAAACTTTCATTTACACACAGTCAATCAATGTTTTTTCCGCTTTCATTCCAAATCATCAGAGAATTGCACAAACTTGGCATTGCACTCTCTCTTGATTTTGTCCATATATATACACATTGATCTATTTTCACTCAAAAAGTCAAAGGAGCAGCCAATTCTACACTACAGCCAAACAAAAAATATATAATCTCAATAAACTACATTTTAAATCAAACAATGAAATAACATAAAAAAGGAAATTCATCATAGCACTACACAAAGGAAATATCCACTTACCTTATTTATAAATTTCTGTGTCTTTAGTCAAACAAAATTCCTTAGTAGCATCCAAAAACTTCCTAAAATTATCTGAACTAGAAGCTGTATACTGGTGTTGCCATATAAGTTCACAAAAATAAGAGTAAAAAATATCCCCGTAGTGCTGATATCCTCCGACGTTTGACCATGTGCATTTCCTTCCTACAAACAGTACACTTATAATGGCTACCAAGTAAACTTTCATTTACACACAGTCAATCAATGTTTTTTCCTCTTTCGTTCCAAATCGTAAGAAATTTCAAATTAATCTTATCACATTCAGCCGTTTTACTACGTAAACCACAAAATAACAACATACTTCTTATCCAAAATCCAACACACAAACAAGCCTTTCCAAATCTTTTCCCCATCACTGAAATTCACTGCAATCACACAACCAATTATGTCATAATAGCATTCAACTACTTAGGTTATCATAAATGAAACAACAGATTAGTGATAATCCAAGGGGCACCCTTAAATCTACTCAAAATTCCTTAACAGCATCCAAAAACTTCCTAAAATTATCTGAACTAGAATCTGTATACTGGCATCAGACATAAATTCAGAAAAATAAGAGTTAATAAATATCCTCCATAGTGCCAGTATCCTCTGAATGTTTTACCATATGCATTTCCTTCCTATAAACAGGACACTTATAATGGCTACAAACCTTCATTTACACACCAGTCAATTAATGTTTTTTCCCTTTATTATTGCATTTATGCCGATTCTCTATATATTGTTTTAGTAATATTGGTTGCTTGGTACCTGAATAGGTAGAGAATCCCACTTTATTTGGTGCTACTTCTTTCTTGACAAGATTTTGAATTCATCTTGTATGCAGCCAAAGTTCCGGTATATTTTGCTACTGAAACATAATGTTTAGTTTTCTGTTAGATGCCAAATCTATCAAGGTATCGTATTCCATTGAATTTGAGTTGGATAGTTTTTTCCAAAGAATTTTTAGTTTTGTTTATACTGAACATATTTGCTACCCAATTAAAGTCATTTCAGCATATTCTCATAAGTTGTCAGAAAAAAATTCAAATGGATCTAAATCTTTGAGATGTATCTGAATATTTTTCTGTGTTTTTTCTTAAACCTTAATGTTACTTTCTTCCCAGAAGATTTTTGTGAGAAGCATGTAGTAATTGTCTTCCTTTTCTACTTCAGTCAACATATAAGCGTCTATTAAAAAATTACACTTTGGTGTTTACAGTGTTATGATCCATTCAAAGTGCCACTACCCGTGCAAGCAGTGTCAGTCAGGTAAGTCGAAGCTTTCCCTCAAAACAATAACCTTATTTTGACATGTAGCTGGAAGGACTTATAGAGGGTTCTTGAGTCTGCTTTTAAGATATCATGATTTTATAATAGTTTAATTTCTTTATTAATAAACACTTATTAGCTACACAGCTAAACCTCATAAATAAACAGAAAACTTGTGGAAGAATATCACTAACAAATCACAATATTATTGGTATGAGCTTTCACAGTGAAGTGACTTTTAAGTCATTTCACTGTGCAATGTGTGTAGCCATCTGTATTTATATGGTTTTTAAGAAGCTTTGAGTGAATTCCGGAGTATATTTAAGGCTCCCCCTTGGATTATTGCTAAGTTGTTGCATTTATGGTAACCTGAGTAGTTGAATGTTATGGAAACCCTGTTATGACATAATTGGTTGTGCAATTGCGGTGAATTTGACTGATAGGAAAATATTTGTTGTATGTCAGCTCGGATATATGTCACATATTGTGTGCTGTGCATTGTAAAATGGCTGCCGGCGATAAAGTGGGTATTTGGTGGTATGGAAGAGAGAGCGGAAGTTTTTTTTTTTTTTTTGAAGTGTTTGGGGACAGAAGAAAGGAAGTTGTTGGATGTAATTTAACGGAATTACGTATGTCCTGTTTGTACTAAGGAAATGCGTATGGTCAAATATCGGAGGATACCAGCACTACAGAGGATATATTTTACTCTTATTTTTGTGAACTTATGTGGCAACGGTAAGTGAATATTTGCTTTGTGTAGTGCGAAGATCAGTTTCCTTTTTTATGTTATGTTACTGTTTGATTTAAAATATAGTTTATTGAGATTATATATTTTTTGTTTGACTGTAGTGTAGAATTGGCTGCTTCTTTGACTTTTTAAGTGAAAATAGATCAATGTGTACATGGACAAAGTCAAGGGAGTGTGCAATGCCAAGTTTGTGCAATTCTGTGATTTTTTTTTTTTAAGTGAAAATAGATCATTGTGTACATGGATACTGAGTTTATGCAAGTCTTTGACTTGTTATTTTGCCTTTGTGTAGCGGAGAGTTTTGGAACAATTGCTGCTACATAAAGCCAAAATAACAAGTCAGAATTTCAGAAACTCGGTGTCCATATACCGCCAAAAATCTCCAATTTTTGCCAAGGGCCTCTCGTAAGTATATTTTTGTCAATTCCAGCATTCCGCAAAAGATCGAGAATGAGCAAGAGTCCTTTTGAATGTGCAGTTCTGAGAAATGGTCGAGCATAGTCTGGCAGATTAGATGGAAAATTGAATGTGCCAAATTTCAGTGTTCAGAATGTAATTTCTAAACTTTTTTTTTTTTGGTTCCAGTTTTTATTTCTTATTCTTTAATTCCATTCAATTTTTATTTACTTTATTTTTCTGCAGTGGTTGAGGAGCCCCTGGGAATTGTACGCAGAGCCTTAATGAAGGCTGTATGGAGCACAGATTTGAAGCTGCTGGCCTATCATTATAAGCCTACTTATGGTCCTAAAATTAATGAAATTTTTTTTTTTTTTTTTGTTTAGAAACTTACTGAATTTCTGTTTTGTTTCTTCAGTAACAAAGTGGATGTATTTATGAGCGTTGTATGAAAATTTGGAATTTTTTAAAATAATAAGCATGTAACAAGTTGCAGAAGCCTTTAACAGTTTATAGTGTTTGCATTTTATTGATTCAACATTGCTAAACTGTTCTTTTTTCTTGAGAAATTCTTTTATCTTGATATTATTTTGGTACTGTTTGCAGTATTTCTGGTTCTAACACCTGTATTTTAGATATTTTCTAGAATCCTCCATTTCAATAACAGCGGTTACTTTTTTTACTAGCCTACATTCTAATTTAACCCTCAGATACTGTTTCCTTTAATTCTGTTTCTGTTAGCATGTGAACTATTTTTAGATTGGAAAAGAAAATGCTCAGTAATCTTGATGTATTAGAAATGAACAGTAGATGGGGAAATTATTCCTTAATTAACCAGGTACTATATTAGATTGAAGAGATTTGATGCTTGGTGTAATTATAAAGTCTAGTTGTAATTTCTTTGTGTTATAAAATCTTATGCTGTATTATAATATGTAAAAATAGTGTTCCAGTTAAACATTTCTAGTTCATAATATTATTTTTACTACAATACTATGGTGCAATTATATATTTCATTCTTTAATGTAATACATTACAATTAATATTTTGGGTCTTTGTTAGAAATTAGTTTTATTATGCTTTCAGTATATGCTCAGGTTGTGAAAATGTTGGGAAATGGAAGATTGGAGGCTATGTGTTTTGATGGTATCAAACGATTGTGCCATATAAGAGGAAAGCTGCGTAAAAAGGTAAAATACTGTAATTACTATTACTTAGGATGATTTTTTTTATACATCAGAAAAATGTATGAAAAGTTATGTTGTTATGTGTCAGGAAAAGTGGATATGCATATTTGCTATAATAAAAGATGGGGCACTTTCTGATTAGTGGTTAGCTGCACCCTCATTGAAAAGTTGCACAAAAGTATTGGGGAAGTATACCATGTCACCATTGAGGCAGTGTAGCATGTATATGTTTGACAACCCACAATGTCACTGAAAATTCACCGAGTACGTGACAATTCTGGTATGCGTGTAACTTCTCCTCAAATGGCTTTCCAATGCTCCAGATATTTTTGTCAGTGTAAAGTAGTGATCATTCTTTTCGTAAGAATTTCGACGTTTTACTCTCATCTTTGGCGAAATCTCAAATTTAGCTTTCTACATATATAGAGTATAATGTGCCTTCTTTTGGTTCTCATTTTTGGATTTTGCCACGTTGTGTGCAGTGCTTAGTTTATGCAATTCTCCTTTTTTTTTTTTTTTAAATTTTTTTTAGTGAAAACAGACATTTGCGTACCTGGAGAGAACAACAGCACAAAAAGAGAGATGTGTGCATGTTGTTTATATGGAAGAAGAAGGATGTTAAAAAGTAGCAGTATTAGGTGTATTGTTCAAACTGATGTAGAGATATCCAAATAAACAATTCTTTACAAAATCTTCAACGAGTTTGTGAATGCTCTTGAAAGTCGCAAATGAGTTCATGACTTTTTGGTGAGGGGGCAGATAATCAGAAAGTACCAAAGATAGTTGTACCGTATGCATATTACATTCATTTAATACTTTGATCCACTTTCTTACTTGGAATAACATGTTCTTATACTATAAAAAAAATGTCACAAAATGTTTTTGCATTTTTACATTCGAAGTCCAAAATCTGGAACTCCAGCATTTTTTTTTTTTTAGAATTTTTTGTGAAAAAGGATAAGGAATTAGATTTCACAGGTGGCATCCTGCTTTAGCATATGCATAATGATTCACATGTGCATGCTAGATATTTTTTAAATAAAGGAGGGTCCTGGTTCTTAACTTCTCTTTGACACTAAATAAAATTACCCCAAGTTGAAGAAACACTATCATTTATTAGCATAAATCTGTATGAACAATAATTTGACTCTGCAGTAACTTTTTGCTTAGCATACATATCAAACACAAAAATTCTGGCAAAGTTCATCACTGATGAATAACTTAATATCCTGAGACAAATCCCGCGAATATTTTTTTGTAATTTTTTACTTTCTTCCCTACATGGCTATCAGTTTATGGCAGCTTAAGAAATGACTCATGCAGTGATGTCAAAAACAATGTTTTTTTAAAATATAGTATTTGAATATCAAATATCATGATAAAGATTTATGTTGATGTAGGCTTCAGCCAACTGTGTTGCAAATTGTTGAGTGTGTTGACAACAAGAAATTTAACAGAAATTTTGTTCCATGCACAAAAAATAGATTTTGTAGATGGTATTCATAGGTCAAAAGATTGCATTTAGTGCTGTTTTAAGTAATAACTGATTTGTTTTACAGATAAGCCGTAAATATATGTGGAAATTTATCTATTTGGTACTCGGGTAAGCTTGAAGTATATGCAGGAAATAGACGTAAGTATGATAAGTAACTAATATAATTCAGGCTTAACTTCCTTGGTATGCCATAGAAGCAAGATGGAATTTAGTGGAACAATGTGGTTTTAGTTGTCAGTCTCGAGATACATTACCAGTTGTGTAAAGCTAAGTTTTGTGATGACAGCCATGAATTTGAAGGTTTTTAGATATCACAGACAATTTCCAATTAATGGAATTCATGAAGAAATAGTGAGTAAGTGGTAATAAAGTGAAGTGTGAATAAATGAAGTGATAATAAATGAAGATTATGTAATAAAAGATTTCCATTGCCAAGACAGTGCCCCAGTAACTAACAGATGCCGAAAACCATAGTGTAATTCTACAGGTGATTTCACTTCCATCAGTGAAGAAAGTAACAGAGAGGTTGTTAAGAATGAAAATATTTCCATTGGCAATTTAGCAGGAATTCTTGATATGGCAAATACAGGACTTGAACAATGGAATTTTGTCACTGAGCAAGAAATAAAAATTCCATTATCTTCTTTAATTTTATAGAGAGACACAATTTCTTGCTCATGTACAAAGTTCCATAATTTCTTGTTTAGGTACCAAGTTATTGATTTGTTCTGAAAGTCTCATAATTACCATGTTGAGAATTCGAGTCTCTTTATCATGTTCTTCACATGTCTGAATAATAGATGATTTGGATTATTGGACATCTGAATTTCAGACTTTGAATATATTTGAAAATGGTACTTTTACAATTTCATTTGCTTTATTGATTCAAAACCTAGTTTTGCTAGTTTTCATACAAGTTTGTAAACTGAGTGATACAGCTATTGTGGAGGCTTTTTTTTAGCTTTATAGTTTTCACATGGGCAACTTTATAACTTGCTGATAAAACATTGCTGCTCAGCCTTTAACTTGATGTGAGCCAGTTTAGAATTTAAAAAATTTTGGCAAGTCACAATTATATATTGTACTTTTAATATTTTTCATTATAAACATATATAATTCACAAACTATAAAAATATGTGGCGTAATAAAGAAAAGATGTAATTATTTCTATTTTATATTACAATACAAAGTCTGAGATCCAAATTCATTGGTACTTCAGTGATTCTGGATTTAGGATTTTTCTGGGTATTAAATCATCAGTTTAAATCTAGCAAGATAACAAGTAGAAATTATGAAATAAAAATATGAAATAATGATTTATGAAATAATAAAGCATTTATGGTCATAAGGGAATCAAAATTTACAAACAACAACAACAAAAAGGGGAGGGGGAACTAAATATTTAATTGTTTCCCTTTTAAAACATTTCTTTCAATGTAAGTTGTGCAAGTTACTTTATTTTTTGAGCTAACACTTTTTCTTTAATTTTATAGGTAGATGCAATTTCTTGTTTAGTTCTTTAGTTCCCTTGTTACAGTCTTGTAATTGCCATGATAAAAAGTTGAAGTTTTGCTCTCAACAATCTGTTTGTCACTGTCCTCATTATCGGTAGCAATATTTCTGTTTGGAACTGTGTTACAGATTTTGCCATTCATCAGTTAATTGATGATTGGGCATTGTGATCATAATGGAAAATTTTATGTTATATCATCTTTATTTATTATTACTTCTCCACAAATTCCATCAGTTGGAGATGTTGCTTTTTATTTATGATACCTGAAAACCTTCGAATTCATTGCTATAATTGTAAAGCTCCTTATGTACTATTGCCGATGCTTCATGAGATTGGCGACTAAAGACATTATTCAGCTAAATTTTGTTTTGCTTCTATTGCATTCTGACGAAGTTAAGCCTGAACCAGTTTAGTTATTTATTATACACATACTCATTTCCTTCCCAAGCTTTTCTGAGTCCCGAATAAATAAATTCCCACATATACTTAAGGCTTATCGAAAGCCAGCCCTCGATATTTTTCAGCCTGCAGTCTCTTCAGGTCTTAAATTCTGCTGCTAAGTGTCTTTCTAAATTATAAAAATTTTTTCCCAGCTAAATTTTTTGTCCCACTGCCTAACCTAAATTCTAAATATTTTTTTATCTCGTAATTTTGTTGCTCTCTAATTGGCCCTTCTCTACATTCTAAAAATTTTTGCCACCCCTGAACCCAGTGTGACCACGCTAGCTCTGATGCCAGTCCTGCACTTATCTACATAACAAATTGGTTATTCTTAATTCAAAAATAAACTTTTGGTGTATGAATATCATTTACAAAATCTATTTTTTGCATCTGGAAAGAAATTTCAGTTAAATTTCATCTCGGCAAGATGCTTAACACTTCGCTGCACATTTAGCCAAAGCAAGTAATCTTCTCCAAGCATAATTTCAGCATAAAAGGTTACCATTTTCTTTTGTATTCAGTTACTAATATCAAAAAAACTTTTTTGATATTGCTGCATGAGTAATTTTTTAAGCTGTCATCTATTGATAGACATGCAGTGATGAAAGAAAAAAAATGATAAATAATGATCATCAGGTTAGCGCCAGGGATAAAAATTTTTCACTAGGCATAAAATTGATATAAAATGCTTCAGTGAGATGTGAGCCAAGAAAAAAGGCAGTCATAGAGCCATGCTACTTATCATACAGAATTATGCTAATGAGTCATTGTTTCTTTAATATGGAAATATTTTATTTAATGCCAAAGTGAAATTAACAAGTGGAATTCTTGACATGTTTTATTATGAAAAATGTCAAATTTGTCTAGGTAAAGCACACACGCACCTCCTCCCCCCAAAAGGGGGTGGGGGAAGTTTGCTGTTGGTTTGGAGGTCTGGATTTTAAATAATTCTAGGTATTGGAACCTAGATTTCAGACTTTGTGCTGTTGTATTTATTAAAAATTCAATAAGATGCAAATTAAATATAGGAAAAACATATTTTAATATGAAATCTGCATGTTATACTCTACACATTTTCTGCAAGTTTGATGTAACATATGATGTTATGGCTAAATTCATGCAATCATTTGAAAGTGCATTTGTTATCCTGGATCTGAACTTTAATTTTAACTAGTTCATTGTTGAAAAACAATTTCACACTAGTAAGCTGATCCAAAACAGGAGTTAACCTTTGGAAAGTTTCTTTCAAGTGTGAATATTTTTTCTCTTCCACAAGTATTTTAAAGTCTGTTTGTGGTATTCTAGTAGTTTTTAATTGTAGATCAGATTGAAAATGCATAATTTCCATTTATAAATCAGTAGAACTTTTATTAAACATATTTTCAATCTGTTGAGGTATTTTGGAAATATTAATATCAACAGATGAATTTGAAACGAATGAAGCAGTGAACTGAATTTTGCAAAAATCGGAAAACTTAAATTTCAAAATTATTTTTAAGCTGAATGAGATTTTCAGAATAATTATTTCAATTTTCTTATATTTCTTGATGCAGTTCTCTAAATTTGCAAAGTAGCAAAAGTTACATCCCTTTATTTTTAAAATTCACAATCAAAAGTTACAAAGGTTATTAATTATTATTCAAAAATTACATTTCCTTCATTTGTGGAAAATATTTTTTACAAATTTAATTCTTATTTAAATTTGTTTATATATGCTGTTAACTCAATAACAGTCTTTTCTTTATCCATGACATTCCAAAGTTTTAGTTTGCTTTAGTTATTATGGTTGTAAGAAAGGTTAAGTTCTTCATAAATTTTGTTTCTCAGTTTTGAAAATTTCTTTATTTCTGGTGGAAGAAGCTCTAAATATCATTGTTACTCAGGCTCTTGTTAAGCCATCTAATTTCAGAATGCAACATTGAAGTTTCGTACTTAGCATCAAATTCATCAATCAATATTTTGAGCAGTTTATTTGGAAGTTATCTAGTACAAATAGAATTTACAATTTTTTGAACAACTTTCATCACATAGTTATAATGTAAAACTTTTGTGCATAATGTCTGCTGATGAAAGTGCTGTGGTAATTAAAAAAGTTTGGAAAGTGAGCATCATTCTTACATAATGTGAACAGCAGAACCTGTCATTGCAGGTGCATCATTTGTTGTTATGGGTAGGTTTTGTAAGGAGAAGATTAATTTCAGTGCATTTCTTTTAATAGCTTTGTGTGTGTTCAGTCCACCTGTATTACATTTTAGTGGCAAAAATGACAGCATATCTTCTGTCACTGCACAATCGTTTAAGACCAACCCCATAAAAATATTTACCTGAGCTACATTCATTGCAGATGGTGATTCATCATTCTGTAAACTTAAGAAAACACATTTTTGTGAGTACTTGTCCTCTGGAAGTTTCAGACGTAGTGTCTATTCTATGAGGGACATAATTTCTGGATAGTTAGACATCTTAGATAGCCGACATAATTTCATTTTTTATTTTTAGCTTCTTGATATAAAATCTCTGATGCAAAATACATTGGTTCTTCAATTATATTGCTATCCTAAATAAATAAATAAATAAATAAATAATAAAAAAAATATTTGTGAATTGCAGTTATATGTACAGCCTTAATTGATTGACAGCAACTTCATTTTATTTGCGGACTTTGTAAACATTGATTCTTCGGAACAAATGTGCTTTTCAGTTCTTTCAGTTTATGTTTTCTTAGATTCTGTTAGTATACTTTTTACGTGCTGTGGAAAAATATTGTTTAGTGCTGTTTTTTCCCTCAATAGAAGGTCTTGAACCATAAATCAAACCAATAAATTTGTACGTAAAATAAATGAAAACATATTTTTCTTTCTCTTCATGGTTAAATTATCATTGTAATTTAACTTTTCCTTTCCTCCTCTTGGTACTTTACGAGACTGAGAAGGGACCAGACCTGCAATAAGAGCCATATCAAAAGGTTGCGCAGGCCACATGTGGCTGGCAAGCTACAGGTTGGGCATCCCTGTTCTAAGCTTGATTTGGTACTGTTGTGGCTGATCTCATAAAAGAACTATGCTTGGATTTTTATTTTTAAAATTTTTTTTTAACTCTTTATGATTGTAGACAACTATATTGAAACTATACCAGTACATTGAATTGGAAGAAACACACTTCAGTTTTGAAATTTAAAACGAGGAAGAAAAAGCAACCTTAGTTTGGCATGGATTTTGAGTAAAACTGTATTTATTTTGAGGACAATCAGACATATATTCCTCTTCATCAAGAGCAGATGGTATGAGGAAGTCTAATGGATGCTTTTAAATTTTTCATATAAGAATACTATTTCTTTTATTGTGATAAATGCATGAGATAAAATATCTGAAATATAGAGTCGAACAATTATAATATTATGGTTGATGCTTGATATAGCAATTCCCTACATCCTATTGAAAAAATATAATGAATAGTTGCTTTAGTGAGGACAAATTTAAGCAAGCATTGACTGTAGTTGTATAGAATTTGTTGCCTTAGAATGCGGATTAATCTCATGTTTCATTTCCTCAGAACAGTAATAATTGCAATTGATATTGCATAAAAATTGAATTTTATAAAATTATTGAAGATAAATAATGACTGTTAGAATATTTTCAATCTTATATATCCAACAAATAACAAATTAAAAGAACATGGCTTTCACATTGAAACAAAATGGACTTTTACCATTTGGTATTGGTAAATTTATCATGATCATTTGGTAAAAGCTCCAAATGGAAATTTTTATAGACATTTTCCAGAGCTTTGTGAACCTGCTGTAGGATTCACTGGTGAAGCACAGGACATGCAATCTTCAGGCTTTGACAGTAACATGAACATCTCACTATTGAGTTCTGGGTACTAGAATCTCAGTTACAGGTCTTGCAGTGTATAGCTCAATATATTATTTATATCTTGAAGTTAGGCAACATGCCTAATGTCTAGTAAAATTTATCAACACTTTTTCGATAGATTCATGTTTTATGAATCTTTAAGCATGAGAAATAAATGTTCAGGTATTTCTTATGGATTAAAGTACATTCCTGTGTATTTGCTTCTTATGTCTTTGCTTCTTCTTGCAGATTCTATCAAGATTAAAATACATTAATGTAGAAAATTAGCCGAAGGCATGCTTTTTTTTTTTTTTAATACTGTGGTCTCAATTCATGTAGTATTTGTTTAATGTTCTGTAATAAGTATCAATCTTGTATTTAGTTTTCCCCATCCTTTTTAATGTAGGTTTGGATTAATCAAGGCGATATAATTCTTCTTGGATTAAGAGACTTTCAAGATTCAAAAGGAGATGTTATACTGAAATACAATCCAGATGAAGCTCGTAACTTAAAAGCATATGGAGAACTTCCTGAGCATGGTATGCTAGTTAAAAAAATAATAACTGCTTTAGTATAGTTTTAAGTGCTTTAAATGTAGTAAAACAATGAAAAGTAAGGCATTCATCCCAGAATGAATATGTTTTATATTTACTTTGCATAAACTGAAAGGACAAAACTGAGAGTAAATGAGTTCTTAAAGACTTTTCCTTCCCTTTTTACTTCCTTGTACAAAGTAAAGAAAGTATTGTGATTGTGAAAAATTTCGTTTATAATATTTCAATGAAAATATCCATTCTGACTGCTCTTGAATCCATTTGAACGCTGTTTTGCCTGACATCTGTATGTGTGGACAGAATACAAGACTCTTTTTTCCAAAACAAATTGTAAAATAGATTTAAAATCAGGGTTGCCACACTACCTGGAAAACTGAGAAAAGTCAGGGAATTTGAAAATTGACCAAAAAATTCAGGGGGGAATTTAAATATTTTAGTCAGAATCTGGAAAAGTCGGAGAATTTCACACAGAGATGCCCCTCCCAAAAAAAGCGGGTTTTGTGCCAATGTTGGAAGCGATCACTTTCTTGGCGCTCGTGAGCGGCATTCAGGCAGCTAGCGTAGAGCCAATTTTTGCAGCTCCAATCAGATTGTCTTTTTAGAAAGGCAAAGCAAGTTTCCGTCAACTTGTTTTCCAGTAATCTCGAGAATTGAGACTCACATGCGCATCTGCATGTTGAACTAAAGAAAATACGTATTCGTGTATTAAAAAAAATCAGGTTTAAGCCTAGTATACGGCACCATGGAAGTTAGAATAACCTCCATGCACGGTACACACGGTATATGGAGGCAACATTATGATGAGCAGCAGTAAACAGGTAATTTTGATGTTGGTGGCAATTTTCAAAATCATGCCAAGGCCGTAGTGTATACTAGGATTTTACTGCAAAATCTTTTAAATATTTTTTTTCTTTTTAATAAATGCCTTATTTATCATTTTGCAGTAAAATAAAAAAATAGTAATCAGTCATCTAGGCTAACCATTTAACATAAATATATTCGGCAAAATATCATGGTAATTGAGTTATTTTAATGTTATTCACATCATTTAATGTTGTTTCTTCCCTCTAAATTTATTTATTATTAGTAAATAATACTTCCAAATTTTAAGAAATTTTCTCTGGCACAATCCTGAAACTAATTCTAGCAGTATGATGACATAACAATTATGAAATTTAATGCACATATTTTTTTGCATATGTATTCTGCTAAATAAATATAAAATACCTGAATTTATTTAAAAATATTATTAGATTTCTTTCTTTCGTTCAGCTGCAAAAGTCTGCAAAAAAAGACATTTTTAATCCACATTGGGCAGATTCTAATCTCGATCTTCAGTGGAGAAAACAACTCTTATTATAGTTATAATAGCAATGCTTTGGGAATTATATATTATATTTATATAAGTGATATGTAATTGGCAAATTTTTGTGGTTTCAAGGAATACCATAATTAATTTACCTCTTAGCACAGCCAAAGTGCATTATGCAGATAGACTGGAATGTTTTTAAAACACACCTGGAAAACCTGGGAAAGTCAGGGAATTTCATTCTCCTGTCTGAGTGGCAACCCTGTAAACTGAATTTAGAAAAGATTTTTTTTTCATGAATGTATGTATGTATCTTGCATAAGTAAAAGATGACTTTAGTCATCTTTTAGAATAGAATGTAGAATGGTGAAATTTTGTATCCTGTAACATCCAGTTATTCGCCTCTCTTTTTGGTTGCAATTGGCTGTATTCTTATATATTAGTGAAATGTGCATTTTTTGCTTTGGAAGTAATTTAATTATGTTGTTTGTATGTTCTACTCAAGGTTTTTTTGCCTTTAGTTAAATCTGCATGCAGTAGTTGTAG
The DNA here is from genome assembly GCA_000611955.2 of Stegodyphus mimosarum. NCBI lineage: Eukaryota > Metazoa > Arthropoda > Arachnida > Araneae > Eresidae > Stegodyphus > Stegodyphus mimosarum. The sequence continues at coordinate 159,355 of KK122521.1, forward strand.
AATTATCAACAATTCAAGTGGCGCTAAGCCTGACGGGGACACCATTTGTTTACATTTGAAACTCTTAGAAGAACAGTGAATTAAATCAGTTGGTGTACCAACTTTAGTGTCATTTTTCTCAGTTGGAACAAAAGTTAATTTTCAGTTTTGTGCATCAAGAAATCTGTCTTCTTGCCCACTGGCCGAATTGCTTGTTTATGCATAAAAACTCTTAGTTTTAGTTGTAGAATTTTTTTTCCCAACTGTTTTTAACTGTATTTATTTTATGTTTTTCTGTATTGTACATTTTTTAATGAAGGTGTTTTGAGTTTTTATGCATTTTTGCCTTGTTCACGAAGTGGGAACTGAATTAATTGAATGAGAAATATATCTCTAATGAAATTCGAGGAATTAAGTTAAAGTGAAATGCAGGAAAAATGTATATAATTTAATAGGCTGTACAAGGAAGTCATATGGCATCCACATCGGATTTTTAAATGTGTTTTCATGATATTCATGTTAAATAATTTCTTTAAATAATGAATCTTCAAGCACCAATTAAATTGTAAAAACTAAATTTTTGTTTTAATTTTCATAAATGTAATCATTCTACAGATTTTTTAAAGTTTTGAACTACTGAAAATGGTTTTTTAAGTACATTTTTATTAAAATATGCATGCAATTTTTCAGCTAAAATAAATGATACTGTCACATTTGGTGAAGAAGAGGAAGATGACAACATTATTGAATTTGATGAAGTTGGTGGTGAAGATGATATTGAAAATGTAAGTATCATGGGAGAAAATTAGTTATATTTTAGTTTCAAAAGCCAATTATTTCTTAAGAAATTACAGACGTGGTAATTAGATTTTACTATTTCAGTTTAATTACTTGTGTATACTCTCATGTGGAATAGTTACAGCTACTCAAAGAGCACATAAATGAAATTTCAATACGTCGAGTTGTTCATAATTGATAGTACATTCTCACATACTGATTGGTTCTGAATATAATTAGCAATTAATTTAATGTTTTAAATTTTATGTTTTTAATTGGAACAACTATCTATTTTCCCTTTAAAAATAATGTTTTCTGACACCATTAATGTATTTTTTTTAATTCTTTATTTAGTGTAAAATCTTAATGAAATTAAGTAGAATTTCTCATAATCTGAGGTAAACTTTGTGATTAGAAGTATCAGACCACTACTGGAGCCAGTAGTGATCTTTTTAGGAGAGATCTTTTTGTTAAATTTATCCAAGCCCTGTATTTATTTTTTTTTTTTTATGTTCCAAGAAAAATACACATTTTATGTGGCACAATAATACTTAATGTTAATCTTTGTTTCCCCAAGAATGAGTCTTATGTGGTCTTGTTTAATTTTGGTTAAATGTGTTGTAAGTAACCTAAAATTGAAACAGTTACTGGAAAATGATATTTGTTTTCAGTGAATATATTTTTGGTTGTCAAATTATTTAAAATCAAGATGATGAAATGAAATTGCATTGGTTAGATTTCCATTAACATGTCAATAAATAAGTTATTATTAATAAAAACTTTATGTAAACTTTTTTTTTTGAAAAATCATTGCTCAGCTTTTGAATGTTGTAGAAGATCAACTAACATGAAACAAGTAGAAAAGGCATTTCTGCTGTAGGCACATACTTAATATTATATTTCCTTTTGTTATATAACTCTGTAATATGATGAAAATGAGCATCAATATATTTTGTTCAATAATGATGACTGGGTTTTTCACTAAATGCTGTGCACTTTGATTTTCATTTAATTGGTTCTGCTTCTTCTCCAAAAAACCTAGCTGTCTTAATAGCAAACACAAGTGCACCACTTGTTTTCAAGCTTCAGCTAATACTATGTATTCTACTTCAGTTCTTAATACCACTGTAATTCTTTGCTTACATGATTTCTAGGAACTCAGGCTTCCTGCTAATATGAAACCATAGCCACTGAAGGATTTCCCGTCAAGAGCATTTTCAGTTCGATCTGCATGTACATAATCTTTAAGACTTCATTTGTTTTGTGATAAGTTAGCTTCATGTTTAATATAGATTTAAAGTGTTGTTGTGTACGTACGGGTTCATAATAGATTGAATGCACAAGTCCAATAAAAGGTTGATCAAATTTATTCATATCAAAAGAAATATAGCAGAACACTGGAATTTTCCTCAGAGATATTCGTACAGGTATTCACAATATCATGCAATATAATCAGTAGTTATACTTCAAACCACTGAAAGCATTAAAACATAATGCAGTGCAAAGAGAAAGCTAATCAGATCTCATGCTGAACTCACAACAATAACAACAGCAACTAACTCAGTCACTCTCTCTCTGGCCTTTTATAGCTTTCAACCAGTCATGGGATATTTGTAGTAATTTCTGCTTCTCAAGATTTCTGGAAGGCAATAAAAGGATGGAATTATGGTTACAGCTAACATAGTGGTCAATTACGTTTATTCAATACAAATTAACGAGATACCCATTTATTAAATGTTAAATGCACATGCTTCTGTATTTTTACTTTTCCGGCGTAGCTTTCTCTTAAAATTTGTCTCGTGCTGCATTGCATGGGGAAATACAAAAATTTTAATTCTTCTAAAATTAGCTATCTAAATACAAAATTCGTAATAGTATTGTTGTACATGTTTTGCTTCAATCCAGTGAAAGTATTTTGGGTACTGTTAAATTGACTTAGTCTGCTAATGAAATTTGTAGTGTCAGGCTGTGTAGATACAGCTAAGTAAATTTATGATTCGATTAACAATTGATACTTATATTTGTCTACATTTTTGTTTTCTTTGGTGACGTTTGATGATTTGTACAATTGAAGGATAGGCTCTAAAAGTGATATTGGCTTTGTGTGTAGCTAAGAGTTCTTTTATGTACTGAATTTGGCTAATTGATTTTTTTTTATTTTGTTTCATGTTAATGCATAAACACTTGTTTTATATTCCCCAAGTCTCTCATTTCAAAAGTTTTGCTGATAGTTTTCTTATTGTATATTATATATGATTTGCTTTTAGTTACAATTTTCAGATCTTCTACATATATTGTGAATATGATGCAGTCATCAGTTTCTTTCTTGAACATAAATACGGTTACCTGAAGTTAACTTTTCGAATTTGAGCTTTCTCAAAATTTCATCTTGTTTTAGATTCTACATTCATCATACTTACTTAAATCCATAGATTGACTTTTTCAGCTTGTGGACTTTGCTTTCAGAAGTTACAAAACATTCTGGTTGAGACATAAAGACAGGGTTGCCACGCTACTGAAAAACCAGAAAAAGTCAGGGAATTCAAAAATTGACAAAAAAAACTGGGAATTTAAATATTTTAGTGAAAATCTGGAAAAGTCAGGGAATTATAATTAATTTACCCTCAGCACAGCCAATGTGTACTACGCGGATAGCCTGGAATTTTCTCAAAACACACCTGGAATTTCATTCTGTTGTTTGAGTGGCAACCCTGTGAAGATCTCTTCATCAGTTTTCTCATTCAGGTAAGCTGTGAACATCCATTTGATGTACTTTCAAATCATATTCAGCAGCTAAAGTGAGCAATATTTATATAGAGTTGTAGCAGACTGTGGGTGAAAAAGTTTCCGTAATAGTCTGTTCTGTACTTTACCGAACATCCTTTGACAAAAAATTTGGCTTTGTACTGATCGACTGTGCAATCTATGTCATCTGCCTTTTGCTTTATTCAGACTACCTATTTGCATCTGACGGCTTTTCTGTTCTGTTGGAAAATTGGTTAATTCTCACGTATGGCTCCTCATTAAGTATTTGTATTCTCCTTGCATAGCTGTTCTCCATTTATTTGCATCTGGTTTGGTTAAAATTTTTTTTGCATTTTTTGCATCTGCAGAAACTTCAGAGTTTAAATAAAAAAGCGTGTTTTTGGTGATGGATTTTTCTTGGCCTGCTCAGTTTTCCTGTTTTCAGAAATATAGGTCTTCCTGGTCTTCTTTCTGAATTTTGATCTTGAATTGTTTTCTTCAGCATTTGCTCTCCTTTCATTTGGCAGTTCACAATTCTTGTTAGCTTCTGAATTTTCTTCAGTAGGAATACATTTGATGAATTCTTGTTCAGCTGTTGAAGTTTCTGTAGGATGTTCTTTAGTGGGAACAAATTTGATGAATTGATGATGATGAATTCTTGTTCATCAGTTGTTGAAGTTTCTGATCTTGGTTCATTTTCCAGCAGTTGCAAAAATCTTGCATAACGAGTATGTGTGATGTCCTTTGTGTCACTTCACAAGTTTCAGGTTTCCATAGATGATATGTTATCGGTCTCTGATATTATTCGATAAGAAAGTATTCTCCACCTTTCAGAAGAAATATATTATCCTGTTCGAATTGTTTAATGCATAAGCTTTGCTTCTTATGATCTTGAAATGCGATACTGTAGGCTTTCTTTCAGACTGTATTTCTTCATGTATTTTTGATCTGCTTTTAGTAGGACATCGGTTATGAATGCAAGCAGCTATTGATATTATTTCTCCCCGTAATCCGTGGGGTAATTTTAATTTGAATAGCAGATATCTGGCCATTTCTATTGGCACGTTCTGCAACTCTGTTCTGTTGTGGTATCTACTCAACTATAATCTGGTGTTTAATGCCCTTCTTTTGTAAGAACTGATTAACTTCCTGGTTTTTGAATTCTTTCTCATTATGCTGTGGAGTAATTTTAGTTGCTTCCATGTTTGCTTTCATTTTGAAGTATGTACTTTTTTTCAGAGCTTTCAAGAGCTTTTCCATAAGGCATACTTTGTAGTTTTTCTCAATATGTCATCGATGAATGTTTTGAAGTATTTTGCACCACCTAAAGATTCATGGGGCTACAAATATCAGTATGTACAACTTCAAGAACATCACAGTTTACTGCGTATTTCTTTTGGGAAATGTAACCTTGTTTGTTTACATTTGGCACAAGTTTCACAAAAAGAGTTTCATTGTTCGCTTTTTGGAATCTTTAGACTGTGCACCAACTTTATAGAATGCAACACTTTTAAGTCAGCTAAATTTAAGTGACTACACCTTTCATGCTACAATTTCAGTTCACTGTTTGGATTACTTTCACTACCCTTTGCAACATTTGAAACCTCAGTTGCATCCTGATGATTTACAACATATAAGCCATTTTGCTTAGTCGCTTGTGTAAGACTATGCATTTATTTTGATCATTAACCCATACATGATTATTTCTAAGTTAGACAGTGCATTTATTATTAGACAGTTGCATTACTATGTTAACCGAAATTAAGTTCATTTTTAGGTTGGGAACATATAATACATCATTAAGTGTAATATATTGTGAAATTCAGTAGACGCATAAATTTCAACTTTTCCCTTCCATTTCACTTCTAAGAATTCATTATTTTCTAACTGAATTTCACTTTGCATTTCAGTTATTGATGCAATGTCTGTTGTTTCACATGTATGTGTTTGCACCTGACTCAAGGTACCAGTTAATGTTCCTAATTCTCATGTTGTATTCACAATGCTGAGAGAACAATTTTGTTTAGAGGATTGTTGATTAGTATTGCTGCTTTTATTTCTTCTATATTCTGATTCTTTGTGTTCTTTTCGCTTACATTTAGAGCACCTCAAGTTTTTCACATTCTTAGACTTTTCGCATTGTGTAATATTTAGTAACTAACGCTTCCACACTTGGCTGTTTTCCTATGCTTTAGACTGGTGACTTTTATATTCTTCTTGTAACTTAATGTGTAGCATGTTTTAGTCAGGCAATTTGTTACAAGATTCTGCTGCGATTCTAAAACTTTTGAATTGTTCAGTTAAGCTACATAATATTAAAATAGTTAGAAATTCTCGAATTTCAGATCATATTTCTGCAAGTTTATCTACAATTTTGAAAAAAGAAGTTAGGAGCGGAGTCCTGCATTTTTTCTTTTTGTGTTCATCTTTTACATCATAAGGTTAACTTTTGTAATAGGACCTTTAGGCTGATGAAGTTCATGCAGTTTCATCTGTACTTCATAGGAAGTTTATCATTTTTTAAATATGCATTGCCTCAGAGGATTTCATGGTCAGATCAATAATTGCTAAAGATTTTTTATCTTTTGAGATGTATTGGTCAAGTTTGGCTTGGTTAGTTTCTGAAGTCTCCATCTTGATTAACTGCCCACTCGTGACTTCCCAAAGCTCTGACTAGATTAAAATCATTTTCACATGGAAGCACCACTTTTCAAAGCAACTCTTATCCAGTTTTTCAATTTGAATATTCGGGTTCTTCATTTTCATCAGTAAAACAAAGGAAGAAAGAAGTAATTTGCTTGCCTTGTTTTACACCAAAAGGAAATGTCTGAACTTACTGCTTAGACATACACCTCCAGTGGAGTTCTGGAAAACTTGGGTAACTAGGTAACTCAAACTCTGGGGAATTGAGGCAGTTTTGACATAGTATGAAACTTAGTTCCTTATCAAAAGAGCATGTTTGTATAAACTGTAACAGGTGCTTTTCTTGAGCTTAACAAAATCAATGGACAGGCTATGGTAACTTAGGACATGTATGAAAAAAACACAATAGAAATAAGAAGAGAGTTGGATTATGGGTGATAAACTTGATTGGTATGCTGGCAGGTTCTTGGTGGCAACAATTCATATATGATACTTCATATAAATGCTGTTTGGAACATTAAGCTAGATTCCTATTTCCATTATAATTTTCGTCAGTTGCTTTTCATGTCAGATAGCTGTACCACGCTAATATCAGATTGCTATAGCTAAAACAGAATCATGGCTACCGGCCACATCAATAACCAGGATGTTGGAAGGACTCATACACCTTCTTGGCTTCTACCACAGGACTTTATAACATTAAATTTTATGCACCTTCAACACCACAAGGGAGAGTGCAAATTTCCAAACAGTAACCTTCCAGTCTATTGTTTTTGTTTTCATTTTGTTGATAGTTACAGCATAAGAATTTAGATAACATAGATAGCTAAAGGACTTATTATTTAAAAAGTAACAAAGGGATTTTACTGTATCCTAATATTTCAGGTACGATTGCTGAATTAATAATTGTGTAAATATTTGATGTTAATAAAAACTAATATTTTAACAGTTGTCTAACTGTCCACTCAGTTAAAGAATTGGAAGATTGTATCTCTCTTTCAAACTAAATAAGTTTAAATGAAATGCAGCAAAAAATGTGTATAATTTAATACATGTTATAAAATTTTTGAAATACATTATTGATTTAGTATCATCATGTAGATCCAGAGCAAATAACATATTGAGTGAAATTATTATAGTACTATATTGTTTGCATGTATTAATTTTTCTTTTTTAAATACTATGCAATTTTATCTTATTTCCTCCTTATCTTTTTTTCTTACATTAGATCTAAAGATCAGTTGAGAACTGCTGATTGTCTTCCTAACATTGGTGCCATTTGTTGGAAATTTTTCTTACAGTTTTGCTAGCTTGGTACATCCAGCCAGCTAACTTAGTTAGCTTGTTGTGTAATATGTAAATATTTATTTATAAATTGCAGTTCATTTCTTTGTAAAAAAGACTTTTAATGCTGTTACAATAAAGATTTCAGAGTTTGTTGTTTAATGGCTTATACATTTTTCTTTTAAAATAAGTTTAAGATGAGCACTTTTAATGCTAATTTTATGTTAATAGATAAGACATTTTGTGTTAATAGAAATAAACAGATCTTCCATGCATGCAAAAATATAATTGCACATTCTCTTCAAATTATTGAGATAGCTTTTGTGCTTTGCTATATGAATCTGTTTTTGAAAGTGATGGCTGTGAAATGATATCATGTCTTGTCAGGCAGCATACTAATGATTTAGAAGAAATTAATTTTTATTCAAATAAAACTTTCAGTTTTTCAGTGTGTTTGTTTTAAAATCTTCTATCTGATAAAAAATATCTATCACAGTTGTTTTAGTAATAATTATATGCATAAAATGTGATCTATATCCATTGCTTAGAGAATTAGACAAAAATTGGAGATCATGTTTTCTACAGTGATCTCACTCAGTTTAACTTGAATGTTAAAACAGAAGTAACAATGCTCTCAAGTTGCATTTATGTTAAAAATGATTAATTAAAAAGTGATAAGTGTCTAATTTGTGAGTTTATGAATGTCAGACCAGTAGCATCTGGGGAATGAAGAGATTGGCATTTTGCTCCTAAACTTACCATTTCCTTATTTTTGCTTAAATTGGCCAGAAAATAAGCTATTGATTTTTTCCTCCTATAAAGATTTGGATTAAAAATAGACATTTTATTACCAATAACACCACAGCCTATTTTCCCAAAGATAATTCAGTATTCTTGATTTAACCATATGGCAATTAATTGCTGCTATGAGCTGAAGTAAAATGACTAATGGCATTTAATTGTTTTACAAATATTTTTATATATATATATTCTATTTTCTGTGTTTTTCACGTGAGAATAAATTTTTACATAGTGCTTAATCATTATGAATCTGTGAAACTTACCTCAAAAATGAAATAGAGTTTGTCCGCTATTTCCAGAAATAAGCATACTACTGGAAAATCATATTGCAGTCTTTCGTATCCACTTAAATTGTATTTCTACAAAGAATGCATTTATAGGCAATGCAACATCTGTACACGTTGAAAATTCTTAGAATGCATATAAAAAATTAGTTTGAAGGAAACCACATAACATATATAACAACTTTGTGATTCATTTGTTGACAGTATGAAGATGTAACATCAATTAAGTTTTGCACAAAGAGTAAGTTTGCACTAAGGAATGGAAAACAAAATGATTGTTGAAATAGCAAACAAAATGATCTCTGGATGTGGATGTCTTTGAAATGGCAGGAGAAGAAAGTGAGAAAACTGGCAGCAGAGATTGCATTATGGAAGTCAATGAAAGCATGTTCACAAGACTTAAAAATATGAAAGCATGTTCACAAGACTTAAAAATAATGCTGGAATAATAATCCGTCTACAATGGATATTTTGGGATATCTGTCGTAAAACAGAAGTAATATTTCTTCTTGTGGTCCTTGATCATAGTGCTTATGGCAGCAGTGAATGAAATAAAAAATACATTAAAGGTGTATTGACCATTTTTTCTGATTGTTGGAAGGGGTATAAGATTGCAGAAATGGAACAATCTGGTTATATTGACTGTCAAGTGAACCATAAATACAATTTTATTTATCCTGAAACTGGCACGCACACACAGAATATATAGTGTATCTGGAAAAGTGCATAATGGCAAAATAAAAAAGGTACATCTTACTATCACCTCGAATCCTACCTTGCAGAGTTTATGTGGAGAGGAAAACGAGCCTTGCATGATAATTCAATGTTATCCTGAGGACAATCGCTAAACATTTTCTGTTTGAAACAAAACTTGGTAGGTATTCGTGGATGGCATGCAGTTAATATGAAAATACCAATAATTATTTTCATTAACAATTTCATTATTCATCCTGATTACTAAAGTGGTGATTATATAGTTATATGCAAGCTTACCAGATGCCCCACTTGGAGTAACATGGTTTGATGATGTCATTCCTGCATCCCAACTAGTTAGTCATTTTGTCCTGGTTATTTGGTAAAATATAAAAGTGCCAAATGTGCAAGAAGTAGAAATAGTACTCGTATAATGCTGGGTAAAATGGTGATTTGGCAATTAAAGTATTCACTGTGTTACACTTACTGTTGCCAGTCTAAGTATTTTGTTTATAAGTACTTTTAATTTTTTCTATGTTTTTTTTTTCCAAAATTATAGCATGTATTCTAACAAATTTATGTTTTACATTTTTTAGAATAGCAGGTACAAAATTTGTAATACAAGTAATCTATTATATCCAGGTAACTTTATTTAAATTTTGAGGTATTTTGTTTGTATTAAAATTGGCAGTATTGGAACTTGGACTGGCCATGTCATTGTTGCACATGTCCTATCTTAGCTGAGTTCAAACAGCAAGTCAGCATTTGCGGTTATTTATATTGTACATTAAATTAATCTCCAAAATGCCCAAAAGAAACTGTGTGTTTACTGATTAATTAAAAGAAGGATTTGTTTTTGAAAAAAAAAAGTTTTTTATTGTACTGACAAAGGGAAATGTGAACTGTGCTTTCTACGATTTTCAATACTTATGGTTGGCACTTGGATATTGCAAATGACTTGAGTTTGTGAAACGTAAGTCCCTCAAATGTATTTTCATATTTTAAAGGTACCAATTTAAGTGACAAAGAATTATTAACAGCAACTAAAGCAACAACTTCTGCATTTCATGTTACTATTCCCAGTCTCAGCTTTGAGTCAGCTGATTGCTCATCTAAATTGATTTCTAAACTCTTTGAAATAAAGTTTCAAAATGCCAGAACAAAATACGAGATTTTATTAATGTTTTTGAATCACTCTTATTTCAGCAGCTTTGTGAAGTGAAACAAATTGCTATTCCCAGTCTCAGCTTTAAGTCAGCCAATTGCTCATCTAAATTGATTTCTAAACTCTTTGAAACAAAGTTTCAAAATGCCAGAACAAAATATGAGATGTCATTAATATTATTGAATCGCTCATTTCAGCAGTTTTGTGAAGTGAAACAAATTTTGTGATGGTATCAGTAAAGTCGTCTAACAGGAAAAAAATTGTAATTGTGCTAACTGTTGTGCAACATTCATGTAGTTTTTCAGTCATCGAGAAAATTGTACAATGTTTGTGGTTCTGTTGCCGTGCATAGATCTCATACCTTGTGGCGAGAGGTGAATGATTAAGCTTCATAATGGCCAAATGCACATTACAAACTTACTAGTCTAACAGTTACTTCACTGCTTTCACCATAAAGTCCATAAGAAAATTTATAAGGAAAAACAAAACAAAAAATTTAAACATCACAAGAGTGTCTCAGATGCAGTGATAACTGATGACAAGAAATATAAATGATTTCCAGAAATACATATATGTACCTCAACAATGGGTGTTTTCATAGAGATGTAATTTGCATTAGAAAATTTTCTTCTGCTGTGGAATGCTTAAGTACTGGATCGGTGGCTTTAGTTTCCATAAGTGCCAGTTGTTTTCATATTAGTAGTAACAGAACTATTTGAAAAAATCAGAATTTATCCAGGCTTACAGAATTAAAAATTATACAGGCTGGTCTGTGAATTCCTACTCATTTATCTTACATATGGAGTATATCTGTGTTCTTTTGTGCATCACTGTTCATAATATTATGCGATGCCACATTCCATGAAGACATTTTCTCAACATAGGAGCATTCCCATCTATATATTGTTATGTTATATTATTCATTTATGCCTTTACATATTATAGATTTTGCTTCTGTTTTTTTCCAGCTAATGGTCGATTTAAGCCTATTTATGACTGAACAGTGTATTATGATTTTGTTTCTATCCTTTTCCAGGTAACAGGCAGTTTAAACCCATATATGATTGAAGAGTATCTATGAATAAGTAGGGACTTACAGACCACTCTGTGCTTTGTAAACTTCATTAAATTTGTCACACAATTTTTGTAAAATTTTCGTATGATCCAGAATTTCATGGTCTAAAATTTAAATGGAATCTAAATTCTGAGACATGTATTTTTGTAAAGCTTAGACTTTTTTTTCAGATCGCAAACTTTTGGTTGGATTTATGTGGTGGATTTAACAAATTTGAAAAGTTGTGTATTGAGATTACTTAGTAAAGCATAAAGCTTTGATTTGACTTCATTAAAAAAAACAAAAATGTGTTATTAAATACATTTGGGCCACTATATATATGTATATATACTTCACAGCTGCTGCTATTTGTTAAAGATTTGTATGTGGTATTTTGAATTTTCCAAATTTGTTTTAATGAAACATTCACAAAACTAAGTGATAGGAATATATTTATTTTACGTATATAAATTTATAGATAAATATAGAGAAAGGTATATATTAATTTTCGTAAAACTGTTGTACACTCAGATATTTAGATTATTAAAGCACAACCACGATAGGCACCGAATTAAAAGTCTAAAAATTTTCAGTTTTCACTTTTTAAACATACATTGATACATTGGTGGTGAAGTAACTTGTAATATGGATTGTCATGCAGTATTCAAATTTATGGAAATAAGTTATTTTTGACCACCATACTTAATAAAATTCCAGCACTAAGTAAATACTTGAGTAAAAAACATGGCTTGGCTAATTTTATCTCGAAATATGTCTTTTGTTTTCTGTAATTGAAAATACTATTATGCATTATTCCTCTTATTCATACAAGCAGTAACATTCTGTTTCAGCTTCTAAAATTTATATGCAATATTACATTTTTATTTGGTTTAACGTTCTTTGCGTTATGTGTGCATTGAAGTTGTTTGAAACTTATCTTAACATATAGACTATGCAGTTTCTTTGTATCCTACCAATTTTTTTTTTTGTAAAAGTGCTAGACATTTTTTGATTTACTACATCTCTGCCTTAATTATATTCACATGCACAACTACATTTGATTAGTTGGTTAATGTTTTAGTTCAAAACCTTAGAGGTTAAATAATATTGCTATGAAACGTGATACAAGAAATGAAAACAACTAGATTTGAAAATTCTTCTTTTTGTATTATTCCTAGGTTAATGTAGTGTGTGAGCATACACCTGTGTATCTATCTATCTCAAGATTTGTGTGCTACATTTTATTTTTAATTATGCTTTTAAACATTTCCGTAATTTTTAGTGAAATATTTTGGCATGTATTTCTGATTAATTTAATCTTCCAATTCAAATTTATCCAATATTTGATTCACAAATGTAGTGACTCAGCAAAGTAAATATGTAATAGAAGAACTGTCTATCTCAATCTGTGTATGTTCTTACAATATGATGGATAATCACATCAGCGTTTTATCCATTTAATTATGACAAAATGAAAATATTAAGAATGTTTCTGAAAGGGCGATATTGTCTGCATAAATAGTATTTGAATAATTTAATTTTCTCCCTCCCTGACTGTATATTTAGATTATCTCATTGATTTAATTTATGATTATGTATAGGATAAAAAAAGGCTTTTATTTCATGCATATTAATTGAGTATTCTTAAAAATTTTATAACTGTTAGTGCATTTTATTTGTGATAAATTAATAATTTTTCTGATCAAATTTTTATATTTAAAAAACAAATTCTAGCTGTCTGAACTGCCTCTGCTATGTGGAACTAGCAAGTTTGCACCAGAGATGTATTACTGTTTCTAGATCTTAGATCATTTAAAATTTTTACTGTTTAGTAATGAATTTTTTAGGTAGAATCTTTAGTAAACTGTGTTTTAAGCTGTTTCTTACTTTTTTTTAAATTATTGATTAAACCACAACCATCACTGATATTGAATTTAAAAATTAGATCAAAATTACATTGCACTTCACTAAAAAATCTATTTATATGTTAGCATTGTTAAAATCACATAAAATAAAGACTCAGTTATTTATACTCCACTCTTTTAGAAGATTTTTTTATTTTATTTTTTAAAGTTTTTTTTTTGGGGGGGGGGAAGGCAAGATCAGTAATAAGTAATATCTGGTTATCACAAATCAACTGCATCTTTTCAATGTGTCTTGGCTATTCCATGAATTTTGCAGAAATAGAGTATACAGTTGTTAGGTAGGTTTTCTTCTACTAAGATAGCAGAAGTTATTCGTTTCTATCTATAGAGTTGTTTCCCATTTTTACAACTTTCAGCAATTACGTAGAAAAGGTAAGCTTAAAGATTTGGAAAAGGAGTAAATTTTGAGAAACTTGATTTCCAGTTAGAGATGTTTAATGTTATTAGTTTGATTCCATCTGGTTAGACTTCACTGTAAATGATGATCGTTTTATTCATTATAGGCTAGAATGGCTTTCTATATACATATATTTATGAACTATTGAGAAGATGTTTTTTTAACTTTCAATTTATGATGCTTCCCGCATGAATAATAACATAAAGACTTTAATTAATTTCAGTACAGAAATTTTAAAACTAATATTCATTCAGTATTATTAAATAACCAAAATGCAGTCTTTTGGGTGTCTAGGGCAGTGGTGCCCAACCTTTAACTTGAACCAATTTACAATTTAAAAAATTTTGGCAAATCACCAATTATATATTGCACATTTAATATTTCAATTATAAAACATATATAATACACATACTATACAAATGTCTGTTATAATAATGTTAAAGAAAAATGTAATTATGTACTTTTTATATTCCTATTTACTAAACCTTCAGTAAGATGCAAATTAAATACAGGAAAAGCATATTTTAATGTGAAACCTGACACTGCATGTCTTTTGTGAGTTTATTGTACTCTGATACACACGATGTTATGGCTAAATTCATGCAATCATTCGGATGTTCATTTATTGTACTGGAATTGAACTTTGATTTTAATAGGTTTATTGTTGAAAAACTACTTTCTCAGTGGTAAAATAATCCAAAGCAAGAGTTTTAACATTTGAAAAGTTTTCTGCAAGAGTAGAATTTTTTCTCATTTACGAGTATCTTGTGATATTCTTGTTTTTAATTGTAGATCAGATTGGAAATCGATTATTTCCTCTCTAGATTAGTAGATTTTTTTTTATTTAACATATTTGCAATGTGTTCCGATATTTCAGAAATATTAGTATCAACAATTGAGTTTGAAGCAATGGGCTGAATTTTATGAAATTCAAAATCCAATTTCGAAAAGTTATTTTTAAGCTCAATGAGATTTTCAGAATATTTACGTGTTTAATTTTTTTTTAATATATATATATATTTCTTTCTCTAAATTTATAAAGCTACAAAAGTTACATTTCTTTATAGTTAAAAGTTACATTCAGAAGTTATTTATTATTATTCAAAGGTAAATTTTTTTTATTTTTTATTGTCTATTTTCCACAAATTTTTGTGGTTTAAGCGCATTTTGAATTTTAATAATGGTCTTTTTTTGCTTTTTTTTTTAACCTGAAGTTTAAAATTTTGTTTTATTCATTTTCGTTGTTACTTCTAAAAAAGGCTAAATCAGATAACCAGTTATGGTCATTATCTTCTTCATAAATTTCATGATTCTAAATATTGTTTTATTCCTGGAAGAAACTAAATTAGATGTAATGGAAATTTGGACTTTTCCGTTATCATCTAATTTCAGAGTGTAACATCAAGTTCATCAGTCAGACTTTGAACAATTTTTCTGAAGTTGTCTGGCACGAAGAGGATTTATGATTTTTCAAACAACTTTAATTATGTGTTCTTATTGTAAAGCTTTTGTACACATTGCCTGCTGCTGCTGATGCAATGGTAGTTAAAAAAGTTTGGAAAGAAAATGTCAGCATCATTATTGTATAACAGGGGTGGCCAAACTTCATGTCAGTAGAAGCCGCATGTTGGAATTTAGGAAAGTTCGAGAGTGGCAACTAGATTTTTCAAAAGCAAGTCCATATTTGCATTATTTAAAAATGGAGATTCAGATTTCAAATGGAAAGAATAAAGTATATGAATGAGAAACTCATATTTTTAAGAAACGAATATGGTTATGCGTAAATATATAATTCTTACTTCTTTATATTTAAGAAAATATATTCCTTCGATATACAGAGTTGAAACTGTTAGGAAATCCAAGTGGAATTTCTTTTTGAGACTTAAAAGCGAAGCATTTTCTTTTG
This sequence comes from Stegodyphus mimosarum, assembly GCA_000611955.2. NCBI lineage: Eukaryota > Metazoa > Arthropoda > Arachnida > Araneae > Eresidae > Stegodyphus > Stegodyphus mimosarum. The sequence continues at coordinate 175,008 of KK122521.1, forward strand.
ATTTCCTGCCTTTTTTTAATTTTATTTTTTTATTGTTGAGTAGCTTTAGCAGATGTAAACTGAAATCATAAGAAGATGTAATGGCCTTTGCGAATACAATAATGTAAAAATCTTTTCATTTATATGAAGAATAATGAACTAATTTGAAACATAAACATAGTGATCTCTTTAACTCAGACCTCTTGAAAAATAAAATAAATAACACAAGACAGCTTGCTCTTTTCTGAAAATGCTATTCAAAAAAGGAAAATTTATTTTAAAATAAGTTATCAATTTTCAAAGTTTTTGCTTAAAAAATAATTTAATTCCCCCTTCCCCCCATACAATTAATACGATAACCGATATATTGAGATGAAATCTAACCTTAAATAATTGAATTTATTCATTAGACCTGAACTGAATTATTAGTTGCACTTTTCTAGTACTGGAACATTTGAATTTTAAGTGATTTAAGACAATATACTCGAGATCTATATATCTTATGCGGAGGAATGTCTTCATGGAGGGTCGTATTCGGTTAGTATCCACAGTATACACAAGGAAAAGCACAATAGCTTCCATCCAGGCATCCTGTTCGTCAAGATACGAACCCAGGTCGAAATGCTAGTGTTCAGCAACTTTACCGCTCAGTCGCTGGTGAATCTCTGCATTTCCCAAAGTACACTTTGGCAGCTGAGGTTGATGGTTCGGTAAAACCATCGAAACTAGTCCTGTGATAATTTGCAAATATAACGCTGATTTTTGTTGTTTGACTTCTAAATTAGCCATCTTATTTGCGGATTTGGTAAACACTGACTTTTTGAAAACGAATGTGCTTTATAATTCTTTCACTTTTTCTTAGATTGCTGTTAATATCATATTTTTTATGATGTGTTGTAAAATGTCATTTTAAGTTGTCTTATTTCTCCAGCAGAAACAGTTGAGCCATAAATCAAAGCAATACATTTCTACTTAAAGTTAATGGAAAAATATTTCTGTTCCCATTCATCGTTTAAATTATAATTGTAGGTACATTTTTCTTTTTTTTCTTTCATTATTTTTTCCTGGCACATCCAATAAAATGATCAGAATAACTACAAAATAAACTAGTGATTAACGTATGTAGAAGCGAATATTTTTTATACCTGTATGAAACCGATAGAATCTGCTACCTCATGTGCACTTTCAAAAATTCGTTCTGTAATTAGCTGGCATGTATTTCATGCAGGCTATGGTGAGAGGGTGATGGTGGCATTGTAGAATATTAGACGTTGCGCAGCAAAGGTACTGGTAAGGATTCAGTGAATGAAAATGCAGCATTCAGTTCAACATAGGCAACGCACCGTGGTGTCAGTAATGACGAGTAGAATATTGAGAGCAATCTGATGTAAAATAGTGTCTCGGTTCACAGCCCCTGAAGATCTATTTTCAGGAGGCTTTTGTTAGCTGCATCTCTGAGTGTGTGGCGTAACTGGAATTTGAATATTTCTTTCCCCTCTTCGCATTTGACTTCACAAGAGACATGACGTCTTGAGAAGAGACCCGATATGGGCTCCTGAGCTACAGTTTGGACATCCTTGCTCTAGTGCATATGCATTTCTGTGATGCGAAAAAATTTTGAAATGGAATTTAGGTGTATTGATTGACATTCTTTTTTAGTGTTATTAATTTTACAAGGACGAATTGTAATGCACCATTTTAAAATGCTTTGAAAATGTACAGAGTAAAGGCTTACATTTGATAAATTTTTACAGAAATCGAAGCTAAAAGTTGGGTATGTGTGATAGGTAAAAAGACTTTCTGTTTTACCAGCATACCTGCCAGCTTGAATCTTGCCGAAAAATTTTAAATGGGTAAGGCGTATGTGTTGCATAAACTATATTATAATTTTCATCAAAATACAGTGGTGGTGTTAGTTTTTGATATTGTTATTTGTTAAGAAGGTGATGACTTATGAAGTTTACAGATTATTATATCTTCATTCCAGATGATTCAGCAAGACGCTGATTGTTCAAGAACAAATTGAAGTCATTCTTGTGAGTATTTAATAAACTCCATAATGTAGTTTTGGTGTAATTAAAAAGTATTTATAGGTTCTACCAAACAGTGTTAATAGGATCTGGTCTTACCGACGCCAGTGTTTTAATGTTAATTTAATGTTCTCCAGGAAAAGAGGCACTGAAGACGATTCTCCGTTGGAACATCTAGGATTTGTATAGATTTATTGCCAAGTCTATATTGCGAACTGGAACAATCCGTCAGAGTCATTTTCATTTAATTTTGCGAAAGTTGAACTTATAACCATTTGATTATGAGTATTAAACCTACAGTCGAATTTTGAAACATGCCCATTTCGCTTTGCTAAAATACCTCTTTCAACTAACGTACGGAACTGGAACTTTTCATGAAAGTAGCCATAATTGCGGTGGCTGTTGCCTTATTTATTGCAGTATTCGGAAGTTGGTATCTATCTAGAACATGCTCATAGAAACGTTTCATTGATTTTAGAAATAATCATAAACAACCTTCATAGAAACATTTTTAATAACTTTGTTACTGCACTGTGATTTATGTTTTAATTTCATTAGGGGTGACGGTTGTTAAAACTTCATAGCAATAACATAGGAACTTCTTCCACCGCTTATAGACAAAATGATCTGAGTTTATTCCGGGACCATGAATGTTATTCTGGATCAAGAATAAAATATAACAGGCCGATGCCAATTCGCTTGTGTCAGTTTCTTAGGTTATTGCCTCCTCGGTGAAGGCATAAAAAACTAATTAGAAAGATTAAGATAGTGGTCTTAAGTCTTAAAACTCTCCTCCCCCAAGTAATTAGCGCTTTTATCCATCATCTACACCTAGCATTTACTTTCGATTTCTGCAACCATTTACAAAACTCCTAAAGATGTTGACTCTGCATTTTCGGGTTTCAACAAAAAATACGTATGCAATGCATAAAGTCACTTGTCGGTATATAATTCTACTTGTCAAGCAGAATGTGACACGGGATAAAATTTTCCTTGAATCCAAGAATTGATTTTTAAGCTGAGAGCAAGACAAGTTTCATCCTCCGTATTTGAGCATATTGTTCCAAAACGTCTGCAGGTGCTCTTTTTCGTGGCAAGTCATGAGACATGCACCACTAGGTGATATTCCGTGAACGATATGTTTACTGTTCAATTCACTGCATGTTCAGGAGAATAAACCATTAGCATGAAGGTAAGTGCTTTTCTTTCCTCAAATGTCTCAACCTCCGTCAGAAGGTTTGTTTCTCAGGGAAAAGCAGGCATGTTTTCAGGAGTTAGAATCGATTTTTAAGGCTTACTTATTAAAATAAATTTTCGATATAAAAACATTCTGCTGAAATGCTGGTTCAGTTAGATTAAAGAAGTAAGAAGAATGGTCTGAGTTTATTCCGGGACCATGAATGTCAGTCTGCATCAATAATAAGCTATAACAAGCCGATGCCAGTTTACTTGTATCAGTTTCGGTGTTAATTAAAATGTCTTAAACTGTCTTCCCCCAAATAATTAGTGCTTTTTATTCATCATCCACACCCAGCATTTAATTTCGATTTCTGCAACAGTTTACAAAACTGATGTTCACTCTGATTTTTTGGGTTTCAAGGAAAAATATGTATGTATGCAATTTAGGCTCTGTGTAAAGGTATCTGATATTTAAAACAATATACAACCGAAAAATTATGTGGGTGGGTTTTAACAAATTGCATGTTATGTATGAAATAATTAAAAATGCCTAAGCAGTTAACAGTATTATGTGCAATGATGCTGATATGTTTGAATTAAATATATTGCTTTCTCTCAGAAATTGCTTGTTATCGTAAGATTGTCATATCATATTTATATTTTCATAAAACTTTGGTCTTTACACACATTTTATTTTGCTGTTTATAAGAAAGAACTTGAGTATATGGTGTACAGATTGTGTGCGAACTTCTTGAATTCGTATAGTTTAGTTTGTTCCCTATAATTTAGCCAAACCATGTTTCAGATAAAAATTTATGGATATATAAGGCAGTGGAAAAGTCACTGGACATTAACTGCATATTTAAGCATTTGAATGTCAAATGACTTCTGCGCTATCCTGGATATTTTTATGAACATATCACGAAGATATTTAGCAAGAGGATATGTATATTTTTCGTTTGAATCCAAGCATTAGTGATCTGATATGAAACATTGTTTCTATTATCTCACAACATAGTTTCTGGTTTAAAGTTTTAGGTGGGAAATAGGCATAGGAACGAATATAAGTTTGATTCCACTTTTTAAAACATGAAATCATAGCAATCCCATGCGTCCATTAACCACTCTTCAAAATTTAAATTTTGCTCTTCGTCCAGTACTTTCTCTTCTAAACTTTGCTGCCAGTTCTGTATATTAAAATACTTAGTATATGGAGTCTTAGTACCGTCCTCTAGC
>KK122521.1:186882-201781 GCA_000611955.2 Stegodyphus mimosarum
GAGATGTGAGAAGTGTATTCGGAAGCTTCATTTAAAAAATTAAAATAAAATACAAAATATTACTATTTTTCCAAAATTCTTTTTTTAAAAGGAGTCGAAAGGATTAAAGTTCAACGTGTCCAAAAATCAAAGGAAAATAAACAGTACATTTTTTAAAATAAGCTTTTAAAAAAATTCCGCTGAAAAGGTGTTAAGCTCACCTTCTTAATAAATTCGTATTTAATCGATTTATTGAAATACGAAATTTATTTTAAATTCGTAAAATAGCTAAGTGTCTACGCTTCACAACGATGTAAAAATGAAATTTATAGAGCGAAATCTCGCTTTCCTGTAGCCCATTATGTCTCAAAATGACGCGATTTGGTCACAAAACATAAAATAAAAAAAATTCGAATTCGAATTTCGAAAAAATCGCTTCGAGGTGCACTGGCTCTTGCGTAGATACACCTATGGCCCTGGGTCTATTAGCTTACTCGCACATATTGCATATTAGCATATAAAATTAATATTAGTAGCTTCTTTTAAATCTAGTAATTGATAGATTATGCACAACAAAACTGATATGTAGAGGATGTTTACATATTCTTAAGGATTTCGGGATCGTTTAATTAATGTTTAAAATGTAGAGAGTATTTTGGACTATGTCCTGACACAGCTTGTTTATATGTGGCATTTTGGAAGAAAAATAAATTTAACAATAGTATGCGATATTTCTCATTTTAAATAATAAGCTGTTGCCAGAATTTTTTATTCCAAAACATTTGCTTTTTATCCCAAAGGAGCGTTAGCTCAGAAGGGCTATTAATTTCGTTTTGGAATTTTGCGTCGATTCACTGTGAATATCACTTTTTAAACTGTTGCCAACAAATGTTATCGCCCTGTGTTATATTTAAAGAAATTAAATAACGAAGAATCTGCTTGAATGTATCTATTTTTTTCGCGTTGTGATAAAACAAAGGTACCTAGAGTCATCAAATTTTGAATAACATACGTCTTCAACCGAATATGGGCATCTGGAAGCCCAAATGTGGAATTTGTTTCATTATCGATTTCATATTTTGTAACACTTGGTGCTGTACTAATTAACTGTATGGTAGAGGCATAGTGCCCACGTCCTCCGTTCCTTATCCTTATTTTGTAACACTTTAACAAATTTGTGTTTAAGAAACTCAACAATTTCAAAGCAAGCAATGGCAACACTGCACGAAAGAAAAAGGAAGAAAAACATTTTTTATCTCCAGCGCGCGAGACTGTGTATCGGAAATTCTAAAGATATGTTCACTTCAAAATTATTTTGCGATATTGCTGTTGGATTAAATTTTAAGAGGGAAGAACATGATATCTCTACATATAATAAAAGGAAGAGTCTGTGTGTGTGTGTGTTTGTATTTCGTTCGTGCAGCCGTAAGCTAATAGACTCATGGTTAGGAAATTTGGTTCATAGGGTGTATCTAGACAACAGCCAGTGCACGTAGAAGCGAGTTTTTCAAAATTCGAATAAGATTTTTCTTAGCCCAAAGGAGCGTTAGCCCAGAAGGGCTATTAATTTCGTTTTGGCATTTTGTGTTGAAAACTTGAAATGTCAGTTCACTTTTCAAACTGTTGGCACCAAATATTACAGGCCTGTATTATATTTAAAGAAATTAAATAATGAAGAATCTGCACAAATGTATCTATGTTTCTCGCACTGTGAGAAAACAACGGTATCTAGAGCCATCAAATTTTGAATAACGTAATCTTCCAATGGCATCTGGAAGCACTAATTTGGAATTTGCTTTATTACCGGTTTCCTATTTTGTAACACTTTCACAAATTTCGGATTAACAAACTCAACGATTTCAAAGCGAGCAATGGTAACACTGTACGGGGGGGGGGAGTTTTTATCTTTAGCACGTGAGACTGTGTACCGGAAATTTTCTAAAGGTATACTCATTTCTAAATTATTTTGCGATACTGCTGTTCAATTGAATTTTATGGTTTAAGTGCAAAGAACATGATATTTAATAAATAAAGGAAACACAGAAAACGTTAAAAAAAATTCTCCTTTGGACGCAATGTAAAATCTGAGAACAGAGTTGCCAATTCTCCCGATTTAGGCGGGAAACTTCCGATTTCCGACTGTTCTGTCGCCAACCCGATCTACAATATATTTCTCCCGACTTTCTCTTACTCTTAAAATTTCTCACTATTTTTATGCAGCTTGTCTTAATACTTCTTTAATTGCATCCCCAAAAAAGTGATTTGGGGTGTCTGAAAGCACCTGGTTTTTCTCTAGACTGCATAGAAAATCAAAGTAGATTCTACAGTGAGAAATTATGGAGCGCTTCTGCTTTGTAAGTGAGAGCAAGTGTTCGAAAGCGTCATGTTCCATTTCTCTAATGAGCATCGAGAGCCACTGCTTGTCATCTGGCACATATTAGCCAATGAGCACAAAGCAAGAGCGAGGTTGTTATTTCCTTCATCTTGTCGCTAACCTGTGAGAATGTACGTGCTTTCGAGAAATAGTTTTAAGAAATTACTACATTTTGTATTAGTTATGTCTGCGAAAAAATGTAAAATACTCAAGAACTTTTCAAAAATCTTACACAGATGACTTTCCTTCTAATATTTCAACAAAGAAATGTAATGCTTTTGTGATGTGAACCGTTGGTCATTGCGATTTTTCCATTTCGCGCGGTGGAAGGTAGGATGTTCTCAAACATGTTCGTACTCAGAAACAAGGACAACATGAGTTCTATTGAAAAAAATGAAAAGTTAATTTTTTCTATGGAAACAAAGGACCCAAAAGTTATTAATGCAGAATGTACTGTTCGCATTTGAGAACTAGTAACTGAAATTTCAGATATTAATTAGTAACGATTTGAAGTTAATTCATTATTAAAAAATATACTTTTATCATTTAAAAATCTTTTTGTCGTTGAAAATAAATCTACCGATTTCTAAAAAAAAATTCTCCCGATTGTTGAGTGTCGTATGTTCGTAAGTATGAAAGCTTTCAGTTAAAAAAAAATTTTTTTTTTAATTTTATGTTTTTTGATGAAATCGCATTAGACATAATGGATATACCAGCAACAATGGCACGCAGCCATTGTTGTTGATATATGACTGTTACCGATTGTTGCCACTCTGAAAAATGAGGGCGAAAATTATTCTTTTAAGAGTTTTTAATTAATATCTTTGATTTTAGCTATTTTTAGTCCAAAGGGGTAATTTGCCCAGAAGGATTATTAATTTCGCTTTGGCATATTGCGTTGATTCACTATATATATTCACTATATCATATTGCGTTATTGCACTTTTCAAATTGTTGCAACCAAATATTGTCGCCTTGTATTATATTTAAAGAAATTAAATAATGAAGAATTTGCATAAATGTGTATATCTGTCTCGCATTGTGGTAAAACAACGGTACCTAGAGCCAACGCTTCCACCCGAATATGGGCACCTGGAAGCCCAAATTTGAAATTTGTTTTCTTATCGATTTCATATATTGTAAAACTTAACGAATTTTTGATTAACAAACTTAAAGATTTCAAAGCGGGCAACATCGTACATAAAAAAAAATTATCTCCAGCGCGCGAGACTATGTATCGGTAATTTTAAAGATATGTTCATTTTAAAATTAATTTGCGATATTGCTCTTGAATTAAATTTTATGTTTTAACTGTGAAGAACACGATATTTAATAAATTAATAAATAAAGCTAACGCGCAAATGTTATTAAAAAAAACCCCTTTGAACGTAATTTAAAAATCTGAAACTTTTCAGATTTTTTTTTTTTTGTTGTTATTTTTGGACTAATGCTCATTCCTTTTTTTGGTGGGGGGAAGTGGATGTTGACTTTTTCCAGGACCCAGAAAAGAATTGTAGAAAGTTTGGTGACGATAGCTGTAGTAGTGACTGAGTTATTAACAAACAAACATACGGACTTTATCGCTATGCTTTGTGTACTGGACTGCTGACTGTTTTCTCTTGAAAATGTGGGATAAAATGCTATTAAATATACTTTCCTTTTTAGAATTTTTTGTTTGTTTTGTTTCTTTCGTGTTATTGCTTATTTCACTGTTTTTAAGATATTGAAAGGTTTCTTTTTGCATGATTTTTTTAGGAAACAAAGTTCTTAACTTCCTTTTTACCATTTGAATTCTTAAGATTTTGCAACGGGAAGTTGGTTAATTTATTTATTAGGATAATTAAAATTTGTATTAAGGGATATTTCTTATTTCACTGTAATTTTTTTTATATATAACACATTTTTTTTAGTCCAAAGGGACAATTTGCCCTGAAGAATTACATTATTCAAAAATTGGTGGCTCTAGGTACCGTTGTTTTACTACAATGGGAGAAACATACATACATTTATGCAGATTCTTCATTATTTAATTTCTTTAAATATTACACAGGGCTCTAATATTTGGTGGCAACAATTTGAAAAGTGAACCGACATTTATAGTGGACCAACGCAAAATGCCAAGACGAAATTAATAGCCCTTCTGGGCTAACGCCGTTTGGACTAATAAAATATATTAAAAATAAATAAATTTATTATTATTTATTTTTTAATTATTATTATAAATAATATTATATTATTACGATAGTGAATTATAAACTTGGGCAATAGATCTGAAGTAGCTTTGCGTCCAATACGCAATTCTGTTGATTTCTAAAGTTGCATTCTAATGAGAGCTCACAGATTCAAATTTCTGAGCAGAGAAAAAAATGATTTATTGCGATTTCCCTCAAATTTATAATGCAGTTCGACGTGACATACATTTTTACGCCTTGTGAAGGATACGTTCTATCGTCAGTCCAAGAACTTAACTCGACTTAGCGGAAGATGTTGCATGGTAATGATCGCCCACTCCTTTCCAGCATTTCCATAGCAACGTCGCAGCTGTTTCGATGGAAAATTATTTGTCATCTTAGTATTAGACCTTTAGCAGTGTGATAATTATAGCTTCCGTTTCCTTGAAGCATTTAAAAACAAAGGTTTGTATGCGGGTGAGTATATGAAAGGAATATAATCGCTGATTTACTCAGTAATGCCGTACAATCCAAATTATCCGACTTACCAAGACACCTAATTCATATAAGAAACTATTGTTATTATTTTATTTCTATTTTTAACAAATTATTATTCATTTTCCTCTATATTTCATCCAAGACATATTGTTCTGTATTATTTCATAATTTTCAGAATAATTAGTAAAAAATTTTCATAATGATACTAACTAGCTTCTTTCGAAAAACATTTTGTTGAATTCATCGAACGTTTGGTGATCCTTTTATTTAATACACGTATCTATTAACTGAATGAAATATGTATGTATTGTAGAAATTTTTATGCAATCGAGAAAAATTTCGGTTATCCTATTTCAACGAAAATATCCATTTTGACTGCAACACACAAAATATACAAAATATATATATAAATATAAATGTATACAAAATATAAATATATACAAAATTTCAAAGTTCTGAGGCTACTCGTTTTTCAGCTATGCGAGATACATACATACATACGTACGTATGTACGCACAGACGCCACGAAAAAGTCTCTTCAGAAATCATATTAAATCAGTTTTATAATTTGCTTGGAGAAAAAGAGTCCTTTCTTCTGTCTTTACGTACGGATGTCATTCAAAAACATCGTTAAATTGCATTCGATTGTGGTCAAAATAGATATTTTCCTTCAAATATGATACCCAAATTTTTTCACGATCACAATACTTCCTTTTTACTTCGTACACGGAAGTAAAAAAATCTGATGTGTACACCACATGACTTGTACGGAATATTAAATTATACGCAATTTTCCTGCATTTCCTTTAAACATATTGAATTAACAGTTAACGAATTTTGAATTAAATCTACTTCGTCGGTAGCGCATAAACCACAATATGAATAAATGCACACTTTAATGTTCACTATAGTTATTTACCATAGCCACACTAGGTTCACTTAACAGCGTTACGTTTCATTCGTTTTAAACCTCAGAGTGAGCAAAAATTATAGCATCTTAAGAATTACCACAAGTTCTGTTCAAATGCTATAATAAATCTGAAACGATGTATAAAAGAAATTAATGAAATAAAAATCTGATGTGTACACCACATGACTTTCTTCTACAGAATATTAAATTATACGCAATTTTCCTGCATTTCATTTAAACATATTGAATTAACAGTTAACGAATTTTGAATTAAATCTACTTCGTCGATAGAGTATAAACCACAACAGAATAAATGTATTCTTTAAAGTTCACTATATTTATTTATCGTAGCCACACTTCTGCGCTAGGTTCACTTAACAGCGTTACATCTCCTTCATTTATAACTCAGAGTGAGCAGAAATTATAGCATCTGAAAAATTACCACAAGTTCTATTCAAATACTGTAATAAATCTAAAACGATGTATAAAAGAAATTAAACAAATAAAAAAGAAACAGTTTTTCACAGACGATTCAACGCCGCTTACATAATGCGCATGCGCTACTAATTAATTCAGTTCTCACTTCGCGATAGGCAAAAATACATAAAAATTCAAAATATTTTCATTAAAAATGGAAAGATATAGGAAAACACGAAACATCAAGTACAGTTAAAACAATTAAAAAAAAGCAATTTTTAAAATTAAAATTACAATTTGTACTCAAAAAGCAGCTAATAACTTAATAATAATTCCAAAATGAATAAAGCATAATTTAATTTGCAATAATAAAAGAAGACGTTGTTTCTCTAGATTAGCAACAAATCCATTATTCTGCCAAGCTTTAAACAAATACAGCCGCTGTCATAACGAAAACTTAGGCTTAGCCGCACTTCAAAAAATTGATTGTTGATAATTCCACAATTATTACATGCAGGTTAACTAAGGGCATAAAAATCTTAACCGAAGGATAAGAACAACATGATTCAATCACTTTTAAAGCAAAAAATGCACAATTTACAGCCTTATTAGAATAAAGAAACTGAGCTCACTGAGCCGAGTAACAGAGTGGATATATATGTATACATGTATTTATATACTTTTGATGCGGCCAATTGCAACCAAAATGCGAGGTGCATATCTACATGTTACAGCAGCCCTATATGCAAAATTTCAACGTTCTGAGGCTACTCATTTTTGAGTTATGCGAAATACATACATACATACGTACGTACGTACGCACAGACGCCACGAAAAAATCTCTTCGGAATCCATTTTAAATAAGTTTTATAATTTTTTTGGGGAAATGAGTCCTTTATTCTGTCCTTACGTACGAATGTAAATGTACGCAAAAACATCGTTAAACTGGATTCGATAGCAGTCAAGATAGATATTTTTGTTGAAATATAATACCCGAAATTTTTCGCGATTACAAAATTTTCTTTTTACTTCGTACAAGGAAGTAAAAACTGAGCTCACGGAGCCGAGTAATATAGTGGGTATATATGTATACTTTTGTTGCGGCCGATTGCAACCAAAATGCGAGGTGCACAACTATATATTATAGCAGTCCTATATACAAAATTTCAGCGTTCTGAGGCTATTTGTTTTTGAGTTATGCGAGATATATACATACATACGTACATACGTACGTACACGAAAAAAAAATCTCTTCTGAATCCATTTTAAATCAGTTTTATAATTCGTTTGGGGAAAAAAAGAGTCCTTTATTCTGTCCTTACGTACAGATGCCATGCAAAAACATCGTTAAATTGCATTCGATAGTGGTCAAAATGGATATTTCCTTTGAATATGATACTCGGAATTTTTCATGATTACAATACTTCCTTTACTTAGTACAAGGAAGTAATAATGAGTTAGTAGGAGTGGGTATAACAGCAGGCTGGTAGACTGTGAGTTCAGGGAAAGCATACAAAACCTCAACGAACCCTTTTGAGCCACAGTTAAAATCTGAAAACCCTCAGATTTTTTTAAAAATAACTTTTTAATTTCTTTTTCTTATTATGTTTGCAATAAAATATGGTTAGTTCAGTGGCTAGATTTTTAGAAAGCCATCTTCAAAAGTTCCGTGTTATTCATCAACCGGTTAAATAAGCACCATTCAGTCCTACGTCAAAAATAATTGTGACCAGAGTGATCACTATTAGTATCATTGTACCAGATCTAGTATATCCATATTATCATAAGCTTTTATTTAGTTCACTAATGGTGCTCGACATATGACATTTTTAACGTAATTTTTGATTTCTGAAAGTCTGGAAATCGCTCGCCTTTTTAGACCATTTGACATAACATTATTGTTGGAATTAACAAAGTGATTATTTATTGTTCGAAAATTATTTTTCAATTGAATAATTTCATTGATTATGGGTCGTTGAGACTAAAAAGGATGAGATTTTAAAGAAAATTTATAAAATAATTTTTTATTTAAAACTAGTAGAATAAATGTCTAAAAAAAGAAAAATATTTTATTATAGAATTTCACAGAACACGAATAATAAAAGCGTGGGTGATCAAATAACAAAACAAAACAACAAAAGTCTTTTTTCTGAACAATATTTTATTCTTAGTTATGTACAAATGCAAACCACACGTTTTGGCCGACAAGCTAATATTCCGCCCAAAAAATGTTGCTACTGCATGACATAAAATATCTTTAATTTAACTTATATGCAACCTGGAGAATGGCTAGTTAGTGTACATACGTACACTAACTAGCCATTCAGACCCTGAATATGATTTCAATATCAAGTACTATATCTGTCACTATTTGTCTTACACGAGTCATACTTTCTGTGTTTTATTTTTTATAACGTAAAATATTTACCTGAATGTAAGTGCAAGGACCGAAAGAACGAGTTAAGTTATATTTCATATTTTTTATAAAACTGATTTCTTTTAAAATACTGTTGCGTGCGTACGGGTTCGTAATTGATTGAATTCACAAGTCCGATAAGAACTAATAAAATTTATTGTTACTACAAGAAAAAAAACAAAAGGTTAGATTTTCCCTCTAAGTTATTCGTACACTATCACGCAATATAATCAGCAGTTATATTTTAAACTACTAAAACGTTAAATAGAACGCAATCCAAAGCGAAGAGAAAGCTAATCCGATCTCATCACGAATTCGCTACAAACAACAAAAACAGCTAACTAAACAACAACTTTCTATTCGACTTTTTAAAACTTTTTAGTCGGTCGCGAGAAATAATGGTAACTTCTGTTTTCTCGAGATTTCTGGAAAACAAAAGAGTAGAATTACGGTTACAGCTAACACAGCAGTCAACTACATTTATTCAAATTAAATATAAATTACAATATAGCTATGTATTAAATGCGTGTGCTTCTGTATTTTTACTTTTCCGGCGTATCTTTCTCTTAAAATATGTCTTGCGCTGCATTCCACGGAGATATAAAACACTTTTAATTATAATTCTACTAAAAATAGCTAACTAAATACAAAATCCGTAACAATACTAAGATATAAATATTTGCTTTACTTGAAACATTTTTATTACTGGAAGTATATGTATGCATCCAATTGTTGTAAAAATAAAGGCCAGATAAGGACTTTGTGAACACGCTGTATAGCAGAATATTATGTACGCTGAGTGCGAGTTATAAAATCCGTCACATTTCAATAAATTTCAACATTTCAACATGTATGGTAGAATAAACGCAACTAAGTTCATGCTTACAATGAAAGTATGCAATATATTTTGTTACTACGTTGGGTTAATGTAAATTTTGTTCAGCTTGTTTGCAACTTCTTGAAGATACCGAGGTAATTAATGATAAAAGAGTTTAAAGAGTGTATTCTCTTTTTTTTTAATGAAATATTTCGCAACTAGTCTTATGTCGTATTAATGCTGCAGAAAAGCCATAAGTTTAGATCAATCATGATTGTAGAAAATGAAAAGTCACATCTGCAAAAGAGTCTTCCAAAGATGAGTTTGATTCTCCGAACGTTATGTGTTTCGTCCTGAAATTTCAAATTTTCTCAACATGTCATGAATAAGCGTTTTTTTTTTAGTCCAAAGGAGCGCTCATCGTTTTGGCATTTAGTGTTGAAATGCCGATCCCTTTTCAAATTGTTGCCACCAAATATTAGGGCCCTGTATAAATATTAGGGCCTTAAAGAAATTAAATAATGAAGAATCTGCATAAATGTATGTATGTTTCTAGCATTGTGATAAAACAACTGTACCTAAAGTCATCAAATTTTGAATATTGAACGTTTTCACCCAAATATGGGCATCTGGAAACCCAAATTTGAAATTTGGGACTTGTTATATTATCGATTTCATATTTTGTAAAACTTATGACGAATTTTTGATTAAGAAACTTAAGAATTTCAAAGCGAGCAATGGCAACGCTGTCAGAAAACACATTTTTATCTACAGCTCGCGAGACTGTGTAAAGAAAATTCTAAAGATATGCTCATTTAAAAAAAGTTATTTTGCGATATTGCTTTTGAACTGAATTTTATGGTTAAGTGCGAAGAATATGATATTTAATAAATAAAGATAACACACAAAATGTTAAAAAAACTCCCCTTTGGACGTAATTTAAAATCTGAAACCGTTCAGGTTTTTATTTATTTTTAATTATAATTACAAAATGACGCTCTCATTTCGTACTTTGACTCCTTTTCTTTCAATATACGTCCAAACGAAAATCGGATACATCAAGAGTTGGTAGAATTATTCATGTGTAATCAATTGGAAAGCCCTTCTTCTATGCAGAATTTGACCTACATAACTCTTGATTCATCTACTTATTTTCAAACAGCTGTAAATCCGTGTTAATTATTAGTTCATTATAAGTCATTATTAGTATAAGGTTTTATTTAACTCGGTTTCTTTGCTTGCTTGGATCAAATCTTGAAATTAATATTTTGTAAGGCATTTTCTCCATCTTTTCCACGTGCATTTATGGTATAACTAGAAGCACGTCCGACATGGAATCGGGAGGTCCGGAGTTCGAATCCCGACGAGGGCGTTTGCACGTTTTTCACAACTCCTGCATCGACAAACCTAATGAATATCGACAATTTAACTCCCTTTTACAAACCCAATAAAAAAAAAAAGAAATCTTTCACATGTATATATATGCGATGGCAATAAAATATTTCACAGAATATTTTTTAAAATTCGGTAAAGAATTTTTTTTTCAGTTTCTTTGCCTTTTTTTCCCTTAAACAATTTTTAAACGTGGTGTTGAGTTTTCCTTATATAACGCTGTTTAATGATCAAACGGTCTTCGCAGAAATTTTCATTTTTGTATCGTCGAAAAGTCAATAAAATAATCTGAGAAATAAAGGTAACACACAAAATGTTAAAAAAACTCCCCTTTTTGGGAATTTGAATTGAAAATTACCTAATTTAGACCGATTTTTTAGTTATCTTGCAATTATTAGCAATGATGGATTTCTAAATCAGAAGATTTAGCCGCATGTTTTTGAGCGATTAAGATCGGATTTCTAAATCTAATTGGACTTTAAGCGAACTGAGTGTAAGTTTACGCCATCGGATAAATCGCTAGAACTTGAAAAAAAAGATGACGTCAGGCGTACTTTCTTGCTACGCTGATTAGATGGATAATTTTCCTAAATTCAACGGTTGTGATTTTTTTCTTCATTACTTTTTCTAAGCTGAAGAGTATATATGACGTTTTTATAAATAAAAAAAAATTTTTTTTACCTGTCGTAGTAGTATGATCACATGTGTCTAAAAATTAAGTTGGTGGGGCTCCATGTATAAACTGTATTAGGACATTAACATAATTTCAAGGCACAATAGAAGTAACATTACAGAATTTCATATGTAAGAGTCATTGCATTCAGTGAGTTTAAATTTTTCCTTAATAATTTAAAATTTAAAATCCTTTTGTTCTAGTAGAGTCGTGATTTTTTTGAGAAGGTTACATACAACGAAAATTATAAGACAGCTAAAAACGTTTTTTTTAATGCACTCAATAAAAGCCAGGTAACTTAAAGATGTTTTATTTACATATTTTATATTATAATAAATTTGCATAATTTTTGAATTTTTCAAGAAAAGTAGTTAGTCTATGAAGGAAAAATGCACCATTTTTTTACGTATTCCTGAATATCATTCGCGCATGTTAAGCCACCATTCCATTAAGCATTTAATCTCCTTATGAGCGAAAATTTCAGAGTAAAAATAGTAGTTCCGACTAAGGCATTTTATCAGACAGAAAAATTCCGATAAATTATAATGTTACGTATTGGATTTTTAAAACACTTCTCAGATTTTTAACATCCGTTATCCCATTAAGTTACAATTCTTTTAAATACAAACTAAAAGAAACTTTATATTTCTTTTTTTCGCTTCAAGTACCATAGAAAGGGAAAAGATTTCCTTCTAGTTCAGAAAATTCTTAGGAAAAAGTTTCTTTCTTTGAAAGAAGGAAATTATTCTTGTTAAAATGCTGAAATATTTAATAAGGAGAGCGTTAAAACGTTAAATAAATGTTTCGCTTGTTAGTTTTTTTTTTCCAAAGCAGGTGCTGCTTAAAAATAAACGGGGAAATCATTCGCAAGTTCCGTTCCGATGTTCAAAGAAGATAAAGAAATCATCAAAAAGTATAATCAGTGCTAAGCCTTTTTATCTACATTTAAATTCAGCTATATCATTTCTTTTCATGTCTGCATTTAAATACATAGGTCTTTGTCTTAAATTAGAAATGTATGAAAGACAAACATTTTTTTATGGAGTTATCTAACATGACGGAGTAAAAAATGCAGTTTAGAATTTTGGTTTTCATAAGCCTTTCTCGGTCACAAATCTGTCGAAAAAGGTTTTTAAAGAAGAGACGAAGAATCAGATTATTGCGTAACACGCAGATTCTAAAATTATAGTTATTTATTGCATATGCAGTCGCAGTTTTGATAAAACTCAAGTCAATAATCCTACGTTTTCCCAACATTTCGACAGAAAGTTTTTCACAATAGCAAATTCAATAGCAAATTTTTACATAACTCACAAAAATAATTGGACATTTTTATTTTCTGGAACACATTGTTACGAATTTTGTATTTGAATAGCTAATTTTAGTAGAAATACAATTAAAATTGTTTTATTTCCCATGCAATAAAGCGCAAGACAAATTTAAAGTTGTGCTTTGTCATTGTTGAGTAGCTTGCAGAGTTCTTTAATTACAGCTGACGCAAAATTACTTCCTTGATCGGATTGCAATCGAAGAGGCACTCCGGACCTGGAAATTCAATGCTGAATCATTATATTTGCTACTGTGATAACCTATTGATCAGGAATAGGATATGCTTCAATCCACTTAATGAAGTAATCAATGGATGTATTTATTGCCATCAGCAGTTCATGGCAGAGGTCCCAGGACGTCAAAGGCGATACATTCGAAAGATGCTCCTACGTTGTAACGTTGCAGCTTGCCTCGGCTGCGTTTCTTCGGTCCTTTCCGACCCGCACAGGCATTGCAAGATTGGTACCACTTTTGTACGACATCCTTTGAGTTATTTCAGTAGAAGGGCTCTCGAACTCTCTGCAAGGTCTTCATTATTCTGAAGTGGCCTCCTGTAGGGCTGCTATGTAGTTCTGTGAGGACGTCCAGGATCCGAGATCTTGAAAGTATCAGCTGCTATGGGAAGGTCTTTCAATCATCCAATTCAAATTTCCAGTGCAAGACGCCGTTTTGAATATGGAGTGAGTCGAAGAGAACCCAATATTGTTTTGTTATAGGACTATAGATCGAAATATCCTGCCAGGTAGGTTTTTCTGTTCGAAGATTAAAGATTACATTAAGTCAATTATTGGTTTAATGCCGCTGTCCTCCAGCTGCTCTTTCCTGACTTCTTTGTCACTCCATGAGTCTCCATAAGTCAATGTTGATGTTGCAATTTGTAGTGCCACCGGATTAAGCAGCTCGTATTTCGTTTTGACCCTGAAACAATATCTGCAGCTTTCTGAGCAAGGTCGTCTAGACACGGCATCAGTGTCTCTGTGTGACGATCTTTTCCGATGACGAATAATGATGTCATATTCCTGGAGTTTCTATATGAACCTGGCTATTTGACCTTCAGAATTCTTAAAATTTAAAAGCCAGGTCAACGATGCATGAGCCATGCGGAGGAGGAATTTTCTGCCGTAGAGATAATGATAAAAATGTTATACGGCTTTAGCTATGGCGAACAACTCTTTCTTGGTGACACAGTAATTTTTCTCCAGTTTACATAGGCACTTGCTCCAGTATGCCACGACACGTTCTTGGCTGTTTGTTTGTTAGGACTAAACAGCAGCAACAGTTTCATTGCTTTCGTTTGTGTCGAGAACAAATGGTCTGTCGAGCAGGGGATGAGTTAGGATTGGAGCACATGTTAAAGCTTGAGGTCCTTAAATGCGTCCTGAAATTCTTTTCTGTCAGCTTGTGAAAGGGGTCTTGCGACGGAAGAAACGTTCTTCACGAATCTCCTATAGTAGGTGCAAAGCGCCAAGAAACTTCTAAGCTGGTGGACATTTTCGGGGCGTCTCTAATCTTTAATTGCTGACATTTGTTTTCAGGATCCCAACACAAACCTTTAGCAGACATGACATGTCCGAAGTAAGTAACTTCCTGTCTGAATAACTTGCATTTGGCGAGATTGGCTTCTTTAATTTTATGAAGCACTTTTTTAAGATTTTCTAGATGTTCTTCAAAACTATTCCCGACGTAGATGATGTCATCCAAGTATATCAGACAGGCTTCGTAGAAAAGACCCCCCAACACAGTCTCCATGAGGAGTTCGAATGTAGTCGGCGCATTACACAGTCCCAAAGGCATCACATTTAACTGAAGTCCTTGTTCCGTAGTAAATGCCGTGTTTTTTAGGTCATCAGGATGTATCTCTACTTGTCAATATCCGCTCTTTAGATCAAGCGTCGAAAACCACTTACTTCCAGAAAGAGCGTC
>KK122521.1:207507-220428 GCA_000611955.2 Stegodyphus mimosarum
TTTCCCTACCACCAAACACATGAAAGTTCTTTCGTGTGTTTGGTGTAGAGGAGAAGGGTGGGAGGCCCTCGGACCACCCCTCGTGTAATGGCAAACCGCACATTGAGTTGATCAATGTTAACGTATTTCGCTTACCGCGCATGCTCAATGGTGTACCGTTGGCGTGGGAGAAAATATTGGCGAATAAAAATAAACAACCCTGCACAAGCCTGTTCGTCATGTAGGCCTTGGCGACTCTTTACGATTGCAATACCATGGACACTTTTTTTTGTGCTTATTGCATTTGCTTCTGTTTCATTTCATTTTGGTTTATTTTGTTCATAAACATTACATTTAGTATCAGTTATTTGTAATAATTTCTTTGGCTTTAATTCAGTATCTAGATATATTCCTTAAGTTATTAAAGTATTTATGAATGGAATGCATGGTAAATAATCGATTGCTTTTATTTCTCAGAACTACAATCAATAAACAACATCATGTAATGTTTCCTGTTTCGTAATCCTTCTTAAACGAAAATTTGGGGAGTTTACAATTGATATTTACACTCTAAGTAATGAAGCAACGTACAACCTAACAAGTTTTAAAACCCCGAACTGCTTACGTCCAGATAACAGATTATCAACCATATATCATATCTATCTTCTTTTAAAATTACGCCAAATTCATAATTGCGCCAAATTCTCTTCTGGGCATGCGCAGTGTACGTAATTCGTTTAACATTGTTCAACTGAATGTGCGGTGTGCCATTACGCCCACCCCTCGGGATTTTATTCCCTAAAACTGGAGTGGAAATAGTGGTCTAACCTTCTTGAGGCTCTGGCAACCATTTTTCCATGAAATACATGGACAAGACAACAACAACAACTACACAAATAAAAGAACAATATGTATTATGTGTAAGAAATGACGTACTAAAGGAAATTATTTGTTCCAGACTAAGCTGTTTTTAAATTCTTTATTTCAGTATAACTAGCAGAATAGAAGGAAAGAAAATAAACTGGTGCGAAGGAGCGTTCGTTCTCTGAGTGAAATTTAAGGAACGATGTTTTACATCTTTATAATTTGAGATCACAGTTCAGAAGAAAAAGATTTACTTTGAAAAACTGAAAATTAAATGAGTATTTCCAAGGCATTTACCTAGAACATATTCTTACTGCATTATGTTCTTGATTATTGGTGATGGAAACGTCTCTGAGATCGTAAGCTTGTAGAGACATTAGGTTATTTAGACGCAGGAGACATGAAAAATGAGCAACGCCTTCGCCGGGAATCGAACCACGGACCTCTCGGTTACGCGTCGAGCATGCAGACCACTACACCACGAAGGCATGCGAAGAAGGCGGGAGAAATACCTTATATACTCCCCCTTTTAAAGGGCGACTGGGGTTTTGGGGACCCAATCGCCAAATCGCGGTGGTGGAGAATCCTCATCCACCACCTTTTTAGTTCGGGCGCCAGTGTAGAGACATTAGGTTATTTAGAAGCAGGAGACATGAAAAATGAGCAACGCCTTCGCCGGGAATCGAACCACGGACCTCTCGGTTACGCGTCGAGTATGCAGACCACTACACCACGAAGGCATGCGAAGAAGGCGGGAGAAATACCTTATAAGCTCGTTTCGCATTTTTTTACTATTACTACAATGTCACTCACCGAACGTCTCATGAGAAGTTAAGAAATTCAAGGAGACATATAATGCAAGCTGAAATACTTTAGTTATAGTTTATAGTTTAAAGACCCTACTTAAAGAAAAATAGTTAGCTGAAGCTGATGTATTAAATGATACAGGTAGAATTACAGCAGAGCTCGTTATATGTTAAAATTGATATAAGAGAAAGAAGGATCCATGAATTAAAGATGAGATTAAATGATCTAAAAATGAATATTGAAATTTAGTTAATTGCATATATAAAGCAATATTAAGTTTTGAGTTGCTTAAAAATTATTCCAAACTGCTTGCCGCTAATTACAAAATTTGCTAGTTTACAAAGAGGGAATAAAGTGAGAAACTGCGTGTTCGTTTATTTTACTTTTATCTTCTGGTTAGTTGGAAGTTGCTTTAGACCAAAATGTCCTGATTTTTAGAAAGATGATAATATTCACAACGAAGTATTATAATTATTATTATGCTTCGCATTAAAATTAGGCAAAATAGCAACCTTAATTTGGCTTAGATTTTGAATAAATTCTATCGATTTTGAAGTGATCAGACACAAGTCCTTTTCTTCGGGAGCAAAAGAAATTTTTTACATTTTGTTTTTGGAAGAGAGAAGCCTTGTCCGATCACTTTGAAATACTCCGAGCTTTATTCAAATTCTACATCAAATTAAAGTTTCTTTATTGCCTAATTTTAAGTTTTACACTGACATTTTTTCTTCCAGTTTGAAGTATTCGATAATTTAGAATTCTTAGAATGTAATAGCAATTTTAAGACTAATTTTTAAGCGTAATTCTGAAAGGGATAAAAGTGCTTTTCCCAAATTCTTCAAAAGGGCATCATAATATGAAAGTTTCTAAAAAGGAAATCGCCCAATGTATGTTGTCAGTTTATATTATAATTAACAGTTTGAGAAAAAGATTTAGTGTCGAAATTGTATCTTCATTACCATACATTTTATTAATATGACATTCAGTTTGAAGACCGACAGATTTATTATGTTCAGAATTTCTTTTTTACCCAGCTAAATTATATTGAAAACTAGCCACCAAGATGACACATAATTCTTCAAAAGCTTTCTGTGTGTTTTAGTCGCAAGAAATATTTATGATTTTGGCCCAAAGGCATTTTTTATATTGTAAGACATAAAGTAGTGAAGTGAAAGTTTAATGTTCCTTAAAGTCTGACTTCTTTTTCAAGCATAAAAATTACGTATAATATGGGTAATGATGGGAAAAAAAGAGAGTGGATAAAATTATCCTAATATATTTTGAGCATGATGCTATGTAGGAAGAAAGAATGAAATTTGTATTTAGGAAAAATAATTAAAAGGAAGCGTGCGGTCTTTGGTGTAGAAGAATTCTCTAATATTGACTTTAGAATAATAGTTTTATGACGTTAATAACTTCGTCAACAAATGCATTAAGATACGAAGTCATTTTGAAAAGAGGAGAAACGAAACTGTGATACAAACCCTAATTTAGATTTTATATGTTGGTTAACTAGTAGATTCTCTTCACCACTCTCTGCAGTGAAAAATTATTTATTATTATAAAACTATGTGAATATATAAACATTATGCATTTAAAATTTAAAAAAAAGAGATTTAAAAAAAAGATTTCAACCTAACATTTCTCTGAGATATATATTGTGTTTGAGCATTAGAAAAGCGTTCTGATACTACCATTTGATGTTATACCAAAAACACGTGTAGGACAATATGCTTAGAACGTTAGCTTTTTTTGATGAATTAAATAAGAAAAATTAGCTAATAATTATTAATAACTATCAGTTTGTGTTACCAGTGATTTTATATTTAGAAATATTTAAATTCTTTGATATACGAAGCAGTATCTATACTATTAAAATCTGTGCTTGTCTGTCTGTCTGCTTGTTTGTTTGTAACATCATCTCTGAAACGACACGGAATTGAGTTTCGAAAGAGGTATTTCCGGATTCAAAAATTCACGGGAAGCGATTTTGGCCAATCTCATCTTCGTGCGACTTTAATCAGCCTAGATATTAATTAAACACTCTGAAAGAGCTAACGTGCTCAGTTTTCCGAGTGGCAACAGTTTCACGCACTGAAGACAAAAATGCTTCATTTCGAAACGGGTCGCCACTGCTCGCTTTCAAATCGTAGTGTTTGTTAATTAAAAATTTGTAAGTTTTACAAAATATGAAATAAAAATAGTATTTCCAAATATTAAACATATTATTATTATGTAAGGCCACATACCTAATGTCTCTACATCTTATTGCCATGTTAATTCTTTTATTGATACTGAGAAAAAGTTGTTATATTGCATTAAATGTAAATAACGACATTATACGCATACATATTTAAAGTGAAGTGCCAAAAGTTTTTGCTTCCTGGTTTGGGAACAAAAAATTTATTTACGAAGTGGTTGTTGCTTGGAAAGAATGAACTGATTTCATTCATTTACTGAAACGTTTTTATGCATTTTCTTTTCAGGTGTACATAGAACTTACAAATTTTGCTTTGGCCGCAGCCCATTCATCTGACGGGCTGCCCGCTAGTATTATTTAAACTTTGATGAGAAGGAAGTCTTACTTCTGGGATATGCTGAAGAATCCTAATAACAACAGCAATGCTTTTCTTGCAGTGGTTAATAGTAAGAATAGCAGGGCAGTTTTAATAGTAGTAGGACTATCAAGGTGTAATTTTTCATAGCCTTAAAAGCACGAAGATAAGTCTTACAAACTAGTATATACATAGTTAGCATTTGGTTTAGATTTCCAGAGTGACCAGACATAGTTCCCTCTTTTTTTAATGAGCAAAAAAATTCGCTTGTGAAAATGGAGAATAAAATTTAAAAGGCTGTAAAATATTTATAATATAGTTCATTACTCAAATTGCTGATTGGTAGGATTTTATTGATGTACGTTTGAGAAGAAATGAAACAAAAGCATTTTACGAGATAGTTTATCACTCATAAAGATAAACTAGCTCATTATCAAGGATGTAGATATTTGAGCTTGCGAAACGGCAAACATAATTTGTGTTACGAAGCATTTTAAAAAACATGTTGTCATATTTCATTAAAAATATCTTTTTTCTGCGCTACCGAGAAAAGGATTATATTTCAGCGACTACATTCAGTTTTTGACTATAAAAATTAAAACAGAAAAGCAAAACGATTTTGACAAATTAATTTAAAATTACCAATAGGGCCCTTTGTGGAAAAAATGCAATGGGCTCCAGGAGAAACTTAATTTTCTTTTCATTTTGATATTATAAACATATAAATATACTCGAGTTTAGCCATTCATTTCATTTATATTGAAAGAAGACGGCTGTTAAAATGACAGATGTCAGACAGAAAAATATTACTTTTTCTGAATGTAATAAACGTTTCGAAAGAGTAACATTTTTCTTTCTTGACTTATGAGGCATTTCTTCCACCTTCTTCGCATGCCTTCATGGTGTACTGGTCAGCACACTAGATGAGTATTTGAGAGGTCCGTGGTTCGAGTCCGGCAAGGACAATGCTCATTTTTCCTATCTCCTGCTTCCAAATAACCTAATGACTCTACAAGTGGCTCCTGAACAACAACAAAAAAAAAAAAAAAAAAGTATTTCTGCCGCCTTCTTAGCATGCCTTCGTGGTGTAGTGGTCAGCACGCTCGGCGCGGATTCGAGAGGTCCGTGGTTCGAGTCCCAACGAAGCCATTGCTCATTTTTCATCTCTCCTGTTTCTAAATAACCTAATGTCTCTACAGTGGCGCCCGAACTAAAAAAGGTGGATGATGATGATTTTCCCCCACCGGATTAGGCGATTGGGCTCCCTAATCCCCAGTTGCCCTTTAAAAGGGGAAGTATATGAGGTATTTCTCGCGCCTTCTTCGCATGCCTTCGAGGTGTATTGGTCAGCGCGCTCGACGCTTATTTGAGAGGTCCGTGGTTCAAGTCCCGACGAGAGCATTGCTCATTTTTCACATCTCCTGATTCCAAATAACCTAATGACTCTATAAACTACTGTTCGCTGTTGAATTATATGGTATAACCAATCTTATGCTGAATCGCAGTTTAACAACCATGAAATGTGAATGGCCTTGTTCACGAGTTAGCCTTTTATATATGTTATGTGAATGTTAAATATTTTAATGATACTGATGATTATTTTTAAATTAGTGACAAAGTTCTACATATTACATTTTAATACTTATTGAAAAATAAAAGAAATTATCAGAATTTTCTACAACACGTTGTATTTATTCGCATAATCAACCTTATTTAAAATTTAAAAAAGCTATATTGTAAAGCTTTTAAGGAATTTTATATTAATTAACCAGTTATTTATAATTATTGGAGAAATTAAACAACAAGAATCAGCGTAATATTTGTAAATTTTGCAGGACTAGTTTGGATGGTTTACATACAGAACCGACTTCTTCAGCTGCCAATGGGAAATAAATGAGATAGAATATGGTGATAAGAAAAGAATGACTGGAAAGAAGTCAAGCTCCATCTTTTGATGAAACAAAAAAACTAAAATATAATTTTTTTAAAGTCTGAGGGTAAAGATGGATTGGAATTACGCTCGCTAACTGGAACAGAAAGATTTTTGTGTGTGAAACGTCTCTCGACAATCTAATTCACCAATGGAAGATGTTTTTTGAATAACTTCGTCTGCAGAAAAATTGGAAGTGCCATATTCGGACCAACAGGCTGGGCAACAGAAGATTTCGTTGTTTCCTTTTCCTGACATATGCCTCATTTTCCTCAAATCGAAATTTTAAGGCTCTCTTAGTTTGATCAATTTAAATTAAACCACAAAATCATGTAAATACCTCACGATTTCATAGCCGGAATGGGTTCATTAAGTATGGAACTGGGGATTTTATTGATAGAAGGGAAAACGACTCGAAAGTTAAATTCCTGTAAAATACCTGCAGTGTGTATGGTTAATCAATGGAAAGAAAGGAGTGACAACATAATTCTTATAATCTCCTTAAACGAGAGGGTGACTTTTGATATGTTGAGATGAGAACTTTTTAACCGCTTGGTTAATAATGTTGGGGGAAAAGGCCCCTGTCAATAGCAACTGCTTAGTAATTTTGTTCTTGATAAAGAACCAATTTGGAAGAGCAAATTTGTGCACGGGAAACAAAGGAATAAAATGAAGCTAACTTCTGTTTAGTCAAATGACATGATTTGAAGTGTGGTGGAAGGCAAACCGATGACGGTTACAGTACACAGTAGCACTGAAGTTGGATGTATTACGTTTGATCAAAATGTCGAGAAACAGAAGAGAATTGGATCTCTGTAGTTCAAAAATGAACTCAATAGCACGATCAAGGGAATTAATTATTGAAAGAACTTTATTTAAATCATCTTTATTATCGTCAAATAGTGTAAAAGTATCGTTTTCGTATCGGAATTTTGATTCATCATAATGCACGTACATATCAGCAAGAATGGGTCTTCCCATGCTTAATCCCTCAGTTTGCTTGTAATAGTTATTTTGGAAAACATAATGTGTTTGTTTCAAACAGAGTTGAGTAAAGGAAATTAGCTCATCAATTTCGATGCAGAAGAAATGGAATTGACGAAGACTGCTTTCTAGACATCTTATTGTACCTTTCACTGGAACATTGGTGAATAATAATTTTACATCAAAAGAAACCATGACTAAATTCCTAGGAGAAATGCTTTTAACTTTTTTTTATAAATTCTATTGAATTTCTTAGGGTGTAAATCTTATAATATAATAAAGTTGAAAATCTAGAAACCAAATATTTAGCTAACGGGTACGAGGCAATCCGTAAATTTGATACAATAGGGCGGAAATGGAACCAGTAATTTATAATTTCAGCCTTTACTATAACTTCTCTTTTCCGTATTCCTCATCAGAATGAAAATCATAGCCAGTCTTTAAACTGAGATTTATGGATTTTAAGAGTATTTCTGGGATCGCATGGGCGCCATTTTGTTTGTTTCCTGACAGCTCTGATAAATGTAATTATTTGGCCTACCGTTCTATCGCTGCAGGCACTTAAATTCTGACGCTGTGGTAGAGTAGAGCCAGCTTCTACATTTAACTTAAATTTCACTGTTCTATATAGTTGCATCACCTCGAATAGTGGCTTATACTGTAGCACAAGAGAGTGCATTTGTGTTTTAAAGTCTATTTAAGTAAAAAAGGTTCTTTTTACAGACGTAGTGATAATTCGCTTCAAGTCTGCTAGGGTTACTGGACTAATTATTATTACCAGATCAAGTGAAACCTCAAGCTGTCAAAAAAGACATATTTGGTTTTACAAAACATTTTTCATCATTGATAGAAGTGCGTACAAAGTTGTAAGGAAAAATATTTGAAGTAAGACGTTTAAGAATCCTTGAAACTTAAAAGGTTTTCGAATCCTTCAATAACAATAATAAAAATAGGATAATTATTTTACATGCTATTAAATGTTTCAGATGAAGCAGAACTTGAAAAGCCATGGTTTCCCAACCTTTTGTGGCTCAGTGCCCCCTTTTTGGGTTTTCACCCCCTCAACGCATCCTACTCTAGCAGCATGAATTCTGATTGTAAACATATAAAAATTTAGGTATTTATTGCACTGACATTGCATCAGATTGTTAATTAAAATTCGTCACGTGATATGGATACAGATTGGCAACGATTAAAGACTTCTCAAAGCATTTATAGTAATGAATCTCATAAAATATGTACAGCTTCTTGCCATTCACTGGTCTAAATTAAAAAAATATGATATGTACACCACATGACTTCCTTGTACAGAATATTAAGTTATACACAATTTTCCTGCATTACATTTAAACATATTGAATTAACAGTTAACGAATTTTGAATTAAATCTACTTCGCCGATAGCGTATAAACCACAATAGAATAAATACGCTCTTACAGTTTTTCACAGACGATTCAGAGCCGCATACCTAAGGCTCATGCGCTACTAATTAACTCAGTTCTCGCTTCATGATAAGGCAAAAATACATAAAAGTTCAAAATATTTTCATTAAAAATTGAAAGATATAGAAACACATAAAACATTAGGTACAGTTAAAACAATTAAAAAAACAAAATTTTTAAAATAAATTTTTAAAATTTTTAAATAAAAAAATTTTTACAATTAAAGCTACAATTTGTACTCAAAAACCAGCTAATAACTTAAATGATAATTCTAGAATGAATCAAGCATAATTCAATTCACAATAATAAAAGAAGAAGTTACTTTGTTGTTGCGAAGCTTAGTTTCTCTAGATTGGTAACAAATCCACTATTCTGATAAGCTTCAAAATGTAAACAAATACGGCAGCTATCATAACCAAAAATGAGGCTTAGCCGCACTTAAAAAACTTAAATTGTTGACAATTCCACAATTATTGCATGCAGGTTAACTAAGGGCATAAAAGTCTTAACCGTAAGATAAGAACAACATAATTCAATCCGTTTTAAAGCAAAAAATCTGCGGCTCTCCGTTTTTGAGTTCTGCGAGATACATGCATACATACGTACGTACGCACAGACGCCACGAAAAAAAAAACTCTTCAGAATCCATTTTAAATCAGTTTTATAATTATTTTGGGAAAAAAGAGTCTTTTATTCTGTCCTTACATACGGTTGTGTTTCAAAAACATCGTTAAATTACATTCGATAGCGGTCAAAATAGATATTTTCGTTAAAATATCGTACACGAAATTTTTTGCGATTACAATACTTCCCTTTTACTTCGTCCAAGGAAGTAAAAACGCCACTTGGTCCTATTGGATATTACTGCAAGTATAGATTTTTGGTCCTGTTTTCAGAATATCAGTGTTCTTAATTCGCTTGGAATAGAAAAATGGAATTATGTGTGCGACATGGATAAACTTTTGTAATGGGTTTAATGACATAATTTGATAGTCTTTGTAAGATACTTGAGTGTAACATTTACATAACAAATGAATATGTAAGTGCTTGTTTAAAAGATACTAAAGGCAATGAAACATTCCAAGCATGTTCTTATTGCCTACTTTTTAATGTCCCGCTGCTACTCCTACGACTAATAAGGCTCCCTTTTCCAAGATACCATGAGCACCCATTGACGGGATATGAAGTCCATACTGAGAAACTATTATTCAATGGAAAATAAGTATAAAAATGTTAGTTTTTTAAAAATAAAGTTCCTAAAAATGTTTATTAAGAACCTGTGAACGGAATTTGCCAAATAAAGCAGATAATTAAACCTCTTGAATCTTGAGGTTCATTTTCTCAATTTAATGTGCCAAAAATATCTGAAAAATAGTTCTGATTTTAATTAACAGTTCAAAGTAATAGTTGGCGCTGAGTAGTTCAACTTGTAGACGGCTAGAGTCACGTGCGAGACGCAGTTTTTATGTTCTATGACAAGAGCTACTAAAAACATGCAAGACTTACTACTACTAGTAGATCATCTGTATCCAAAATTATCAAGATGATTCGAGGAAAGAATTTTATTCTCCCTTATTGCGTGCATTCGTAGTATAATTTAAAGCACAGAAGGTCTGGAGTTCGAATCCTGCCTACAGCATTGCTGATTTTTCATGTTTCTTGG
The DNA here is from genome assembly GCA_000611955.2 of Stegodyphus mimosarum. NCBI lineage: Eukaryota > Metazoa > Arthropoda > Arachnida > Araneae > Eresidae > Stegodyphus > Stegodyphus mimosarum. The sequence continues at coordinate 217,732 of KK122521.1, forward strand.
CTTCCAAAAAAATTCTAAATCGTTCTACAAGTAATGGCTGAACTAAAATAAAGTAGGCGATAATAATTCATCATGACCTGAATTTGGCGATTGGGTCCCTCCTTCTCAGTCGCCTTTTAAATGGGAAGAATATCAGTCATTTTTCTCTTCTTTATTTCGTGCTTTCGTGGTGCAACTGAAAGACTAATAGTCGGGAAGTTCAAAGTTCGAACGTCGGCTAGGCTTGCTAATTTTTCATGTTTGTTGCTCCGAAACAAATCTAACGCTTCTACAAGTATTTCGGGGAAAGCACAGTGCACCGATGACTTGAATATTTCGGGAGAGTTTGCTAGATGGCATACACTGTGGCACTAGGGCCTCGAACGAAATGATACTCGTGATTCAAATACTACATAGATTGCAACAATTCCTCTTTGTTAAATCATCCCTTCTTTTGAATGTCAATAATATTAACCTTTTCAAAGTTTAAACTGAAAGACGTAATATTTTTAGATTAGACTTTGAAAGATTCGAATAATGGGAAAAAAAAAGAGCGAAGATTCCAATTTTTGAATCTCGAATCTTTTTCAAGATTTGCGGGTTCGAGGACTTGAATACTCCATCGCTTTTCAAAATAGAGTTTCCATTTCTTTTGTTTAATTGATAGCAATTTTTAAAAGAGCAATACAGACATATTTCATGACTGTAACACTGCGAGGAAAAATATTCAAAAGGTAAATGAAGCACAATAAGAAATTACTGATCACCCAATTTTCAGAACCGATCAATATCAGTTTTACAAAAAATGTAACAAAAACGTAAAGTTCTGTTTTAGAGAGAAGAAATTAAAAAAATAATAATGGCATGTATATTCTCTTTTCTTGCCACTTATAAGGTTGTAATTATCGTATTGCCGTTAAGCATACAAATGAGTGAGCTTAGAAGTAGACTAACTCACGATGCAACGGGCTACGATTATTTTGTGAGAGATAACAGGTATTTCAGTGATTAGTTTCAAGATAGCATTAATTTTCGTTTTGAAGAAAAAGTTCAACTATACATTCGTCAAGAGCGATTTAAAATAGTACGTCGTAAGATAATGCTTAGTGCCTTATAAAATTTGACATTGCGGATAAACAAAACAAAACAAAACAAAAAATTTTAAAGCACAATTAATACGTTTATTCAGTCGGAATAATAAATGATTAAATACCTGCTAAAGTTTAAGAATAAATGCATTTTAAACGTAATAATCGAACCTTTAATTTTTATCTTAAATACAATATATTAATAACATATCAGTAAAGACATAAAGTAAGAAATTTAGAACTAGTTCTAAATTTCTTACTTTATGTCTTTACTGATATTTTTTCAGCAGCTTAATGAGTGAAAATACTAGGCATATTTAGATTTTATTTAAAAATATATTTTGTAATTATTAATAACATAGCTATTCTCTAAGCATTCATGTTAAGTTATATTCACTAAAGTAACTTGGACAATTGGGAAACTTAATAAGCTTTAATGCAACTTTTAGTTTAGTTTTATGCTCGCGAATTTATGATAAACATCCATTTTCTGAAAGGCCATAATGCAGTCTTCCTGCAAATTTTTAGTTTATGATTTCCCCAGCTTTTTGCATAAATTCCATGCAGTTTTCTTTCTCCAGATAATGTTTTAAAAGTCTTACATAACAAACCTTTTCATACAAGTTTTTAAAAGTACTTTCCATACTGATGCAAAAAATATGAAGAGGTTAGCTTAAAATTAAAAAACACATTTTTGAGCGAAATGGGGAGTTTATCAAACTATCAGAAAAAGCGCAAACATATATTAAACATTATTCAAAAGAAAATATCTTTTATCAACGAATAACTATATAATATTATATGAAATTTTCTCATGCCTTACCATGCCTCTTCGTAGAATAACTGGAAGCACAGGCACGGAGATCGCAATATCCGGAGTTCGAATCCTGGCGAGGGCATCGGTGATTTTTCCAGTTTTCCACTCCGATAAAAATCGAATAACTTTACAGGTGGTGCCTGAACTAAAATGTAAGGGACAATAATCCTCTTAAGTCGCCCTTTAATTGGTGGAGATATAAAGAATTTTCTTTTTCCTCAATGCGTTATTTCGTCGTGTAATGGGTAGCACGTCCGGCTAGCATCAGGAGGTCTGCAGTTCTAATCCCGGCGAAAACATTGCTGAGTTTTCGTGTTTGCAGCTCCAAAATGAGCTTAATGACGCTACAAAATTAAATGTTAAAAACAGTCAGTGCAAAGAGAGAAGGAATTAAATCATTATTTTTTCCTCCTTGCATCTTGAAATCTTGGCACAAGTTTGGAAACTATAATTCTTATGCCCTTCTCGTCATATACTTTGTTTTGATGATCAGTTTCTGGCTACTCCTTTTCACCAATTAGAATTCTAGTAGAAAAGGAGATGCAAAAGTTTGAAGAGTAAAATTTCATGAATGAAATTTCAGGAATGAATAAATTTCATGAAATTTCAAGAAAAATTTTCTGTTACTGTGCAATTACTAATATTAACGAAATTCGGCGTTCAAGATACTTTTATCCAATTGTGTTGCCCACCTTCTTATGGAAAGTTCTTGTCGAAATGTATAATGGGACGGTTAAGGAAAATTATACGGTCAAAGAACCATAAGTTCCAAGTCTTATTCCACAAAAAGTTATTTTCAAGGCAAGTAATAGT
>KK122521.1:220450-242489 GCA_000611955.2 Stegodyphus mimosarum
TCTTCTGAACGTCAAATTTTATATAATAATTCTAAAGTTTAAACATCACTCAGGGTTGAGGCATTTTAGCGAATCTAGATTTTAAAACATCAGACTCACGAATGTTTCAAAAAAGTCGCTGTGCTTTATATCGCGATTACCCAAAGAACCACGATATATTCGTTTTTTAATTACAAACGTAGATTAAAAGATCATTTTTGTCTTCCCCTGATGGAATATATACCAATTATATATTATTTAATTTGTAATATTATAATATATATATTACAATATACACTCACGTTTGTGAAAATTGCAACACCAAGAAGGAATCGTCATAATTGAATGCAATTTAATACACAGTTGAGTGGTAGTGGTACAAATAAATGATTAAATGTTCAAAGCAAACAAACAAGAACAAGAGATCAGAATCAGTATTTTGTGTGGCCACCACGCGCCGCAATAAGTGCTGCTACACGACGTGGCATGGAGTCAAACAAAGTTTGAATGTCTGACTGAGGAAGAGCATTCCATATCGTTTGTACGCGTACCCAAAGTTCGTCTGCAGACGCAACAGGACGAGGATCACGAGCAAGACGCCGACCAATGACATCCCACACATGTTCAATTGGCGACATATCCGGGGAACACGCAGGCCAAGGAAGAAGCTGTACCTGCTGCGCTGCAAAGAAGGATTTAACAATCCGAGCAGTATGAGGGCGGGCATTGTCCTGTTGAAATACAGCGCCTGGCAAGCTTTGAAGGAAGGGAACAGCTTCGGGCTGTAGAACTTCACGGATATACCGGTTGCTGTTCAGATTGCCCACAATTCGTAGCAATTGAGATCGTCTATGATATGCTATGGCGCCCCAGACCATAACTCCGGGTGTTCGTCCACTGTGGCGTTCGATAATGCACTCCGGAAGGTGGCGTTCACCGGCATAGCGTCTGACACGAATGCGGCCATCATGGTACCACAAATTAAAGCGGGATTCGTCAGAAAACACGACATGCTGCCAATCAGCACGCCAGTCTCTATGCTGATTGGCCCATTGTAGCCGCAGGCGGCGATGGTCGTGCGTTAGGGGGATCCTGTATAAAGGAGTCCGTGCGCGCAGTCCACACTGCAGCAGACGTCTACGAATTGATGAAGCACACAATGAAACACCTGTAGCTATTGACCACAGTGCTGCCAATTGTCTAGAGGAAGCTGTACGGTCCGTCCGCGCCATGCGGACCAGGTGTCTATCATCGCGAGCTGACGTCACATTTCGGGGTCCACTCCCGGATTTCCGAGTTGTCCGACACTCGTCCGTCCACTGCTTCCAAACGCGCATCACTGTGCTGCTGTTACGCTGCACACGAGAGGCTACTGCACGATACGACAATCCAGCTTCACGAAGGCCGATGATTCTCCCTCGTTCAAACTCTGTAAGTTGTTCAAATCTCGCTCTCTTTCGTCGACGAGGCATAAGTACAGATTGAGTTAACGTTTACCACTAGCAGATAACCACCGATAACCATACACGCCTCGCTACAGCCGTCTATTTATTCGGATCCATCAGCCGTTCAGAGGGCGCTGCTCAGCATACGCATGCGCTACGGATTTGCAATTCTAATCATTTGCATATCATGCGCTACTTTGCATTTCCTGAAAATTTCAGCTCACTCGCGTAAGTCCTTCATGGTGTTTCAATTTTCACAAACGTGAGTGTATAAATATGCCAATTCTCAGAACCTCTGCTATGCCAATTCTCAGAACCTTTTCTTTATTTTATTTAATTTGTAGGAATAATTACCTTTTTTTAAAAAAATTATGTCAATTGCTTATTCGTTTCCTTAGTTTTTATCATTATTTAAGATATTTATTAACATATTAATTTTTATTTTCTTTATCTTTTAATTTCATATACCATTTTTGAGCATTTTATTTCTTTCCGAGATAAATTATACGTAATTTCCATTTTCTTTACATTAGTTAATCAAAAATTTATTTTGAGTTTGAAATCACTTTTGCTGCACGTAACCATTCTTTAGTTATTTTGTATGTTTTCATTTACTGCTCTGATAAAGGAATTACTCGCCTAATTTTTCTATCTGGTCAATATCTTAGTTTAAATTATGTAATTAAACTATTTTCTATTATATTTTTGTATGAATCTGCGATTCCTAGATGGAAATTATGAAGTGGAAGCTCATCAAGGTTGATTAGGTACATATTCGCTGAAAAAAATAGAAAAAGGAAATAGAAATGCGGGAACTGTAGTTCATATATTTAGCTTAAACGAATTCTAATCGATTATGTGGTGTTTGTTTCCTTTCCTCTTAAAGCGCGTTTTTGTCATTTAAGTTTAAGGGTAAATGAAACACTTTCACGAAGGAAATTGCCGAAGAATTAGCAAGATACTTTTAAGTTGCGCAATGTTTACTTTCCTATCATTAACATTCTTTAGATTCCTTCTTCAGAATATTTGAAAATATGTATTGTCTAACTTGTAACAGCTGTTTGTCTTATTATAAGAAACAAGTTTTATCAATACAGTCTTAAAAAATTACGCTAATTATCTAGTTATTTTTCTGAATAGCAAACTGTCTTGGGGAGATACATGAAAACATTCCTTTAATATCTTCCGTTTCTTAAATGCTAGCAAACTTTAACAACAAGTAACTAACAGGATCATAAATTCGACGTGGAAGAAATTATAGTTGGATTGAGCTGCAGGCAGAACCTTCGACGGTTTCGACACTAAGCGATTTTTTTTCTTTTTTGACAAAAGAATTATAGGCTTGCTGGTTAACAATGAAGACATGGAGGATTTACTAAAGGACCATACAAATGAGTTCATCGAGAAAGATTCAGAATAAAAGCTTTTTACTGCTATTTCATTCAGAAACAGCTATAAAAGGCGAATTTGGAGAAAATATCTTCAGAGGAAGAGAGAAGAAAGGTAGACAAATCTATTCTTTGATGCACGAAATTTGTGCAGACTGGAGTAAAGTGCTCATAAGACGATATCACTCTGATAAAAGAGCAGCAACCTGTAAAATAAACATTTTCAACAACACCACTATATCTTACTTTAGCAGCATTTTAAATCGCAGACAGGAACAATCATATTTCATAAATTTTGAGTGAAACAGAGGCTCAATGAATCTCAAGCAGAGTGGTGCTGAGAAGGAGATATCCGACGATATCCGAGAAAGAGAGTTACCTGATATTTTTGTGAAAAGCACTTCCTCATAAAAAAAAAAAAAAAAAAAAAAAAAGCCTGATATTTTTGTGAAAAACACTTCCCCAAAAAAAAAAAAAAAAAAAAAAAAAAAAACCTGTCTCTTTCTTTTTTACTAATGCCGCCTTCCCTTCTTCTCACAGTACAGTCAAATTAAATTGAGACCGTGCCCAATTTTATCTCCTTAATATAATTATCTTCTTAATCATTATTGTCCTATATTGAATGATTTCTGTTTTGTGTTGTGAACTAGCGCCCAAGGTACTCTTGTAAAAGTTAATAAAATGAGTAATCACCTGTCTTTCCGAAACGACTGTTTTACAGTAATAGTCATGGGGAAAATAGTTTATAAAACATTTTGGGTGACGAACTGTTTTTAGGAACGAATTACATTCATAAACCAAAGTTTCACTGTGCAATTTAAAAATAATATTGTTGCGCGCGTACGGGTTCATAATGGATTGAACGCACAAACCATTAAAAGTTAATAAAATTTATTCTTTTCACAAGAAATAAAAAAATACTGAAATATTTCCTCAGAGATATTCGTATTTATTTAGCATTTCGTATTCGTATTTATTTTATCACAGTATCTCAAACGTTAAATAGAACTCATTTCAAAACAGAGAAAGTTAACCCAATCTCACAGCGCATTCGCTACAATCAATAATAGCATTAAGTAAGAAACAGTTCGCTTAAAACAACAGCAACTGAGCTGAAGTGTTTTGATTCGGCGTTTATAAGCTTTTTAATTATTCACGAGACCATTTTAGTAAAATCTATTTTCTCGATTTTTCTGGATGGCAACAGGAAATACGAGATATTTATTTATTAAATATTAAATGAACGCACTCTTGTATTTTTACTTTACCGACGTAGCTTTCTCTTCAAATTAGTCTACAATGCACAGGAAAATAATACAATTTTAATTACAATTCTAAATAAATACAAAATCAGTAACACAGCCCCCTTCCCAAGGACTGCACGTCCCGGGCAGTACAATCCCTGCACAGGAAGGCAAACGTATAACTAAGGCATCAATGCAATAATAAAAATTACATTCAAATAGCAAAATAAACAATAATTGCATTAAGTAAACTTTCAGCATATCAAACACCAAATACAAATCAAATACTATCATATATTAAATACAAATCGAATACTATCAGATACTAAATATAAATCAAATACTATCAAATATTAAATACCAATCAAATACTATTTAAGATTAAATACAAAAAGTGCCATGGTCTTATACTATTTACATAATTATATACACTACGTAAATTATATACGCTACTTACAGTTATATACACTATTTACTATGGCCATAGTAAAGAGCTAACCTGCCGTGATGAACGACTTAGAGTTCGATGACTTACGGATCCGAATCACGACGTCGTTCAACCTGTTTAGGACTGTGTACGCACCCTCCCAAGGTGGTTGTAGTTTCGGACAGAGTCCTCTGCTTCGAGTCGGATTCCATAACCACACCTTGTCTCCTTTGTTAAATCGATGTTCAGTAGCTCTGGTGTCGTAGCGAGTCTTCCTCTTCTATGTCGCCAAGTTGACTTCTCGTGCAGAACGGTGCATCACTTCAAACCGGGCCTGGAAATCTTGAAGTATTCCTCAGGCGATGAAGCAAGGCGGCCAACCAAGAGATCACAAGGCAGACGAAGATCACAACCGATGAGCATTTGGGATGGAGAATTGCCGGTAGCTTCGGGTTTCTCTTCGATCCTAGTATAATTTTGGCAGCTTTCTGAATCGGGTGTTTCAGACAAGGAGTCGGCGTTTCGAGGTGAGGATCCCCTCTGCTGATGGATGGTTATGTCCTCTGATTATGAGAACAGTTTATCATCTTTGAAGTCCAAGGGAAAATTGTATATCCTTTTAAAGTCGAATCCAAGTATGCAAGGATCAGTAATATCCGCCACAAGCGTGATATTCACATTTAACTCCCCTTCTATGTCAATTTTCTCGCCGGACGCAGTCAGGAGGGTAACACAGGATGGCATCCAAATCAGTTTATCTTTAAATTGTTGAGCTAAATCTTTCCGAATGATGGCAACATTAGTTCCTCTGTCAATGATCATACTTCAAAGAACTCCATCGATATATCCGTTACTCTTACCATTCACTGAAGAAATCGCTTTAAAACAGGGGTTTTCGCTGTAGCTCAAACTCCGCTCCGCGATACGATCATTGATTTGCTTCCTGCGTCGTTGCTAGAAAATGGTATTATTTTCCATATTCCGAGATGTTCTGCAGTTCCTTCGCATGTGCCCTAAAGCACGCAGTTCCAGCACTTGACGGTAGGTTTCTTATCACTAATATGCCTTCTCAAGGCATTGACTTGTCTGGATAAATCTTCCAAACGAGCTATCAATTGATCCACTGGCTCGTGAATTTACGCAGATCTGATTGGGTGTCAGTGTCTGTGAGTTGCTTGCTGGGCTGCCTTGAATTTCATGGCGTACATCATAGCTCTTTTTAAGTTCTTCACACCAGCTATTCGCAGTGCTTTCTGTATTTCAGGATTCCGGATGCCGTCAATAAAATACTGCAGGGACAGGATTTCCCTTGTTTCTCTCGGGCACTCCGTAAACGAGAGATGGGACAGCCTAACATTCGTGGAGAGCTCTTGGAGTGTTTCGGTGGGCTTCTGTTGGCGGGATTTTAATTGAAGCCTACTGTAGTCTTTCAAACATTTCTTCCCGAAGCGCAGCTGCAGTGCGCAGAAGAGAGCTTGGAAGTCTAATCTCTGGTTTTCGGGAAGAGTCTGCAGGATATCCGCTGCATTTGCTCTCAGAGAAGCGGCAATATGATAGGACTTACCTTGGGAATCCCATCCTTTCACATTCGCAACTATAGAAAATTGTGTCTTATGCACTTGTCAGGAGGTCTTCCCATCATACGTCGATAGCTTCAGGGAGGGACGAACAGGCACAGGTAGAAATTTAAAACTATCCGAATTGCTTCCTGCCGTCGCTACGAATTTCTTTAAAGTATCTTCGCAACTACAGAAACCTTGTCGTCAACTTTTTGTTCGATTAGTGTTGTACAACAGAGACTCTTCCTTCGATTCGTTGTTCCACAGCAGAAACTCTTCCTTCTATTCGTTCTTTTACAGAATCAACTCTTTTTTCTATTTGTTCTTTTACAGAAGAAACTCTTTCTTCAGTGTGTTCAACTTTATTTTCAACAGCGTCAGTTCTGCCTTCCATAGCCTCGAATTTATTTTCTGTTACACAGGTAACGTCTCTTTTCATTTCCTCTTGACTTGCTTCAATCTTGCCTGGAATAGCCTTCATTTCTTCCTTAACAGATTCTTCCATCTTTTGTTGAACGGCTCTTATCTCTTCTTTAACGGAAACTTGACCAGCTTCCATCTTTTCTTGATCAGCTTCCATCTTTTCTTGAACTGCTTTCATCTCCTCTTTAACGGAATCTTAGCCAGCTTTAATCTCGTCTTTAAATGCAGCAAAGGCCGCCATAAATTGCTTTAATTGTTTTTCCGCTGCTCTAGTGAATGGCATTCAAATCGCAATTCTGACACCAAAAATTGTTGCGTGCGTACGGGTTCGTAATGGATTGAATGCACAAGTCGTTAAAAAGTTAATAAAATTTATTCTTTTCACACGAAATAAAACAAAATGCTGAAATATTTCCTCAAAGATATTCTTACAATAGCACAATATCTCAAACGTTAAACAGAACTCAATTCAAAGCAGAGAAAGTTAATCCAATCTCAAAGCGAATGCAATACAATCAATAACAACATTAAGTAAACAAACAGTTCGTTTAAAACAACAGCAACTGAGCTAAGGTGTTTTAATTCGGCTTTTATAAGCTTTCTAATTATTCACGAGACCATTCTAGTAAAATCTATTTTCTCGATTTTTCTGGATGGCAACAGCAATTATGAGAAATTTATTTATTAAATATTAAATGCACGCGCTTTTGTATTTTTGCTTTACCGACGTAACTTTCTCTTCAAATTCGTCTGCGTTGCTCGGGAAAATAAAACAATTTTAATTACAATTCTAAATAAATAGCTAAATAAATACGAAATCCGTAACAATATGTTTCTCTAAACGGCAACACTTTCAAAATCAGTTATCAAAAAGAAGATAAATTAAACAGCTTATGTTTCGCTCTATAGTAGGATGAATGTCTGTAGTTGCATGAAGTAACGTTACGAATGTAATGATCTAAAACGTTTGGAAAGATACTGTTATAGATGTTTCTGACATTAATTTGATAAAATTGCGTCACTGAAAGACGTTTTTTTTTTGTTTCAGCCCGTTTCTTATCGTATAATTCTACTATTAGTTGGAATTTCACCAGAAATACAATATCAGAAAGCTAAAAGGTCTTATTTCCTCATAGTATAATGAAAGCGTAGTTTCCGCATGTCTTGGGAAGCCAAATAAATCCACATGGCCCGTTTTAATTTGACATCGGGGGCTAAATGTGAGCCCACAATATTTCGAGGTAAGGCGAAGTCTGTACCATGCTATGTAGAAATAGCTAAAAAAATATTACTGTAAAAATAGTTATGATTCTAGAACTGAAACTGAGCCACATTGCGAAATGTAATGAAATCTTAGGGAAGAATTATTCCACGCAGTTGAAGTTTTTTAACTATCATGAGTCCATTTTAAATGATTCTTGAGTAGTATAAGCTAAACTATCATCTCTTTGCTTGACTGGAAATGTATGAATTGTCTAATTTGAGCTCGTAGCTGATATTTATCAAATGCCAGCGTAAAGGATTTGATCAGTGGAAGAAGTGCAAGAATCAGCGCTTTTCCCGTTTTTTTTCCCTCTTCAGTGTTTATCGACATATATAAAGTTCAAAATAGTGCACTCGATGCAGTTATTTCTCACAGAATGGATATTCTCTGATTTCTCTTCTTTTCTCTCAAATAGATGTCCATGACTGGTTGCTGAGAGGGCGTTTTTTTAGCAATTTACAAACTAATTGTACATAAAAGTATTACATTACCTAGATGAACAACAAATTGTAAGTTTACTTCTGTAGCTTCAATATTAAGCACATTAGGACATCGACTATCCGAACTTGTTGAGAGTAACCCAGTTTGGATAAGCAAAAATTGGGTAACTGAATAGACAGGCTCAAATTTATAGCAGACCAGCACTAAAATATTATTGCAGTTACATTCCAACGTAATTATGTTATTGATTATCAGTGGAAAACAGCGAAATTGATTTTTGTTGCAAGAAAGGATTTGTTTTACATTTTGTCATGCGAATTCATCTAGGCGTGAATTTGAGTTTAACTAGTCTTGCTGATTAAACTCGTCACTTGAAAAGAGTTTGCAAATTTGTAAAGGCTTATTTACGTGACGGTCTATGTCATCAACGTAAAAAATCATTGATGTATTGCAATACGGTATCATGTGAAACATTTCTTTTTCGTGTTTCGGATTGGATTAGGGCACTGGAGTGAGACGATAACTAGGTATTTCAGATAAGTGGCATTCTATTTACATTTCTTTATAGAATTAAAAAAGCTTACATTGAAAATCCAAATGAAATTGAAAAAATTAGTTAAATTTTTGAGCCAGTTATAAATTAAATCCCGCAAACTGGGATAAAATAAATTTTGGAGCCAATTTTAATTGCCACCTAGTCCGAATATCATCGGATGGTGACCCATGTTTATTTAGCAAATAACTCCGTAATAAATTAACATTTCGACATGCTATATAAACTATTTTTATAAAATTAGATTAAACCAGAGAAAATATTAGCATAACATATTTGCAATATCTTGCATTATTTCAACAAAAACTGCAATATATCTGATAATGTAACCAAGACCAGAAAAGTTGATGCTGTTATAATTCCATGGTTACATAATCAAGCTTTGAAATCTTAACTATACAAGCACTTTAATTTAGTGAATTCTTGCTCAGATTTTTGCTAAATTCATTTATTTCACAGAATCACATTTTAAATTAACAGCAAATGGCAGTGTTTTGTATATGTGAATGAAAATAAAAGTAGTAATGAAAGCTCTGTGTCAATTTGCAATAGCAATGACGTGAGGAAGTGTGTTGGGGGGCTTTATTTATGGTTTTGAGATTCCTTTCTTTGGGATAGAACGCATAGGTGCGGCTATCCGTCACTATAATGTCCCATTGAACCTGCCAGATACCCAGTAAAATTTCCAGGTTGCTGTTTTGAAATAAGAGGTGAGGAAATTTACAGGATGCTCTATTCTGTGTATATCTTTGGCAACTTTCCCTGGCCAGTTCATCCGCTGTTTCGTTCCCATGAATGTGAACGTTGGCTGGCACCCATGCTAGAATCGGCCTCCTGAACGCTGGAATATTCAGAAGCTACCATTTAATATCTTATTCGCTTCGGTTGCTATGCCCTCTGATTACTACTAGACTCGAAGGATATTCTTTAAAATCTAGACACTTTTGTATGGGATTGATGTACTTAGTCTGATAGCTGCTTTAATAGCCATTAGTTCGTCTTAAAACACAGAACGTCTAGTCTATAACCTTCATTGCCCTTTTCTTACCGTGTTTAAATACTGGGCCTGGATTACGAAATAGTCGCATTTGGAATGCAGTGTTTTACTAACGTGATGTTGGCGTTTGTTTGGAAGCGAGTACTGTAGCGATTATTCTTCGGAATGTGGGATGCAAATCTTTCACAATCAGTAAAGGTATTAATATCCATTTCGTTTGCAGAGCAGTAAATAGTTCACTTCATAATGGAGGAGGAAAAGGTCTGTTGGCATAAACATTTCTAGAAAGGACCCTTATTGCTATAGTGGTTAATGTTGTTGGTTACCGTTCCGTTGGTTTCGGGTTCGAATCTCAGAGAAATCTTGGATGTCTGTAAATGTATAGTATCTTTGCAGCATCGGAGCACTTAAAATATTTCGAGAGTCAAAATTCTTCTAGGGTGGTTTGGCGGTAGAGAAAGAGGAGTGGAGACCCTTGGACCCTTTTTCCGGCACTTTCTTTCAAATTAAGACGAAATTGGGCAACGTGGTACTCTCATTTTTAAGGTTGTGGGGTTTTACCTTCTTATTAACAGTTCAATCTTTGAAAACCCTAAACACTTGTAAGCGAATAATCGCTATAGTGTGTGAACAGAGGCGTAAGACTCAAGAAGGGTTCACTACCCTTTATTTCTCAAAATAAATATGATACAATCAGCTCCTAACGCGGAGTGTACAGCAAAGCCTCTACTTGGCCTTGAACTTAAATTAATATGAAATTAAACTTAACTAAGCTTAACTAAAGCTAACTGAAAGGTATAGCCGAAGCTATAAAGATTCTAAGTAGTTGGCTCCTAAATCTTAATTAAGTCGGCGAAGCCAATCACGTGCCTAAAGTACGGCCGAGCGTAGCAATATTTTAGAGAGATGTAGCCAAAGGCAAACGCGCTCTAACCAGGAGCTCTGGCTCTCTCTCGAAGTCGGTGAAAACATCGACTTAAATATTGTTCTTACTCATTTACATTAACCCTCGTTTCTGAAAATACATCGTGGTAGGAAACTGTAAGCTGAAGCTAGAATGGATAAGAAAGATGCATAAACTTAAAATAAGTGTTATATAATTAGGATAAACTTTACAAGGTAACCAAGTTCTTTGCAAATTCTAATGTTTTCGCTAAAGTAAAATTCGTGGGCTTTTTTTGATGTCGCTGTCAGACAATGAGGTAATTCACAACAAGAACAGACATGGGAGAGATAACGGAAGTGGATTTATTGGTGAACAATACGCATTTTGCGCCAAAAACTGACTAATTTTGTTCTCTTGACGGTATTGAAACTGGCATTTAGCTTGAGCGTTGGTTATTAAAAATTTGTTGTATCTGCTAACCTTGAATATTAGACCTGTAGCATATTAACTCTGCAGCTAAAAAAGCAATTTGTGAACAAAAAAGTGAGTTCAGTAGATTCAGTTCTGCCACAGTTTGTGTGTTCATTATTTTGCTTTACGATTACCATTATTTTTAAAACCAGACCTATTATCGTTTAAAAGTAACTTTCTTTTATGTTGGTAGTGCGTCGAAATGGACAAATTTCATCAGTTTTCTAGTTAAATAAACGTGATCCTGCATACTCTGATACACTTGGATAAGAATTTGTTGTCCTAATAATTACCACCAGCTAGATAAGCGCAAACAAATTGTCTTCTTTCTAACTCCTATATGGTTCCCATTTATGTCCTATAGTTCTCGATATTTGCCCATTGGTTTATCAGAACCCATTTTGTTTTGTAATTCTATATGCGTATGCACGATATTTAGAGACCGCGTTATTCATATGAAAGGCTTCACCGCTTAAAGAAATAGCAATATGTACCGCTGTAAGGCAAACCTTTTCAGACTTTCTAAATTTCTGTTCCATTAATAAAAATGAAAGATATATGTATCATCATGTACCAATGTATGTACCAACCAAATTTCATATTCATTTAATTCTTTTGTATGAAAATTGTGCCACCAAAAATAAAGGAAATATACCATTAGTTGTTGGTACATGTACCACAGTTTGAGAATGTAACGCAATATTTCAACTCTCCAAAATTCTCATTTTAAATTGGCCTTTCAATGAAGGATAACTATGCCCAGCTTCTTGTGAAGAGGCTTACATGACAGGAAGTGAGAAACGTATGCAAACATACACAAATATCTCCCATAGATCTTCAACATGACAAGTGTCTCCCTATGACAATTGTAAACTTTTTCTTTTCTTTTTGTTCTTTTCTTGCATCTCCTGAAATGCTGTGGTTTTCCTCTTCAACCTAATACAAACAAACAATAATAACAAAGGAAATACATTTGAAATGCGTGATTTATAAAATCAAATCAAATATTATCGTCATTGCAGAACAAGACAAAATATTTTATGCATATTATTCAGAGTTATAATTCATTAGGCCTATAGAAAATTTTTGAATTATGCTTTTGAATGAACTATGCAAGAAATTTTACCTTAGACTTGTGGAGAGATGGAATGACATTTAATTTCCAAATAAAGAAATTTATTCAGAATTTAATGTGTTGAGTGCACCTGAAAACCGTTTCGCTTGATTCTACTTATAAAACGCTAAAAATGTTTATAGTGCATAAACAGTATAAAAATGTAAGTTTAGGCAATGGGGGCATATAGAAGCATTATAACTTATATAATAACTGTATGGATATTACAGTAAATCTATATCTCTAAATTATAGAGCATCGATTTTGTATTGTTTTGTGCCTTCACTCAATACTAAAGGTTGATCAAAACGTAACGCATAATGCATTGTAGCTCGGTACTGACAAGCACTACGAAAAGAAAATTTTAATAGCTAGAAGAATTGATCTTTTGGTCCTTTGGAGTTGTTACTCAATATATGATCCATTTGCTCTATTGCACTGAAGCCATCTTTGTTTCAATGACACGAATACACGTCCATTCCATCGATTGAGTTTTGTTCTCAGGATCGGAGTGAAATATCCAGGTTATATCACACGTTATAACTCCAGAAAAGCATTTTAGGTAGAGAAACGTTACAGAAGATCATCATGCTTGTTCTTCCTACTCGCATCATCTCAGATGTCAAAAGCCGTGGAGCTCAGAGAGGCTAAATTTTCCGTATCCCGATCATGGATTCGCCTTAATACAGATTCTTTTGCCATACATATGTTCTTCATACATCATATATTGCTGCATTTGCCATTGTATTTGTTTGGTGAAGCATTCGTTATTTTGGATGAGTTCCTTTATGACTGATGCATTTTCATCGGTTGTGACGGCTAACGGTCTGCCTGAGTTTGGGTGGACCTTAATGTGGCAGTTACTAGCCCGAAGCCCTGAAGTTGTCGATGCATATTAGTTTGATTCAGTGGTTTGTTCCCATTGACTAGCAAGAGCTTACTGTGAATCTATGTTGAGCCAACACTGATTTGTATAATTCGATCATTAGATAGTAGGGTCTCACAATGATTATCGATGATTGTTTACTTGCAACAACGGGAAAACAAAATGACGTACAGATTATAGAACAAACACTTCTACCTGTAAAATTTCATGTATCTAGTGTTTACAATTAACGAACTACAGTGGATTGTGCGTTAAGTTTTGACCAACTTATGAATGTGCTGTGCGCGTATAATTACTTTAGGGATTAGTCTGTGAAAAATATCTCCCTCAGTATAATTCTGATCTTCGCCGGACTTGACAGTTTTTAGACTGCACTGCTGATAGGGTAGGTTGGCTATGCTCTCAGATGCTGGTAAACGCACCTGCTAGCAGAGTGAAAGAGATATTCTGGGTAAAAATTAGGACATAGCTGGGCAGTTTACCGTGGTAGCCATCAGGTGTCTCTATCTACCTTACCTTAATTATCATACAGGCCCTAAGTCTATTCCTCACAGTAGCACACTGATAAAGATTGAGCGTACACTAATGCCAGAATATGGATTCGTGCTATCTTGATTTTAGTATTAGAATATGGATTTTAAAGAAAGATGACTAAATATTATTTTAAGTACTGTAGAGGCACATATACTTAGTTTAAAAATGCTTTAAAGGCACTAAATTACATTCTGATTACTTTAGAATGTTTTTACATTTAAATATATTCGTCCGGTTAAAATTTAAATGACTGAGAATACATGAAGTAATGCTGCCATTTTTATCCTTTCATCACAAATTCGATCTTATGCGGCAGATAAATTCTATTTTTAACTCTTACCCAAGCGGTTGACCATTGATTCTATCTTAACGTTGCAACCTGAGAAAAACATAAAAAAAGAGATTATTTTTAGATCGGAGAAGATGTGCTCTCAGGCTTTTGTCGCTACTTAACTATTCTCACCTCCTTCCCCCATACAGAAGACGTCTCTCCCCTCATCTCCACTCTTCCCCCTCTTTTTTTACACTCTTCCCATTCTCTCTCTCTTTTTTTTATTAATAAGCGGTATCGATTTTTTTAACTAGTTTTCGCTGGCAGAGTCGTTTATGTCTGCTTTCCCCATATATTCAAGAATGTGTATATGTATGTATTCCTACAGAGATTAATCTCTTTTCTACCCCCCACGGCAGACAAACTTTAATGATATGCTATAGAAGGTTGTTAAAGTATCTGCGGCATGACAAAAAAAATTTAGAGCGTAGGCAATTTTTTATGCTTCCGAAATAAGCGTCATTAATTGAAAAAAATCGGATTTTATGTTCTATTTTTAGCAACACATAGTTTTAAAGTATTGGAAAGTGGAACGTGGAAGCTAAATTGTTCAGGTCGCTTTGAAATATCAGTCGGATAAGTGTCTTCTAGATGCAATTAATTGCATTTATTTGCTATATATAGCTTGAGAAGAGCGAGTCCGAATCACTAGAATCAAATTAGTTAAACAAAGTCAAATAAGGAAAGTTTTGTGATTAATCATCCGAAGACGGTTAACAGCCCCAGATACCTGAGTTGATAAAAGCACCTGCTTACGGAAGGGAAGTTCTGTGTTCGATTATCAGCTTGGGTCTGGCACACGGTTGAAATAGATTTCTTGGTGCAGACGCATCTAACGTCATTGCTGTTGGCAGAGACATGCCCCGATCTGAGTAAGAGGAAGATTTTGTCACTTCGTGGTGAAATAAATTAAGTTCAAATTACGCCAATAGTGTTGTTAAGAAAATTATCCAACGTTGGTTAAGATCCGGGTTTACTGAGTACATAAAAGAGAGAGGAGAAGGACGTGTAGAGAATATTCATGGTTTGATTTTTGTTTCTTGATTCGGATAATATTTGAAGTTTCGTTTTTGATCAGAACCCAAATAAGAGATTTTTCAGGTTGACATTATCTTTAAATTAAGATACGGAAGCCAAATTTCTAAAGATTTAAATTAAAACGTTTTTCTTTCTACACAGAAAATTTTTATGATACCGGAAAAGCGGTAGAGAAAGATCTTTTCTCATTTGTTCTATTAGAAAATAAACAGAAGAAAAACCCGCCATTTGAAAATTCAAAATTAAATAAAATTCAGTTTTCCGTATAATTGAACGTCAGACTGAAGTTTATTATATTATATAATAAAGTAACTGGAAGAAAATTCTGACAAGTTAAAATAAAAAATTAGGCGAAATTTAACCTTAACACAATGTTCATTTTAAAGAAAAATCCTTTTCCGCCCTTCCTCAAACTTTTTTTATACTTTAGAGACGAGTATCTGTCTCCTTCCAAAACCACAGATTTTCTGTAAAATTTACAACAGGTTGAAATCTGCGCAATTTTAAACATTATAAAATGCTAATAAAACTTTTTAATTTGATAAATACGTTTTTTCATTATGAACACATGTATTCTATTTATTTATTTATTTTGTATATTTATTTTGTATTTATTTTGCATTATATTTATTTATTTATTTTGTATTAAGTATATGCCACATTGCTGAACTTATTACAGATGTTCAAATTATTATCGTTACAAATTTACACAGTTCATTTCTGGTCATTTCGTTCATAGAAATTCTTTTCTGACTGATAAAAATTCCATAGTGTAAATAGTAACAAAATTTATGCAAACGATTGTCTTCTGTTGGAAATAAACATCTATACTCTTCAAATCTGTGCGCATCTATTTGTTTGTGGCATCATCTCCTCGGGAACGGCGGGGAGTTGCGAAAATTCATGGAAGAGAAGTATTTCGACCATTCTAATTTTCATACGACTTTAACTACCCGAAACTCTGAAAATACTAATTTTCTCCCTCGTTTTTCCGAGTGGCAACAGTCTCGGACGTTGGAGATAAAAATCTGCTTTATTTCGAAAAGTGTTGCCCCTGTTCGCTTTCAAATCGTAGAGGATGTCAATAAAAAAATTGTAAGTTTTACAAAATATGAAATAAAAAAAGCGTTGACAAACATTAAGTATATTATTATTATATAACGTGATGTTCTGACGTTGAAGAAAGCACGCGATTGCATGTAACGTCATTGTATGTCAAAAAGTTTTGCTTAATGTCAGCATTTTAAATAAATAGCTGCTGCTGGCAATTTGTTTCAGGTTAAGATAATTGATACAATATGTTATTTCCATGTTAATTCTTTTGTTGATATTGAGAAAAAAATGTTGCGTTACATTAAATTTAGATCATAACGTCATACGTATAAGCATTAACCTGAAGTGTCAAAAGTTTTCATTTCCTGGTTTGGCAACAAAAAATGTTTTACAAATTGAATTTTGCTTGGAAATAATGAACTGATTACATTCATAGTGAAATGTTTTTGTTCATTTTTACTTCCTTGTACGAAGTAAAGCGAGTATTGTAATCGCGAAAAATTCCGGGTACCATATTTTAACGAAAATATCCATTTTGACCGCTATCGAATGCACTTAAACGATGTTTTTGCGTGAAGCTCTATTCTTGAAGACAAAATAAAGACTCTTCTTTCGCAAACGGATTGTAAAATTTATTTAAAATGGATTCAGAACAAATTTTTTCGTGACGTCTGTACGTACATACGTATGTATGTATGAATCTTAATATACTAAAAAACTCAATCAATCAATACTCAACAGGTAGACTCAGAACGTTACGATTTTGTATATAGGATTGCTATACCATGTAGTTGTGCACCCCCCTTTTTGGTTGCAATAGGCCGCGACAAAAGCATGATATATACATATATATATATATACCCACTTTATTACTCGGGTCTCTGAGTTCAAGTTTTTTTTATTCTTATATGTTGCTAAATTGGACATTTTTTGCTTTGAATTATGTTGTTCTTAACTTTCCAGTTAAGGTTTTTATGCTTTTAGTTAATCTGCATGCAATAATTGTAGAATTATCAACAATTTCGAAGTTGTTTACGTGCGACTAAGCCTAATTTTTACTTCCTTGTACGAAGTAAAAAGGAAGTATTGTAACCGCGAAGAATTTCGGGTATCATATTTCAAAGAAAATATCCATTTTGACCGCTATCGAATGCAATTTAACGATATTTTTGGGTAACATCCGTACGTAAGGATAGAATAAAGGACTCTTTTCCCCCCCAAAAAATTATAAAAATTATTTAAATTATATTCTGAAGAGATTTTTTCGGGGTGTCTGTGCGTACGTACGTACGTATGTATGTATGTATTCCGCATAACACAAAAACGAGTAGTCTCAGAACGTTGAAATTTTGTATAGATGACTGCTATAACATGTAGATGTGCACCTCCTATTTTGGTTGCAATCGGCCGCACCAAAAGTTTATGTGTATATATCCACTCTGTTACTCGGCTCAGTGAGCTCAGTTTTTTTATTCTTATGTGTTGGTAAATTGTGCATTTTTTGTTTTAAAAATAATTGAATTATGTTGTGTTTATCTTCCCGTGAAGGTTTTTATACCTTTAGTAAATCTGCATGCAAGATTTGTAGAATTATTAACAATTTAAAAGTTGTTTAAGTGCTGCTAAGCGTAATCATTTTCCCCATGGCTTCCATATTTATTTACATTTGAAACTTAGGAGAATAGTGAATTTGTTGCCAATCTAGAGAAACTAAACCTCGCAACAACAAAGATAACGCGTTCTTTTATTGTTGCGAATTAAATCATGCTTAATCCATTCTGGAATTTATTTGAGGGAATAAGAGTTTAAGATATACATCGTAATTTTTAATATAGATATTTTGAGTTTTTATGTATTTTTGCCTTGTCGCGAAGTGAGAAATGAATTAATTTAATGAGAAATACTGAATCGTCTGTGAAAAACTGTTTTTTTTTGTTTCTTTAAATTGTTTTATACATCGTTTTAGATTTATTATAGTATTTGAATAGATTTTTTGTGCATTCTGAGTTATAAATGAATGAGATGTAACGCTGTTAAGTGATCCTAGCGCCAGAGTGTCGCTATGGTAAATAATTATAGTAAATTTTAAAGAGTGCATTTATTCTATTGTGGTTTATACGCTATCGACGAAGTAGATTTAATTCAGTCCAAGAAATTAAAATGAAATGCAAAAATACGTGTAATTTAATATTCCGTACAATGAAGTCATGTGGTGTACACATCAGATTTTTTTTTACCGTAACAGTCATATTTGTTTACATTTGAAACTTAGCAGAATAGTGAATTAAATCAGTTTCTGCAATTTCAGTGTCTTTTTGCCAAGTGGGACCAAAAGTAAACTTTCAGTTTGGTGCACCGAAAAATCTGCTTTCTTGGCTGCTGGCCGAACTGCTCGCTTTTGCGTAGAAAATCTAGTTTTAACTGTAAACAATGTTTTAACTGTATAGGATGTTTTATGTTTTTCTATATTTTAAATTTTTAATGAAGATATTTTGAGGTCTTGTATATTTTCGCGTTGCCGCGAAGTGAGAACTGAATTAATTGAATGAGAAATATATATTTAATAAATTTCGAGGAAATATGTTTAAATGAAATGTAACAAAAATTGGATTAATTAATATTCCGTACAAGGAAGTCATGCGTTATCCGCGTCAGATTGTTTTTCAGGTGTACACAGAACTTTTAAATTTTGCTTTGGCTGTAACTAGCAACTTTGTGTATAGTACATTAAATTAATAGTTCATTTTATTTTCAGATTTTCAGTACATATAAATATTGCTTTGGTCGCAGCCTGCTAATTTCTGGCTAAATTACGTCGTTAAGTTTTAGGACTTAGTAAATGAAATGGCCTACAGCAGATACTGTTTTGACGCAGTAGATAAATTTACTGAGGAAAATAAATAATATTAAAAAAGACCTTTTAAAAAATAAGTTTTTATTTAAAACTCATAAAATAATGAAGAACTAGAAGAAAAAAATGAAGTAGTCTAATGGAAACAACAAATTAAAAACATTCTGTTTGCAGAATTCATCTGCAACTTCATCCAACATTTCTGTTACGTTTAAAAAGAAAGTGCAGTTTTCCAAAGAATCAGAAATTAAGTTTAAAATCTCATATGAGTTTCATTAAATTTTTTTTTTCCAATTTATTCGATGGCCTTACCACTGAAACTATGAGAATTTGAATTCGTTCATTAAACGAAGGCATATGCGGAAAATCATTTTAATATTAAATTTTAAAACATTTAAGTCAAAATTTGGAAACATTGTTTCACCACAATGAGTGTGCATGCAACATTTAAGCTTCATAGCTTCTGAGGAAATAGTTTAAAAATCGACGTCAAAGTTTTGACTTTAATAAAAAATATCATGATAGAGTTAAATAAAAGCTTATAAAAATGCAGTTAGTTTTTAAAAAATTCTACAATGTCGAATGATTATTAATTTTTTCATCATTTTTGTTTTAAAAGAGCATGAAGAGTTTGTTTTCTAGCCTCTGAAAATTTCAAATCTTTAAATCAGATATATTTTTGAATGCTAGAAATGATAAAATTTCATAAAAGAATATTGTTGCGTGCATGCGTGTTCGTAATAGATTCAATACACAAGTCTCTATAAATGGTTATTAAAATTTATTCTTATTTTTTCTTATCAAAAGAAATATAACAGAACGCTAGAATTTTCTTCAGAGATGTTCGTACAAGTGTTCACAATATCACGCAGTAATCAGTAGTTATACTTCAAACTACTAAAAACGTTAAAATACAATGCAATGCAAAGCGTTATCTAAGGCGAAAGCTAGTTCAAATATCTCAGTTCACGCGGAACTAAACAAATCGCAGCGGCAATAACTAAGCAACTGAACTAAAACGTGACATGACATGACATGACTTTATGCCGCTAGTAGCTAGTGTAATTAACTAGCTTTGTTCCAGCTCAGTTCAAGTATAATTAACCTGAAAGTGTAAGAAATACCTAATCTAAAACTACAAAGTCATAAGACAGAAAAATAAATAAACAGTCATGAGATGAAAAGAAAAGTGACCAAAAGCAAAACCGACCGAAAAACAATGAAGCGTCGTAAGCGTAGAATAATAGAATCATTACTCTAGGACATGTTGCCATCTGGTGAGCAATGCAGAAGTTATAGACAGACATCTTTCGCTTAAGCTTAAAGTAGAATTGAATTAAGTATTCAGCTGTTCGATTAATTCAATAAGCTGCAGGGCTAGCTGAAGTTTATCGATTGCCAGCTTATGTCTTCAAGTATCTTAGCAAAATCTAAAAGGTTGCCAAAGAAATTAGCAAAATTGTCCATAAAATTTTTAAATTGTACATCAGAAAATTTATAAAAGTCCAAATTCTTAGAATTAGCGTCTTTAGCCGCTTGGGATGCAAAAACCTGAGGAAGAGGTTTTGTAGATTTTTCGACAATCTTCTTATTTCCTTTCTTATAGTCAGTTGAACTACTGCGAATTATTGGATAAAATTCACAAGCCTTATAAGAAGCAATATGTGATTTTTTGCACACTACACAGGTGGGTTCTTCATCTTTCAATAATTTACAAGTATAGGTCAAATGATTAAGCCCACACCACGGAGTATAATCCGTGGCAAACATTTAAGATATTTCGGTGCATTGTTGCAAAGTAACTGTCTGTGACCAAATTTTTGGCAGCGGAAGTACATCATTGTAATTCGATTCGATCTGAATCGGCAGAGTAGCTTTCGTAGCAGTTTCATTAATTTTCCAAACAAACTCAGTAACTTTGGTGACATGAAAACCATCATTGCTGAATTCTTTACGGGTTTCTTCCATAGCCGAGTCTTTAGGTAAACCTCTGATAACGAACTTGAGGGGAGAATCTTTCTTTTGTCGGAAAGTACTGAACTGGAAATCGCTCTTGAGGAAAAATGGCTAATGGTAATTCGCGACTAGTAGAATTTTCAAAGAGGATGGTAATTTTGTCTCTCGTAATTATTCCAGTGTATCCTTGTACATCGTGTTACGAATTGAAACGCGCTTTCTTCGGCCCTTTATATTTTTCAACCGGTCGCGCGAAATCTTTCTAGTAATTTCTACTTCTAGAGATTTCTGGAAAGCAAAAAGAGTAGAATTACGGTTACAGCTAACATAGTGTTAAATTACATTTATTAAATTTAAATATAAATTACCGAGATAAACTTTTACTGAATGTTAAATGTACGTGCTCCTGTATGTTTACTTTTCTAACGTAGCTTTCTCTTAAAATTGGTCTTGCATTGCACGGGGAAAATACAACAATTTTAATTATAATTCTACTAAAATTAGTTATCTAAATACAAAATTAGTAACAATATAATATTACATCTCAAAATAGAAAGCAGCTTTTAAAATGAAATTCTGCGAAAAAATGTGTAACATATAAACTTATGGAAAAAGAAAAAAAAAATAATAATAATAAAAATAATACTCTAGATTTCATTGCAAATAACAAGTTCTTAAACTCTGTTTTTTTTAAGATTAATGAAATGAACTGTAAATACAACACCGATGTATAAAAAAAGGGCCCATTTTGCATCGGCATCCACAAACAGTGTGAGTATAAAATTTGAATCTGATAGGCTAGCAGTTAGTAAGTTGAAAATCAGTGACCAGATTTTATCCATAGAGACAAGCACGAGGGAATTAAATAAAAGCTCATAGAAAGAAAACATATTATGTGTATGAAAAAAACTCGAGATTCGTTTTAGATGGAAAAACTAGTATAAAAAATAACTAAAGTAGCATAATGAATAAGACGCGCTGTAGGATAAAATCTAGAAAACTTGTCTTGTGTAGTTACGCTAATGCAGTCTTTATTTGCAAATTTTAGAGCGTGAAATATGTTTTCAAATCCATAATTACTTCAGAAATATAATCTTCAGTGGCAGAGAATATAAAATGAATAATAAATGCAGTTTCTAAGAATTTTTCTCGACTCGAAATAATTTTTTGGAATTAAAATCGATGGAGATTTTGAAAAA
>KK122521.1:242528-350117 GCA_000611955.2 Stegodyphus mimosarum
AAATGAAAATGCAGGATATTTTTTCATAGAAAAAAATCAACTGTATAAAAAAAAGAATTAGATGCGCCTCTAACATAAATGAACAATTTAGCTATTGTTTTGTCTCTGTCACTTTTGTACCTAGCTCAGATAATTATTTTTAATAAAAAAATCAGTTTTTAGATTCTAAATACTTCTCTCTCTTTTTTTTAAAAAAAATATTTTTATTGTCAGGAAAAAAAAAAGTTCCAAGAATTAGGAGAGATAATTAATTTTTGGATTCGCTAATTACTTGACCGAATTGCTATCTTTTTTGTATTTTAGTTTTACTCGCGAAAGGATTTCATTTTAAAAAACAGCAGCTTCATTTCGAGTACTTTTTTTAATCAAAAAAGAATAAATAAATAAGTAAATATGTCAGAGTCTGCTTTTTTGCTTAGGTAAATAATTATTTCTTGAATTCAAAGTCTAGGTTTTTGAATATTTATTAAAATTTTAATTTCTTAAGCGGTTATTGAAATTGCTTTCTTAGCAAAGTTTAGGGTTTGATGGGCTTTCAAACCCGGTTTTAAAAAACCGGTTTTTAAAGTAAATTTGTCACATTCGAAAACCGGTTTTCTTAAGAAAACGGAGATAAGAAAACCGAGAATTAAAGAATTGATATTATAATTAGTCCAAAGGACAATTTGCCCAGAAGGACTATTAATTTCGTTTTGGCATTTTGCGTTAATTCACTAAAAGCGTTGTTTCACTTTTCAAATTGTTGCCGCCAAATATTATCGCCCTGTATTATATTTAAAGAAATTAGATAATGAAGAATCTGCATAAATGTATGTATGTTTCTCCCCTTGAGATAAAACCTAGAGCCATCAAATTTTGAATATTGAACATTTCCAGCAGAATATGGGCATCTGGAAGCCCAATTTTGAAATTTGGAATTTGTTTTATTATCAATTTCATATTTTGTAAAACTTTAATGAATTTTTATTAACAAACTCAGGGATTTCAAAGCGAACAATGGCAACGTTGTTCAGTAAAAACATTTTTATCTCCAGCGCGTGAGACTGTGTATCGGAAATTCTAAATATTATTTAAAACTTTTTTTTTAAACTTTGCCATATTTCCCTTGAACTGAATTTCATGTTTTAAGTGCGAAGAACATGATGTTTCATAAATAAAAGTTACACACAAAAATGTAAGGAAAAAAAAAATCCACCCCTTTGGACGTAATTTAAAATCTTAAACCTTTCAGCTTTTTCTTTTCTTTTCTTTTTTTTTTTTTGTAAAAATTAATTTTAAACTTATTTGATTTGCTATTCGTTCTATGCAACTGGCAGCAAACACATTTTTTCAAAGTTGCCCAGTACTTGTGCACTTGTGTATTGTGCACGTGGAAAAGACTTGCTTAACCGATCTGTTTTATGTTAGTACGTATGTGCAATCAGTCACGAGTCACGACAGGTTCGATTAAAATTGTAAAGTAAAAACGGGAAACGAAAATATATAGTTGTTTTATTTAGTAAGAATAACTTAAGTATGTTTCTAAATTTCTATGTTTGTATTTTCTATTTTACATTTTAAAACTTTAATTTTATTATATAAATTTCTTCTTTATTATATAAATTAACGTAAAATAAAATATTCTGGCTTCTGCCTAATGGAATTTTAAATAAAATACAGGTTGATAAAATAATCCATATTTTCATTCGCACCATTTCGACATAAATTATGTCTATCAAGCTTCGGAATTAAAAGATGCGTGTTTTTTCAAAATTCCTAAAAAATGTGCAGATTAAATTTCTGTAAATTAGATTAATAGTTAAAATAAATAAATGGACTTCAGAAATATTTATTTATTAATTTTAATTTCATTTTTAGATAAAAATGAATAAGTCGGAAGTTTGGGATAGTTTAAAAAAGTGAGGTATAGACAAGGCAATCTGCAATCAGTGTAATAAAATGTTGAGCTGCAAAGGATCATCTACGATCAATCTACATAATCATTTGAAAGCAGTTCATAAAATAAGTATCGGAAAGAAATCAGAAACGATCGGCGGAGAAGAAACGCCTGGATATTCCTCTTCTCCAAAAAAAAAAAAAAAAAAAAAAAAAAAAATTTTTCAAATTTTATGAAACTGAAAAGGAGTAGTTTAGAAGAAATAATATCAAAACTTGCAGCTATGGATGGATTTTCTACTAGTAGCATTACAAATAATACACTCATACGAGAGTGTCTTCAACAAAAAGGATATTCATTACCAAGAAACAACATACTCAGTAATGGATCTCATTCATGCATTTTATGACATTGCTAAACGTGAAACTATTATTGAATTGGATTCCATAAAAAAGAATAGGAAAAAATTCTGTATAGCTTTAGACGATTGGACTAACAAAAGAAATCACAGATATTTAAACATTAGCATACACCCCTTGGCAGAAGATTTCAATTTGGGATTAATGCTGGTAGCTGGTTCCTGTGATGCTTGCCCAGAGAACACCAGAACTGGCATCTGAAAGGCTACAAAATTTCAACTTGAATCTAGAAACTGACATAGTTGCAGCAACAAATGATGGTGGTGCTGTTATGAAAAAATTTGGCTTTATGAATCATCTGTAATGAATCAACTATGCTAGTCCCACGCCATCCACTTAGCAGTTACTGATGTATTATATAAACATAGAAAAATGGCTAAAACTGAAACCGAAATAAATATTTCAAGTGAGGAATCGGAAGATGAAGACGAACACGGATGTAATGCTTATGAAGATTCCTTTTACTATGTTTGCAACCGAGAACATTCTATTTCTATTTTGTCTGACAATGACAAAAAACCAGTTTCACAAATTAGAAAAAATTGTAAGTTCTTTAGAAAATCTCCAGTAAGAAACACCATTCTTCAAAATTATATCCAAAAAGAACAAGAAAAGGAATTAAATTTAATTCTTGACTGCAAAACAAGAGGGAATAGTCAGCATAGATTTTAAAATTTTATCATAATCACAGACGTAAAAGGATACCACCTTTAATGATTTTGAAGACTTTATCTATTGGTGACTTAGTATGTATGTATGTATGTATGTATGTATGTACATATGTATAGACGTATGTATGTATGTATATTATTTACGGGCATTATGAAAAATGGCGACACTTTGAGCCACCATATTTTGAACACGCGTCATCCTGCACCCGAACATGTACATTTCGAAACTCAAATTTTATTTTTAAAATTTACTTTAGGTTTTGCGTGAACTTAAATCGTGATTAACAAACTCAGCAGTTAAAAAGCAGTGTGTTGCTCCTCGGCAAAGCATAAGGTATTTTTGTTTCAAATTTAATAGTTTTATAAATAAAAATGTTTTCAAATCAGCGTTGTTGAATTTCATCGATGTCACAGCAACTGAGGATAAATAAATTCTTTCATTATCTTTATAAATTAAAAAACTCAGTTTAATAAAGATGCATTCATTTTAAAAAGCTCATCCATCAGCAGCCGAATAATCAGTAAAACACGCTGAAATCTTTTCACTTAACGCCAAAACGCTGTAATTAAATTCTTCTGACAGTTAATATTATTTAACTTACCTTTAAAGGCTCGTGAACTCGAAATTCCAATAATAGAATGATAAACAAGGTTACTGTAGTCCAAAAAGAATCATTTCTATTTCTCTCCAGAGGATAAAGAGCAAAGGACTGATCTTTTGCAAGTTTATCCTTCGGTGGCTACTTGTTGACGTGATCCGTTAATGGAATCTTGCACGGCATCTCTTTGCCCCGGATAAAACAGGAAAAACAGAAGCGAGAGAAAGCTCCACGCTCGCTTTTAGCTCTCATTTTACTTATGCGTTGGTAAAAAATCAGAAAACTTGAATATAACGTTTATTTCATCAGTTAGAGGTAATCTAACATTTTATTGAAGTGAGGTAGAGTTGCCATTAATTTTTTATCTGTGTTTATATTTAAAAGTTTTTTGAAATATTTGTTGTTGGAAATGAAGATTATGGTGAACTTTGTTTCCTTTTTTTTTATTTGACAACACGTTCAAAAATGCCTGAAGTTTGTTCGGAGTATCGTTGGAATAAGATTAAAATGGCATCAGTTGATTGCTAATAAGAATTTAAAATTAATTATTCTTTTGTTACTTACCACTGAATTCGGTTTAAGATGCTGTAAAATATTTGCCTTCTTTTTACTCAATACAGTTTAGATACTTTCCAGTAACATACAGTGTTCAAGAAATAACATCATGAAACTAAGCCCAACTGAATGATAGTTATATTCAGAAACTCAAACGTATGCAGAATAAGACAAGTTAAAATAATAATCTGTTACTGATTTTGTATTTATTTAGGTATTTATTTAGAATTGTAATTAAAATTGTTTTATTTTCCCGTGCAACGCAGACGAATTTGAAAAGAAAGCTACGTCGGAAAAGCAAAAATACAAGAGCGGGGGCATTTAATATTTAATAAATAAATATCTCGTAATTGCTGTTGCCATCCAGAAAAATCGAGAAAATAGATTTTACCAGAATGTTCTCGCGAATAATTAAAAAACTTATAAAAGCCGAATTAAAACTCCTCAGCTCATTTGCTGTTATTTTAAGCGAACTGTATGTTTACTTAGCGCTGTTATTGATTGTAGCGAATTCGCTGTGAGATTGGATTAACTTTCTCTGTTTTGAATTGAGTTCTGTTTAAAGTTTGAGATATTGTGATATTGTACGAATATCTATGAGGAGATATTTCAGCATTTTGTTTTATTTCTTGTGAAAAGAATAAAATTTATTAACTTTTTATGGACTTGTGCATTCAATCTTTTACCAACCCGTACGCACACAACACTTTTTGGTGTCAGAGGAGTGGAATTTGAATGCCAATTACCCGAGCGATGGAAGAATAGTTAAGACAGCTGATGGTAGCCTTTGCTGCATTTAAAGAGGAGACGAAAACAGGTTAAGAAATGATGGAGGCAGGTCAAGCATCTGTTAAAGATGAAATGAAGGCTGTTCAGGAATCTGTTAAAGATCAAATGAAGGTTGTTCAGGGACCTGTTAAAGATGAAATGAAGGCTGTTCAAGAAAAGACTGAAGCAGGTCAAGAGGAAATAAAAAAAGAAATTACCTAAAAACAAATTCGAAGCTATGGAAGGCAGAATTAACGTTGTTGAAAATAAAGTTGGACACATTGAAGAAAGAGGGTCATCTGTAAAAGAACAAATATCACAGAGAGTTTCCGCCGTGGAACAACAAATTGATGACAGGGTTACTGCGGTCGCCAAAGAAGTTGATACTTAAAAAAAATTCTTAGCGACGGCAGGGAGCAATAGTGATGATTTTAAATTTTTATCCATGCCTGCTCATCCCTCTCTGAAGCTATCAACGTATGATGGGAAGACCTCTTGGTAAGTTTATAAGACACAATTTTCTATAGTTGCGGATACGAATGGATGGGATTCCCAGGCTAAGGCATCTCGCCGCTTCACTGAGAGTATCCTGCAGACTCTTCCAGGAAACCAGAGACTATACTTTGAAACTTTATCCGGCGCACTGGAGCTGCGCTTCGGGAAGAAATGTTTGAAAGACTATAGTAGGCCTTCAATTAAAATCCCGTCAACAGAAGCCCACAGAAACACTCCAAAAGCTTGCCACGGATGTTAAAAGCCTGTCTCGCCTTTACGAACTGGCCAAGAGAAACAAGGGAAATACTGTCTTTGCAATACTTCATCGACGGCATCCGTGATCCTGAAACACAGAAAGCACTGCGATTGGTTGATCTGAAGGACTTTAAAAGTACTCTGGTGTGTAGTTCTGGAGCTGCGGTGTTGAAGGTCACTGCAGAACACCCCAGGGCACGGATGTTATGACCGCACCTATCAAGTAAGAGGGAAACTAATTTGTGGCCTTCTCGCGGGGCGGAGGTTGCCAGATAACGAAAAACCCTGTTTTAAAGCGCTCAAGATTTCTGAAGTGAATGGCAACAGTTATATACTATCCATCAATAGGCATATCGATGGAGTTCCTTGCAATATGATCATTGACACAGGAGCTAATGTTAGCATCATTCGGAAAGATTTAGCTCAACAATTTAAAGATAAACTCCTTTGGACGCCATCCTGTGTTACACTCCAGACTGCGTCTGGCGAGAAAATTGACATACATGCGCGAACATCACGCTTGGAACGCTTGGTTAAGTCCTGTGCGCGAACATCACGCTTGGAAGTGCTGCCTACCATCACACGGCATATGTGGTAGATATTACATATCCTTGCATACTTGGTTTGGAAATTTTAAGGAAATACAATTTTGCCTTAGATTTCATAGACGGCAGACTGTTCTCAGCATCAGAGGACTATTCATCAACAGAAGGGATCCTCACCTCGAAACGCCGACGTGTTGTCTGAAAGACCCGGCTCTGAAAGCTGCGGAAATCATACTAGGATCGAAGAGAAACCCGAAACTACCGGCAATTCTCAAGATTTTCAGACCCGGTTTGAAGTGATGCACCGTTTTGCACGAGAGCGAGTCAACTTGGTGCCTGGCAACAGTAATGGACTATCTCTTAATGGGCATATTGATGGAGTTAGTTTCAATATGATCCATACAGGAGCTAATGTTACCATCATTAGGTAAGACTTAGCTCAACAATTTAAGATAAACTGATTTGGACGCCATCCTGTGTTACCCCTCCAGACTGCGTCCGGCGAGAAAATCGACATAGAGGGAAAATTAAACATGAACATCAAGCTTGGAAGTGCGGCTTACCATCACATGGCATATGTGGCAGATGTTACAGATCCTTGCATCGGATGGGACTTTTTAAGGTAATACAATTTTTCCTTGAACTTCAACTGCGTTCAGAGTTAGAGGATATATCTATTCATCATCAGAAAGGATCCTCACCTCGAAACACCGGCATGTTGTCTGAAAGACCTAGAAAGTTGTCGAAGTGAAACCCGAGACTACCAGCAATTCTCCATTCCATGCTCATAGGTCGTAATCTTCGTCTGCCTTGCGATCTCTTGTTTGGCCGCCCTGCAGATACGCCTTCATCGCCTGAGGAGTACATTCAAAATCTCCAGGCCCGGTTTGAAGTGATGCACCATTCTGCACGAGAGCGAGTCAACTTGGCGACGGAGAAGATGAAGACCCTCTACGACACCAGAGCTACTGAACATCGGCTCAACGAAGCAGACAAGGAGTTCTTGTGGAATCCAACTCGAAGCAGAGGACTTTGTCCGAAACTACAGTCACCTTGGGATGGTACGTACACAGTCCTAAAGAAGTTGAATGACGTCGTGGTTCGGATCCGTAAGTCATCGAACTCTAAGACTAAATTCGTTTACTAGGATAGGTTAGCTCCTTACTATGGCCGTACTACATAGTGTATATCATTGTAAATAGTAATGTAAATAATATAAGACCACGGTCCCTTTTATATTTAGTATTTTATTTCTATTTAGTGTTTCATAGTATTTTATTTGCTGAAAGTTACTTATTGCAATTATTGTTTATTTTGTTATGGTAATGTAATGCTTATTATTGCATT
The DNA here is from genome assembly GCA_000611955.2 of Stegodyphus mimosarum. Classification (NCBI taxonomy): domain Eukaryota; kingdom Metazoa; phylum Arthropoda; class Arachnida; order Araneae; family Eresidae; genus Stegodyphus; species Stegodyphus mimosarum. Next base: position 250,059 of record KK122521.1, read on the forward strand.
GATGCCTTAGTTGTAAGTTTGGCTTCCTGTCTAGGGATTTTATTGCCTGAGACGTGCAGTCCTTGGGAAGAAGGCAGTGTTACTGATTTTGTATTTATTTAGAATTGTAATTAAAATTGTATTATTTTCCTGTGCATTGCAGACTAATTTGAAGAGAAAGATACGTCGGTAAAGTAAAAATACAAGAGCCCGTTCATTTAATATTTAATAAATAAACATCTCGTAATTGCTGTTGCCATCCAGAAACATCGAGAAAATAGATTTTACCAGAATGTTCTCATGAATAATTAGAAAGCTTATAAAAGCGGAATTAAAACACCTCAGCTCAGTTGCTGTTGTCTTAAGAAAACTGTATGTTTACTTAGCGCTGTTATTGATTGTAGCGAATTCGGTGTGAGATTAGATTAACTTTCTCTGTGTTGAATTGAGTTCTGTTTAACGTTAGAGATATTCTGATATTGTAAGAATATTTCAGCATTTTGTTTCATTTCTTGTGAAAAGAATAAATTTTATTAACTTTTTATCGATTTGTGGATTCAGTCCATTAGGAACCCGTACGCACGCAACAAATCATTAAAAAAGAGCTTTTGTATTAGTTTATTTTCTAACGTCATCTAACATATTCCTAAAGTATTTTCTAACCTGTGTATATTTACAAATGCGTAAGATTTAATGATGCTGTTTTTTATCTTCAGTATTCTGTAAGTTAAAGAATTCTGTGCTTTTTATAATTTTTTACTTAACTCATTCATAATTCTTGTCGCTATGGTCAAACCGGATAAGCTATCGATTTCTTATTTTGCGCACGCGCTGATTCTTAATGACAATACAGAGAGTTTAAGCAACTTTTATAAAATTCTATTTATATTTTTTAAATTTAATATCGAAATGATATTTTTGTTTATATATATTGTTTAACGAACAAACGATAATTCTTAAATTTACTAGTATTTGCACCAACGGATAGAGTATGAAAAAAAATGTCTTAAATGAAAATCTGTATCAAAATTTAATATAATTTCTCCTTTTTTTGGCAAATTTTACAAAACTGTTCAATTTTGTCGATTATTTAACGTTTATGATTTTAAATTTCAACTCCTAAAAATGTATCGGTCACAAAATTTTGAAATTTGCATAGATTATATATTCTTTTTCATCTTTTAAACAAGGAGAAGAAGATATTTATTGATTGGGCGAGTTTCTGCGTTTTAACAGAATATGGTACAATATGAAACAGAAGGGAATGTACCGGTTCTTAAGTTTCAAGGTCATGATGTCATTATTTCACTATATTTTTTTTTGCGTTCGTATAGATTTCTCTGAAAGTGATTTTGTCGTCATGGTCAAAAGTTTGTCGTCTATTTTTAAATTCTGTATTCAATTTATATTTTTGAAAATTTAATACTGAAATGATTTTTCGCACACATCTTAGTTTAATGAACAAACTAAAACTTTCAGAGTTTTACTGTTTGCACCATAGGAGAGAGTTAAAAATGTTTTAAATGAAGGAGAAATAACATCTTGTTCCCATTCAACTGTGTGATAAATTATTTTTCTCCTTTTAATTCATTAATGATTGTATGAGTTTTAAATAAATCCTAATCAACTTTTTATTAATTATTATTAAGTTAATAACATCATTTTGGAAGTTTCCGTTGTTAAGAATTGTTTAGGCCATGCAATTTTAGACCTGTTAGTCATAGTTGCACAATAATGAATGCTAAGTCCTGATTCTTATGGTTATTCGCGTGCATATCAAGAAGAGCAATTGCACTTATCATCTATTCAACACATGAGGATGATATTTAACTTTTCAAAAAATTACTGTTCCGAGTACCATTTTCCTGTTCGTTAAAAGAAACATTCATTTCTTTAATCTGAATACATTCGACAGAATTTCATATTTATTCCTTCTTAAAAATTCGTATACGTAGATAGTGCAAATTAAGTTATTTTTGCATTTTATAATAGTACAGAAGAAGGATATAGTAAGAAAACAAAAAATTACATTTTAAATTAATTTACATGTCCTTATAAAGCACTAGTCATTTTAGCAGCCTAAAGAATGCACAGAAATCTTTTTGTCAAATATAATTCACTATACAAGATATCTGCTTAGATCTATTTAAAAACTATCATTATACAAATGGAACGTATAGTATATGTAGCCTTTCATATAAGGAAAATCTGAAGAAAATGAATTACTTTGCTGTTATGAAAATGTCCAGTTGTTATAGTATCTTGACCTAACAGCATTTGTTAGGCCACATTCTTGACTGACATAAATCTTGTCGATATTGTTCAAATGGGGATCGATTATACATCAGCGCAGTTCACGTCTGGTCTTTCACAAATATCCTTAAAAAAACGACAAGTGAAGGTAGATTTTTATTACTTACAGACAATTCAATAAAACATTCTCTCCAATTTGTAACGGTTGGTTGGTTAGTTTATTATGATAAACCACGCGTGGGCAATGAATACCCAACGTGTTGAAAAATTGTTTCTTCAAGTGACTGAGACACAGCGTCCTTCTATAACATGTCCATTTATTTCGGACTAGTTACAGTGGTGTCGGCACAACTAAGGAGTACACTAGGTTTATAAATTTAAGGCTATATTCGACAGTGATGTATATTATGTGTTATTACACAGAATCAGAATTTTGCATATGATAAACTTTTTTTTTTTTTTTTTTTTTTTGAGGTGAGCAGCCGTTTTAATTTTTATACTGGTGCGATTTAGGGGCCAAATATGGCAGCGATTTGGAGTTGCTAAGCTCTTATTTCCCTTTTCTATCACTACTACAATGGCTAGATCATACAACATGCTCAAGGGACGCCTGCAACTACGGATACGACTTCTTCTTTAAGCGAAAATGCTTCTAAACGGAACACTGCAAATCCCAAGCAAGTACCACAAACTGCACCAAGAAAAATCTATGCTATGCTGTTGTTTAAAGAAGTGGATTTAAATTTGTATCTAAAATCCTACAGTGCATCTTGCATGCACTGAATGAAGAAAACTAGACAATGCTTTATATTGAACAAAAAGAACAGAAAAAAGAATGAAGCTCCCCGTTTTCCTCAGGCAGAATAATTATTTGCATTTATTTATTCAGATAAATTCATGCATTTTTTAATTTTTCTGTTTCAAGATTTAAGTTAAATTTTGATGTAAGAAGCTTTCTTTGCATATTGCTGTTTATGAGAGCTACTGTTATTCATATATGAGCACTGGACTTAAATCCAAAATTTAACTTTTTTGAAAAGTTCCAAATATCAGGATTAAACGGTATTATTATCAGATAATTGATTTATTCTTGTGCACCAGATGCATATTTATTATAACAAAAGAAAAGGAATTTTATTTATTCTTTAGCATATTCTATTTCAGAAGGGTTTACAGAAGGAAAAAATATCACCTATTTGTATTTTCATAAACGAAACAGGAAAATATTATTTCTTCGACCAAATAAAACGATTAAATTTATTTTTATACTAATTTGAACATTCAACTCATTTTTTGTATTTCAGCTGAAATAATTAAAACGAGTAAGAACTGAAATGAACGAAGTAAGTAAATTAAGAATGAAGTAAGTAAATTAAACAAAGACTAAGTTTTATATGAAAAAGACATAACCAATTTCATTTCCTTTAAAGTTAAACTAAGAAATTAATTTTTTATAGACAACTAATAATAAAATATAAAAATTAACAATAAATAAAAAAAGGTTTTAAATCTGAAAAACCCAGATTATAATTTAGTACCGGAAAGAAGGGATTAGTATTAAAGTGTGTTTAAAATCAAGAAATTTTGAAAATTAAAAACTTAAAATTCATAAAAACATTTAATTTCTTTTTTTAAATAAAAGTAATATCTGTTGTTGCCAGCTCATAAAACTATATATTTATTAGTCCAAAGGAGCTTTCTTCCTAAAGGACTATTTTTCCTATGTTCGTACTTTTGTTTCCGTTTTGCGATTTTGCGTCGAATCACTCTGAATGTCCGTTTCACTTTTCAAACTGTTGCCACCAAATATTATCGCCCTATATATTTGAAGAAATTAAATAATGAAGAATCTGTAAGTATGTATGTATGTATGATAATGTATGCATGTATGATAAAACAACGGTACTTAGAGCCATCCAATTTTGAATGACGTAATCCTACTGCGAATATGGGCATTTGGAAGTCCAAATTTGAAATTTGTTTTATTATCAATTTCATATTTTGTAAAACTTAATGAATTTTTTATTAACAAACTCAAGGCCTTTAAAGCGAGCAATGGAAATGTTGTACAGAAAAAAACATTTTTATCTCCAACGTGTGAGACTGTATAGGAAATTCAAAACATATGCTCAGTTTAAAATTATTTTGCGATATTGCTCTTGAATTGAATTTTATGATTTAAGGCGAAGAACATGTTATTTAATAAATAAAGGTAAGACACAAAATGTTAAAAAAAGTCCCTTTGCACGTAATTTAAAATTTGAAAACTTTCAGATTTTCTTTTTTTTATTGAATAAAATTAAAAGTCAATTCAGAGAGAATTTCGATTTTAAAATTTAAAGGTTTTGTTTATATATTATCGTTTCTAGTCTCAAATGGCATTCAGCAGTAATGAAGAAGAAAATGATGCTTATCGTATACGTTTCAACAAGCATGGCCTTTCTAGTTGTGACAAGAAAATAGAGTAATTTTACTAATTTTTGCAAAACTGCGCTACATTATGCTGTTTTGTTTACCTACTAATTCTTTATTTCTTACAGCATAAGTTCTCCCACCATGGCAATTTTAGGAACATAAGGATGATGTTACGTGAGGAATGATTCCCAGAATTTAAATATATTGATGATCATTAAAAAAAACAGACGTACGTGATTTGTAATCAATGGCCTCACTAGCGAAATCTACAGGTGTTTTACAGGAACTCGTGTTTATATCTCAGTTCGAAACGTACCGCTGTTGGCCTATGGCAATCAGTTTGATTTACTAATCAAGACTCATAGAAGTCGATATTAGTCGTAGATTGAAGATCACAAGATCTAATTTTTCAGTTGAATCACATTAGATATTCGTAAATATTCAGTACGTTCTGTTACGCAACCTGAAAACTGGCAGAAAATACGCTAGCATTTAAGAAAAAAGAGATTGTTGTTCTGAGGGTAAAAGGAGGAGCAGAGGAAATATCTAAAACAAACGGGTAACACGGCAGCTGTATTTTGTTAAAAACAAAATGTAGTGATAAAAAGACATTCTACCAACACAGCAGATGAACGTAGGTAATCATCAAAGGGAGGATAACTAGTGGATTCGAATTACCAGTAGCCATTTGTGACTAACAGTAAAGAAAAAATCAGATGACTTAAAGATGGTTATTTTTTTATGTACTATTACTGAGTTTTTATTGAGGCGATAAATCACGTCAGTTGATAATCTGGTTTGACATCCATAGTCGCGCATATTTTTTTCGGATACTTGTGTTTTCGAAATTTATTTGAAAGCATATCTGTTGAATATTAAAGAACGGACATGAGATTATTTTCACATGAGCTGTTTTTCATTTCAGAGCGCGCTTGTAAAAATGTGGGTTTAAAATGTTTCTTGAAATAAAATAATTTATTTGAATTTCGCCAAAATCGAACTTCGGCAATAATTCGACTACTCAAAACTTTTATAGAAAACTTCTGAAGAAGAGTTTTTTTATCATATTTTTTAAATTTATATGAAGATAAATTATTGCTTGCAGATTAAAACTTTTAATTCTTCAGTAAAATGCACTGAAGTGGAAATTTATCATTACAAACACAAAAATAATGATATTCCGTGAAATATTCAATTGATGTAATCCATTTTTGCAAGGAATGTGTGAAAGGCAAGTCTAATTGGCATTTTCAAACTAAGAGCGATCAAACGGTTTCTGATGGGAAAATCAAGGTGTTACGTCATTTGAGTGCATAAAAAGGCATTTAATTCATAATATATCTAATTCAAAATATTAAATATTTTTACTCTTCCGCTTCTGTATTTTGAAAAATACATAGATATAAGATAAAGATATATATGTCTTAGATATATATTATATGTCAAAGATAGATATATGTCTTAATATTAGCCTAAATGTATATTCATCTAACATCCTATAAAATGTTTCGCTGTTCCACCGGGCCATCTCTTTTGATAATCTTTACTGATAAACCATGTTAAACTTTAAAAAAGCCCTTTTGGGTGACCTTTACATCTAAACCATTCCAGATTTCTTTTTCTTTTCTTCCTCCTAAGCTCTTTCCGTAACCTAGTATTACCATTTTTGTTGTTTCATGCTACAGTTTTGCATCGCATACATTACTTTAAAATTTTTCCTTTGTATTTATGTGTTATTGTAAACGTTCTTCTATAAACACAAACGCCGGCTAGCTTTAAAAGTATTTATTAACAGAGAACAGAAACTGGCCCAAAGAAAATATATATCAAACCAGCTCTTGCTCCAAAACGGAACACCTAACATTTAGAATTGACATTGGAGTCACGGAGACGTAATATTGTAAAACTTATCTTCATCGCAGCTGGAGGTCGACTGCCTGTGTGTTGTTCGCTTTGCCACTAGATATCTTTCGATAAAATAGTTCGGTTACGTTCAAATAATTCTGTTACGTCCTTTCCTCTGCCTCGGCAAGAAATCGCGAACTGGCATTTATCTACCTGGTGCAGTAGATGGAGAAGAAGATGGAAGGGGTCGCGTTTGACGAATAGTAGCTGTAGATTAGGGAGCATCTTTTGAAATGGATACAGGTTCTGTGGTTATTACATACTTTGGGCATCCCGTTTTCTTCAAGGGGACCACTGGAGTTACCCGACCTGAAGTTTGAATCTTATTTCGTTCTTGATATGGTTTCAAGGCATTCTTGATATGTTTTCGTGATAAAAATTGATGAATATTTTCAAATGAAAAGAATTTTATCTGGCTCGTTGACATCAGCAATATCAGAAGTCGTTGGAGATCTTGTGGTCATTATCACATAGGACTTAGGCATGAACTTATTACTTTTCTTTAGTGGGCCTTTGCTGAAAGGATGGAGACTAACCCGACTTCATCTCCAGGAGTAAATTTCGGAGTTTCTTGTCGTTTCTTATCAGCATACCGCTTCTGTTTATCCTGGTGTAACTGGACTCTTTCTCATACCTGCTGTAGAGTTCTCGCAGAACGTTTCAAATATGAAGTACTTTATGGAACATTTCTCAATTATAGCTTTTATATCATGTTTTACACCATCTACGGTTCGTAACTCTCATGCAAATTGGAGAAATGCGGCAGTTTGTCCAGTTGAATCTCATTTAGCTGCATTTAAAGCAAATCTTGTAAGGATTTAATTTATTCTAACCAATTATTTTTTAGTTTGACTTTCCTCTTCCTCCTGATTTCAGTTTCCTGCCGGAATGTAAATTTTGCATGACGTAGATGCAAATTCTCAACGTGTTTTAGAAGCAGTATTTAAGCTGCTTTTTAAGAGTTCAAAGGAATAGTAGCGGACTTACTTCCGATGTTTATACCGCGAGTTTAAAATTAGCTCTCTAGTTTGACACTTTTCGATTTGTACTGATATTTCTCTTCTGGGCTTTGCTGTGTGCAGCTGATTTAGCGTTAATTAAGCTAAGGACCCAGTCATTAGAATTTCTTAAATTACTAGTGATTTGCTACATTTTTATTTTTCTGTTACGTAGCCACAAGTGGTGGTTATTTGTGAGCATGAAGTGAGCGCATTTGTTTTAATTTAATTTTAAATAAAAAGGTTATTTAAACATTTCTTCTGCAGTATTTATTCTTAAAGACATAGCGAGAATTCGCTATTTCGTCTTCAACGCGGAGTTAGCATTGTATGCTTCCTAAAAGAACACGAAATGTCCACAACCTTCTTAGTGGTAGCTTATCCTTCCATGATTGATGGTAATTAAGAACAAGTATTGCTAACCGAGGTCTCAGATCTCTGTTCTTTCTTTCAGTTAGGTTAGATTGGGGATCATAGACAGAAGTAAGGCTTTGATCAATGTTCAAGATGTAGCATAGTTGTTGCATGATAGCACTCGTAAATTGAGTATCATTATCATTCATTATTTTTCTGGGTAATTTGAATTGAAGGACGACTTCTTCCAGACGAGTTGTGGGGCATTCTCTGGTCGTTGCTTCCTTTAAAGCAAGTAGTTCTGTTCCCTTTGTAGCACAGTCTTGCACAATAAAAATTCATTTTTACGAGGTGGTGTTTCAGGAAGAGGGCCGAAAAGGTCACTTGGCAGAGTCTCAAAGCGCTGAATACACAGGAAATTGAAGCAATCCAGAGAGCTTTTGACTAGAGGCTTTATAGCGACAGCTTCTGACATAGTCCGCTATATCTTTTCTCATTCTAACCCAGTAGAATCGTTATGCTATTTGGTAAAATATTTCTTCATATCCATAGTGACCTGCCAAGGGCGGATCATGATTTTCTTTCGAGACTTTTGCTTTTCTTTGAGGTATAATTAGTTGTGATTCTTCTTCTTCCGAATCATGAGAATATCGGTACAACACTTCTATGTTCATAATATATCTTGTTACAGTCAGAATTGCACAGTCTATTTCTGTCTCTGGACTCTTAAAAGCTTCAATGATATTTCGGAGATCTTCATCTTTCAGCTGTGATTGGTGTAATTCTTCAGGACTAGTATTAGGGATTCCGATGGAGACAGCACACAAATTTGACAGGAGTCTGTACGTCAGTGTTCACAAACAGGACGAGATTATAGATCAGCAATACTGTTTAATCGTCCAGTGATGTAACTGATATTCTGATAGTAGTATTGGATTCGTAGTGCCCATACTACTGCTAGGGCTTCTTTTTCTGTGGGGGAGTAGTTTTCTTCTGAGGAGGATGGCATGTTCTAGAGGGTGTTCTTCATTCTTTCCCTCTTGGAGCAACACTGTTCCAATAGCTACATTGCTAGCATCTGTCCGAATGACAAAAACCTTTGCTTCATCAGCTTGCTTAACAATAGGCAAGCTAATTTATTTTGATTTCAGCTCTTGGAAAACCTTTTCTTGTTCCACTTCCCCACTGCTTTCGTTTTCATTAAATTAGTCAGAAGGTTAGATATCTGAGAGAAAACTTTGGAATGCATAGACGATACCAGGAGCAAGTTCACACGAATGACTGTACTTGCTTGGAGACAGCGTGCCTGAAATGGGAACAATCGTTTGTGGATCAACAGATATGTCGTCTTTGGTAATGTTAATGGCCTAAATATTGCACTTTTTCTCAATAAAAGTGACACGTCTCTCGGTTGGCATTGAGCTGGAATAACAATAGACAATTGTGAACTTGTTCTAAGTCAGACAGATGTTTCTAGAAGATAGAGGACAGCACTATAATATCATCCAAATATGACAGCGCAAACACATTATTCAGTCCGGAACCAAACTTATCCATCAATCTGGAAAAGGAGGCCGGGGCATTTCTCATTCCGAAAGCCATTCGGGTAAATTTGTATATACCAAAGGGGCAAATATAAGCAGTCTTGTTTTGATCTTCTTCAGCTACTTTCATCTGATAGTAACCTGACGTCAAGTCAATAGTTGACATGTAAAATGTAGGTTTTGCTTCATTCAATAAACCATCTATGCCTGACAAAGGATAAGTGCCTGGAATGGTCTGAAAATTCAGGTTGCGAGAATTAATACATAGCCTCAAGTTTCTCTCCGGCTTGGGAATCAAAACCACATGAGAGTCATAAAGGCTTTCTTACTCTTCTATGATATTTTGTTTTTGAAGAGAATTAAGTTCCTTTTTCACCAGTTCGTTTTTACCTGGGCTCATGCGATATGGAGAAATTGAAACGCGGAGTCAAGTTCCTGCGTTAATATGACGTTCGATGAATGTAGGCTTCTCCCCCTACTTTGAAGGCAGTCTGATATTTGTTAAGTAATGCAACAGTTTCAAGCCGTTGGGATGTAGTTAAGTTCTTCATTTTTTCGTAGTTGGAAATTGTTTACAGCAGTCCATTGGGTTGTTGTGGTTTCTCAAAAATATATTTTTTTTTAGGTTCATTAGAAAAATTCCATTTATTTTCAGTGGAATTTGCCACAATTTTAACTTTTGGAAGAAAGTTAGTTCCTAGCAGAGTGGAGTTTTTTTTGCATCAGACAAAACGAGGAGCAGAGTTTTGAACTCTCTGCTTTCAAGAAGAATATTTTGTTCGGTGCGAAGTATCTCTTTTTCCTCTACTAAACCATCAGCGAAAGGCGCTCGTAATGTTATCTTTTCAAAAACTGCTCCTTGTTGCTGCAGAATATGATAGAGTGATTCACTTGCGAATGACTAACTAGAACCACTGTTGACGAAGACAGTACCGGAAACGCCTCCAATAGTCTGGGATACAGCAATTCGTATGGAAGATAAAGAGGGTCGGATTTGCACAGTGCCAAAAGTAGATAAATTGGAAATCTGGGGGGGACTACAATCTGAACACCTACACTTGAGAAAACCAGTCTTTCCGCACCCGTAGCATGTTAAAGGAGATCGGGTTTCCTGTCTTTGACACTTACCACGATTTCAAAAGGCTCACCGTGATTTGAAAACCGTCTGCAGCTCTTACTGAGAATCGAAACTAATAATTTCTAATGAAAGATATCAGTGAATCCATTCAAAATTTTATCATTAAAATATGTATTCAGCTTGCTGATAGAAGGCATAATTTAATTTATATAGTATGCGCATTAAAACAATTTAAAAATAACATATTAACCTAAGTTTAAAAATAACCTTCTTTTTAAAGAAAGCTGTTGCCTTTCGTCTAATGCTTTTATGTAACATGTGTAAATCTGATTTCAGTAAGCAATTTACATTCGCTTTAGAAAGAAGTTTATAACAAATAAACAATTTAAAACGAATTTTAAACTCAGATTAAACAATAATTTAAAAGAAATTTGTCTTTTTATTTCTTTGAAACTTGTTTTCCATTTAATGTGGTAGTAGCACGCCACGATAGTAGTAAGCCACGGTCCTTCTGGCGGTCAAAGGATGCCGCCATGACGAAAGAGAACAATAGATGACGGAATGGTTGGACGCCTTTGATGTGCCACCTCCGCCTTCTTGGATCACGTGACAGCCGGATTTGACGCGTAGGAATGACGTCATCAAAGTTTCGTTTTTATTATGTGGCAACGATTTTATATTTTCAAAGTTTTTATTTTTTGTGGCGTCGAACGTATTTTTTAGGTTTCGTGGCAACGAGCTCTTGAACCACGTGCTTGGAATGATATCAGTTTTATTTTATTATTTTTGATTATTTAATACATGATTATTTTACATTATTTAATCTTTTTAATTATTAATCACCATTTTTAGTGAATTAGTGCTCCAATATTTTTAATTGTTACTTTTAATTAATTTTTTATTGAATTTGATATCATTTTCACTGACTTTTAAAAATAACCCCACGGATGGGATTCGAACCCGCCATCTCTTTCTTCCATGGGCGACCTCAGCTTTAACCGCAACGCCAGCTTTCGTCTCTCCAAACTTGTTATTTCACATTGTCCACCGTCTCTGTCTATTTGACCTTGTACAGAGGAAACCAGCACAATGTCACTAGGATGAAGGATTGCGCATGCGCGAAACTCACTTTACTCTTTGCTGCTTTAAATATAAAATATTCCCACAGTTTAAATTTTTTCTTTATTATTAGGATATTTTTCATTGTTTTCCTTTTTTTTCTTCTCTGTCTTACTGGATTAAATTTATATGTTTTGTTTTTGCTAACTTAAATTTTACTTTCCCAAATTAATGTTTCCACAATTTTATTCCCGTAGAAGAAAATATATTTTTACATTTCTTTTCACATTATTTCGCAAACGTTTTTCCCTCTGACGCTCTGACGTAGAAGTAGCAATTCTACCAAAAACTTTTGTAAGAGCGAAGATCAGGTGCTCACTTAAAGTTTCAGGAGACTGCCGGCATCTTTCCTTCGCTAGAACCACTTTTTATGGAAAGTTGTTATATAGCTAGATTTGTATACTTACCGTCCAGATTTTTGCACTGTACTTAATCATCATTATATCTCTTTCTTAGTAAATTTACGTTTTATATGCTATGCCATTCCAAAAAATAAGCTTCGACTAGGTAGATTATTTGTCTACTGAATTTCGCAGATCTGAAGAATTTCTTACTTCGAAATTTTTATCTTATCTGTGCATATCCTGCATTTATTCCAATTGTCTTCTTATTGCTGATATGAAAACTTACAATTACGTGATAGATGTAAAATACTGAAGTTCATACGTACGCTGAATAATGAGAACAAACCCGGCATTCTGTCATAATTGGGTAATAATGTGAACAATAAAATTTTAAGAAAACACCAGTTTCATTCGAGGGAATAAAATAAATACATTTTTCAAAATTATCCAAGAAATCTATCACAAATATCAACATAAAGGATCTACAAACATATTTTTAAATATTTAAATAACTCATAAGCTGAAAATAAATCAAAAAAGGTATCGAGAATTCATTGGTATATACCAACAGTGAAGATAAAATAGTTTCCAACAGCAAATGAACCATTAGCAAAGAGAAAACAGTTTCGAAATGTGACTACCGAGAGCGCACTCTCAAAACGTTCGCGAAAAGGCAACGACATCACAAATACATAATTTTTGTAGGACATTTAAACATTTTCGTTCTGGTATAGGAAAATACACATTAAATAATCAAACGTGAGTATTCATGTACAAGATTTCAAAGAAACAATCATACAAATCTTTAGGAAAATTCTGGATGTGTAATAAAAATGAAAGCATGGCCCCGATTCAGCAATGCAATACAAGGTGTTAAGTAAAAGTTTTTATACAGAGTTTTTTGTCACATACAAAATGCATTGAAAAAGCGAAAATTAGTAATATATTAGCACTGGGCTGGGAAACAAATTTTCGAAGATAATCAAGTGGTATGAAAATTAATCAAAAAGTATAACATGTACAAATATTTCTTCGTAATAAGTTATGAATGTTTTCATTTCAGTAGAATGGAGTCATAAAGTACAAATCTGGCAATGAAACACTCATTTCAGCCTTTAATTTTTTTTTTAAAATGTAATAAACACATGTGTACGTTAGTAAAATTCGACTTGGAAAAAATGAACAGATAGGGGAAAATATGACTTTCTTCATATATTCACTTGATATGTATTACAATAAGTTAAAATACAATTCTGGTTAACTCGGGTTCATCAATGCAATATATTACTTGCGTATGGTAAATTGTTCATTTCAAATATGATAAAGAAGAAAAGTGTGAGTCAAAGAGAAACATGTTTACAAAACAATGGTTCTTATTTTCCTAGTAATTTAAATCAAAGCGCTGATGTTTCTTATGAAGATGAGGTATTCTCTTTTTAATCTTTTTGTTTTTAGTTCTTTTAAGAGAGAAATAAACTTCACAAGAAAAATCTATGACGATGCTTGTGAATGATCGTGTTGACTTAGAGCAAACATTCAAAGTCTGTATGAGGTGGGTTAAAAGCCTGCATTATCTGCATGAGAATACATAAGTGTCAGAGAAAATTGATCTATCCCTGTAGTATACTAATATAAAATTCCATTTTTTTTTCTTAATTTCGGATTCTGCGTGGCAGCGTTGTTGAAATTAACTCTTCGAAACGTGTAATAAAATAATTAAATCAAACAATATAACTAATTAGTAGAAATTTTGTTCCCAAGTCTTTACAAGGCGATGTAAAAGATCAATGGGAAGATACTTGAAAATTCAATGATATGCAGCGCCAATAATGTAAAAAGTGGTAATATTCAAAGTGTTCAAAAGGTTGTCGATAAGGTAATTATTCAAAGTATTAACACTGGTAATTTCACAAAAACGGTTTATGAAAGAACGATAGCATCACAGTCATCCTAAAATAACTTCCGTCAAAACTGAAAATTTTATGCTAAAAACTTACTTGGGATGCAGGAAAAGAAACATTAAAGGCTTCAAAATAAAGATACTCATGTAAAGTTTCCGAAATTAAATGTACAGCGTTTCAGGAAATATTCCCTTTACTTCTAACTTGTTTTTAATTTTGTTAAATCATATGTAATGAGCATATGTGAGACACGAAATGTGCATTTGAATGCGAAAAATAGCAAGCATATAGGCATATCTGGCAATGAATCAAATTTCATTGTAAATGTAATGGTATGAAAAGTAGAAAAAATAGTAATGAACTACTAAATTCAGTTAATTTTCATCAAAACGCATTAAAAATTCTGCATATTGATAAAATATTGCTTAAATTCTCTAACTTCATGACTTCCCTCAGACACTGGGAAGCCCTACGGCTGTCTGAGCATTTAGTGGGTTACTTCAAAGATATTAAAGAAATAACGTTTGGGGAAAATATGGATATTTTCGAGAAAAAAATTTCTCTTATGTTCTTTCGGTATTATAATTTTTCGGTATTACAATTTGTGATGTAGAATACAACCATCAAAATGGAAGATTTTAGTATAAGTTAATATACTACAGATCAAATAAAACTGAAAATACTTCATTATTTTTCATGCCCTGTTTATGAAACTTGTTAAGGTTCTTATTCCTGACTTATCACGTTCGGAACATTTTAAGAAAAAATAATCATTTCTTATTCATGTTTTGCATACTCAGACACTAATTTTGTTGGAAATCTGACATTTTCTTATTCCATTTTATATTTCACTATTACGGTTTCGCTTGGAAAAAAGTTTTTTTTTTGGATATGGTATGCCTCTCCTATATGTCTGCGACTGTTCTAATAAATTACATTACCAACTAATGTGAACAATATTCCTAGTTATACAGTAATTACCTTGGATTGCTTCATCTAAAACGAAAAATGCACCCCATATGCAAAAATAGAGAAAGTTTACCACAGAAAGTTCTCCGCGAATGCATTTTTTCCTTGGTCTTTACATGTTTTTCTGTATTTAACACTAAGTTCATTGTGTACCTATCTTTTATCTAATTTGTGAAGTATTCCTGCTCGGATGCTTGCATTTGAATACTTTTTAAGTGATTCTAATATACATATATATTTTGATCAATGCGTGGGGAAATGAGGAACACTAACGCCAAACGGTTCCCAGCACTGTATCTTTTCTTCATCCTTTTTTTTCCTTAATACAGCTGGTTAAAAGAGAAATGTGTTTCGTACTTTGTGAAAGGAGTTTGATTTACTTATTATGTGTTATGCTTATGATAAATAAAATGTTATGTACACAGAATTGTGTGGCTCCAATGTTTAATCAAAATAATGCTTTTTTGAAAGTGTGGTCGTTATGTTAAGTCATACTAAACTACGTTAAAATTTTTAAAGTTGAGGACTATAGTAGATCTTTCTATGGAGTTTTTGTCACTATTACCTATTATGTACGATATTCGAGAGAAATTTTATTTGTTATCTACGAGAAGTTAAATGTCAAAAAAGCTGTAAAAGTTCATTATTAGGCAATGCCAATTTGAAATACATACCTAATTTAGAATGTGCTAAAACTTTTAAGCATTAAGTTGGATTATTATTGGGAACTCATGTCAATATTATATGTTATGTATGATGGTTATGCATATTTTTATTTACTATCAATGAGAATTTAAATGTTAAATGTTCTCAAAGAGGTGCAAGCTGCTGTTAAAAAATAATGTCAATTTGAAATTTCTATCTTAAAATGTGTTAAATCTTTTAAGTTAATTACTATGTTGGATCATTATTTGGAACTCTACTCAATATTTCGTGTTATGTAACGTAACTACGTAGGAGTTTATATGCCAGATATAATAAATTAAATTTCGTCCTCAAAAGGCTGTCAGAGCTCAGTGCTAAATAAAATATTGTCAGGGTGAAATATGGGTATCTTTTAGTTAAAAAAGCTATGAGACTCAGGAAAAAAATAATGATCATATTTACTGTTTGAAAATAGTATTCCAAGTTGAGAAATTTTTATATTCCAAGTTGGAAAAAAGGCGACAAAGTTTCATTTCCATGGCTGAATATTAGTTCCATGTGTATTATTGTTAAAAATAATACTATCTCGTGCATTTTGTTAAGAAAGTCAGGGCTGTAGTATGTTCGTATACAGTTTATAAGGTTCTGCGGTAGATGGGTGGCATCATATTAAGAATCCAAGTGATGTTTTCATATGAAAAAAATCAAGGTTTAGAAAATGTTTAGTGTGTTTTAGGTAGGATGTGCATAATAAAATCCAAGATATTTTTATAAAGAGTTTGGAAGAGTTAATCTATTTTATTAATGTCCTTCTGCTGAATAAAAAAGGAGAGTTCTGAATATATTCATGTAAATGTCTATAGCTTAAACTAATAATAAAATGAAATACTTTTGAAGCTAAACTAGGGTACAGAATAGTTAGAAATTCAGTAATTTTGTACATGTTTGAAATAAAATGGCTAGAAATGACCCATGCATTGGTTTCAGCGAACTTTATGACGTGAAATTTTATTACTCCTTATTTGTTCAAAGTCAGTCCTACAGTAAAGAAACTTGTGTAAGTCTGTATTTATTTTTAGGGAAAAGAATCAGAAATGCAACATGAACATATTTTAAAAGCAGAATAAAAATTAAATATAAGGGGAAATGTGTAAATGGAAAGTGTAAAATTTACATTTGTCAGGCATAGTTTGATGAATACTTTGAATAAAAATATGTCGTGTAAAGGAGAATTCGTGAAACTTGTTACAGCGTTTCAAAAAGTTAGTACAGTCATACTAATTAATACAGTACATTAGAAGGAAAAGTTCCAAGTATCTCTTATTTAGTAGCATAAAAAGTAAGAATTAAATTGTTCAGAAGAATACTGTTTAAAGTTCCAGAAATTATCACCCATGAAGGCCTCCTGAGGAAAATGGAGATGTAACATGAATAAGTATTTAAATCAAGGGAAAGAATTTAAGAGTAATATAAAAATGTAACAAGAAAAAATTTTAAAGAATAGAAAAAATTTACATTTATCAAAAAGAAAAAATATGAAAAGAAAAATTTAAATTTACTTTTCGAAGTAAAATACATAAGGGGAAAAAATAAAAAAACAAAAATTGCATTTGTGAAAACAGTGAAATGAAAAAAAATATGAAAATAAATACTACTTTTTTAAAACAAAATGAAAAATGTAGTAACAACGTCTTTAAAATAAAAAAGCAAAAAGAGAAAAAAAATTAAAAATAAATATGATTTTTGTAAAAAAAATAAATAAATAAGCGTAAAAAATGAAAAGAAATAAATTTGAGAATAAAACTTTTGCAAAATAAAACTTACGAAGAAATGTAAATATATATTTTCTTCTACGGGAATAAAATTGTGGAAACATTAATTTGCGAAAGTAAAATTTACGTTAGTAAAAGCAAAACGTATAAATTTAATCTAGTAAGAACAAGAAGAAAAAAAAATGAAAACAATGAAAAATATCCTAATAATAAAGAAAAATTTAAACTGTGGGAAAATCTTATATTTAAAGCAGCAAAGAACAAAGTGATGAAGGATTGCGGATGCGCAATCCTTCATCCTACTGACATTATGGTGGTTTCCTCTGAACAAGGTCAAATAGACTAAGAGGGTCGACAACGTGAAATAACAAATTTAGAAAGACGAAAGCTGGCGTTGCGGTTAAAGCTCAGGTCTCCTATGGAAGAGATAGCGGGTTCGAATCCCATCCGTGGGGTTGTTTTTTAAATTCAGGGAAAATGATATTAAATGGAATAAAAAATTAATTAAAGGTAATAATTAAAAATATTGATGCACTAATTCACTAAAGATGATGATTTATAATTAAAAAGATTAAATAATAAGGAATAATCACATATTAAATAATTAAAAATAATAAAATAAAACTGATATCATTCCAAACACGTGGTTCAAGAGCTCATTGCCACGAAACCAAAAAAATAATATGTTCGATGCCACAAAAAATAAAAACTTTGAAAACATAAAATCGTTGCCAAACAATAAAACTAAACTCTGATAACGTTAGTCCTACGCGTCACTTCCGGCTGTCACGTGATTCAAGATGGCGGAAGCGGCACATCAAAGGCGTCCCCCCATTGCGTCATCTATTGTTCTCTTGCGTCATGGTGGCATCCTTTGACCGCACGAGGACCGTGGCTTATTACTCACGATAATTTTACTTCAAGATTTGGTTTCCAAAATTATTTTGACCAGCAGTCCACACCTGAAAGGAGATTGAACCGATCTCCAGAAAGCAAAACGAAAGTTCGGGAACTTTTTGAAACCAAATAGAAATTCTCAAAATTTCGTTGGGAGCCATTTTGTGGATAGAAATTTTAAGTATTTCTTTGGGTGACATTTTGTAACCTTTCTTCTATAAACACAAACACCGGCTAGCTCTAAAAGTAATTATTCACAGAGAACAGGAAAAAGAAAATACACTTACAAAGAAAATATAGAACAAAACAGAACATACAGAACGGAACACCTAACATTTAGAATTAACATTCGAGTTATGCAGACATATTATTGCAGAACCTATTTTTGTCACAACTGAAGACGGTGATGGCTTAAGTTGTTCTCATTGCTACTAGATGGCGTACGATAAAATAGTTCGGTTACATTCAAATAGTTCTGTTGTATTATGATGTTATGTATCATTCCACACTAATTCATAAAGTTATAGTTCACAATTTCTGAGAAATCCGTAATTTCATGCGCATAAAAATAATTTCGGACGTGAATGTATTTTATTAATTTCAGATTTGAAGTGACTTGGCAAGATGCTGTACAATAACGGCAAGTTCTGTTAAGAAATTTCATGATGCAGATTTTAAAGGAGTAAAATGCATTAGGAGCATTGAAAAAAGTGTTGACGTAAAACGTCCAGTTCTTTTTGATACTATGGAACGAACTATATTTCGAGGAAAGGCTGAAACGACATTAAAAGTAAAAATGCTTTTTAAGCTAATAGTAATGAATCATATGTTAAAGTCGAATCCAAGATTTATTGCTGTAGAACTTCCAACTGAATTAAAAGATTGGTCTAGAATAAGTTTAATTCTGGATCATCAGGGCATATGGATTCAACGGCCAAGTAATAAGAAGGAAACTTTTAATCAACAAGAACACAAGAAAATTACGTCTAGGACTTGCAGAATCCATAGTAAAGCAATATTTATCAAAATGGATTAATGTGATATTTACAGTCCACTTAAAACACAAAATATTTGTCTCGGACGGATAAAATATTCTGTGGCTAAAAGTCCAACAAAGAACTGAATTCTGAAAACCTATTTCCTATTATTACACACGAACTTGAAAGCATAATGATTGAGGGTGGTTTGTTGCCGAATGGCTTACCACATATAGCAACGAGCAACATTAGAAGAAATTTTTCCGAGACACCAGTTTCTGCCAACATTAGCTTAAACAGGAGCGTTCCTAACCGAAACAATTGCACTGAATGCGTACTTGGGATATTTTACGAAATTGCTGAAAATGTTTCGCTGCTATAATGTACTTCTGGGTTAAACCAATCACATTTGTTAAAAGCGATGCTCGGAAAAGTTTCTTTCGACGCGCTGCTGAGGCAAAGGACTTTTAAGTTTTTTCAGAGTAGCTAACAGATCTGATAGCAGTTGTTGTTGCCATCTCAAGAAAACTTGAAGCTGAAAAGGATGAGTGAGACATCAGGACTACTACTTCTATTTGGGAATGGAACATTAAGAAACAATAAATAATTCACGATACAATTAGAAGTTGCATAGTAATTAATAATTAGATTAACATCTTATAACAATTTCATAACCATAGCATTTCACAGACATATGTACATATGCTGTTGAAACGCTAATTCAAACGTATGAAAAAATTAAAGGGAACTCGTACATTTATTTAGAAAACAAAAGTCTTAATTATTCAAGCTGTTAGTTGTACATTTGTTTCATTGAAGTTGTTGTGCATGACGCTTTCAACTAATAGTTCCTTCAAGTAAGAATGCTACTTTTCATTTTACCAGAACTCGAAATCCACGAACTGAAAACAGTAAATATTTCGAAGAAATGTCCTTTGAGATATGTAATGCAAACCATTCGCAACATAGATACTTTTGAAACACTAAAAATATAAAATTAATCTGAAATGAAGAAAATATTATAAGGGAGTTGGTGACTTCTGAGTGATTTCGTTTTTTATTTAAAAACTTTCATTTATTTTTTAGGAATATTATTAAATGTATTAAATGTTTTTATTAGACAAAATGTTTAAGCCGAAGAAAATTTTTTTTCCAAACAATTTTTTTTTAATTAAAAACGTTTGAAGAAAAATTTAAACAAATTCCAATATAATATTTTTCTTCATCTTCAGTTTTTATTGTTTTTTCCCCAAGCTTTTTATTATGTTTGTTAAAAAGTTCTTTATAACTTTAAGCATCAGTTTTGCTATTAATGAATTAATTTTTTAGGAAAAAATAATAAGCATATTTATATGTAAAAAGATGCCCAACTGGGATAATGGTCAGTAACTTTGACTGCCGCACCGAAGGGCTGGGGTTTCCATGTCATCTCTGACATGGATGTTTATAAATGTATAGTGTCTAGGTGGCATGGGAACACTTTAAATATGTGGCGAGTTGAAAGTCGTCTCGAAAAGTTTCTGTATTGACTCTATAGTTATTGTTTACTGTATATTTATGTATATTCTTGCATTTTATTTTCGTGTTACTGTTCCCCCCCCCGGAGGTTGACTCAGGAGAATTCCTGGGAAGTACTGGCTAGGATCTGTACTTAGGCAGTCTCAACCACGGGGGTATATAAGTCGACTTCTATTCTTAGGTTGGTTCAGGCTTGGCAGGAACCGTACTGGTACTGTCGTGTCTGTTCCTCTGTCTGTGGTGAGGTTATATTGTCAGATTTCGTTGGTCGTCCGAAAGTAAACGCCCCAATTGGTGGAGTCGGGTGATGCCGCATGACGTTGCATCCCGACCTAGTGGGGCTCGTCGGCTTCACCGGTTGGATCGCGGCCCCGAGGACTGCCTCTGGAGGCCAGGATGATATTCTATGCAGGGCGAACCTTGAGAACGCCAGGTAATAGAGTCCAGGTTTTCCGGTGTTACTTTCGTGCTACTGTGAATTTTCTCCATGCGTCAACTTGGTTACTGCATCTTAATTCTTTACTAGCAGCACTAAAACTTTTCGTACTTGCCAATGTGTTAATTCTTTTAATTTCAGGCTCATGCACCTTAGCTATGCTTTAATACTTATTGTAACTTTATTGCCGAGATAATGTGAAGTAACAATCAGGAAACTTTTATGTTTCGATTAGGAGTAGGGCCTTCTTGCCCAGGTACCCAGGTGTTACACCGTTCAACAGCAAGTTGGTGTTAGGGGAAGAGGTACGAGAGTCTGTTAGGTGGCCGCAGGCTACGAGATGCAGCTTCCTGGGCCGAAGCCCTATCCCAGTATAACATTCGCAGGTAAAGTCTATAACGTAGATAAAATATAAGGGATGAGAGACCTTTGGACCCGCCCCTCAGAGGGGTGGAAGGCCCTTGAACCCCGCCCTCAAGAAGTGCATTCTAGAGTGCACTCCTTCAAAATTGTTGGCGGAACTGAGTAAAGTCGTACTGTCACCCGTATGTTGCCAGAGGCTCTTGTCAATGACAGGCGCAATCTTGCCTTCTTGTCATGATGAATTTCGTGGGCTTTCTCTGATATCAGACAAGTGAGATTATAAGGTACTTCTTCCGCCTTCTTTGCATGGCTTCGTGGTGTGTCAGCACTCTCGGCGCGTATTCGAGAAGTCCGTGGTTCGAGTCCCGGCGAGGGGATTGCTCATTTTTCATGTCTCAGGCTTCGAAATAACCGAATGTCTCTACAAGATTAGTCACAACAGCAATAACATACCGTATAAAAAATTTTGAAAAAGAAAAAAAAAGTCATTTAAATTACATTTCCATACGCAATAATTTCTCTTTCAATATTTTGCAAAATCCATAAGGATGCAGTGAAAATATTAAACAGGTTGATCCATGTTTGCATATTTTTTTAAGTCTTTAAGTAAAGGAATTTATATGGTTTTCAAATGTCTTTCACTAATGGAAACTGCGACCAACCGTTTGGTAGACAATAAGCGACTTATTGTTGTGTCTGAACTACGACAAAGACCTGAGAAGGGTATAAAAGACTCTTTATTTAAAACGAAGCATGATGAACAGAAGGCACCTCTGGCGAGAAGCTCAAAGTAAAAATTCAAATGTAGAGCTAACTTTAAATAACTAATACTTAAAAGCTAAAGAGCAAATTAACGCTAAGTTGGCTTGGACTTTACCGCCTGAATTTAACTATCGGCATGTATAATATGCTAAGAGAAGACAGGAACTCTTACCTTAAAATAGCAAACTTAGTAACTTGGCATTTGAAAGGCTCTAAATTAACAATCTCAAATCTTTACTTAAATACGCGGAAACTCATTTTCATTCTGGCGAGAAAATGGAAAGAGAGAAGTGACAGTAAAGATTTAAAACATAAAATAACCGGTAATTTAAATCAAATGGAATCTCACAAATTTATCGAAAAAATGCAAATTGGGAAAACACAGAATTTGAAAGGTTTTATTAATTATTTTAAGTGTATAAACTCTTAAAATAGTTTTTAAAATATTTGCAGTTGTCCAAATATTTTTCTTAGCATTGAAATGTTTTAGTTTGAGCAAATTAGACCTATTATAATTCAACTGGTAAATATAAACATAAAATGCAAGCTGTTGAAACCTTATCTGACTGGAAGGGCTGCCAAAAAAGAAAAGTCATGAAAGTAAGTAATATTTTTTTTTATTTTTGTTCTTTAAAACACGTTCAAAACAACTTTAATGTATTAATCAATTATAATATTTCTTTTAAAATATTTATAGTTAATATCAATAATAATAACTTGTTGCTTAAATTTTTTAAAATTAAAATTTGAAATTTGAACAAAGTAGAATCTTTATATTCAAAACTGACCAGCATTATACGTGACTTCTCTTTTTCAGTCATTTGTTCTCTTGTTTATTATTTTCTAGCCCAAAGAGCGTTAGCCCATAAGGCCTTATTAATTTCGTTTTCGCATTATGCGTTGATTCACTTTTCAAACTGTTGCCACCAAATATTACACCCTATATTATATTTAAAGAGATTAAATAATGAAGAATCTGCATAAATGTATGTATGTTTCTCTCATTGTGATGAAACAACGGTACCTAGAGCCATCGAATTTTGAATAGCGTAACCCTCCACCGAATATAGGCATCTAGAAGCCGTAATTTGGAATTCGTTTTATTATTTATTTTATATTCTATCAGACATTAAAGAATTTTTGATTAACAAATTGAACGATTTCAAAGCGAGGAATGGAAACGCTGTAAAAAAAAAAAAACTCCAGCGCGAGATTGTGTATCGGAAATTTTGAAGATATTTTCATTTTAAAATTATTTTGCGATATTGCTGTTGAACTGACTTTTATGGTTTAAGTGCGAAAAACATGATATTTAATAAAAAAAAAGGTAGCACAAAAAAACGTTATAAAAACGCCCCTTTCGGCGTAATGTAAAATCTGAAAGCTTTCTGATATTTTTTATATCACAAGTAGTTTCTAATTCATGAAGATGCATATCAAAATTCATTGCTGATACACACATAAATATTTGCTGAGCCTGAGTAAAAAGGAAAAAGAAGGCCTGCAAAGTTCTAAAATACAAAAATGCAAATAAGGGGAAATTTTTTTCTTTAAATACTTTACTCAGTATTTAAAATTAATCAGACTGCAGGTATAAACAGAGTTTGTTGATAGTTGGGTGTCACAAACAGTTACGATCCTCTTCACTGATTTTTAATAAAAAATTCAGGCAATTAAAAAGTAAAAGAAAAAGCCTTTTTGTGCCATATATTTTCGTCGGATAGTTTTAAAATTTCATCACAAGGAGTAAAGGCATTAAAGCATGTTTTTAACAAAAAAATTAGAAAATCGGTATTTTTATAGTCTTTTGCCAACTGTAGGGTACCAAGTCGGATGCTTTAAAAAATATCCAGTGATTTACAAAAATTCGCCAATATATCCGAAATTACATTAAAAGTTTAATATGAAAGTCATTTAAAAGAAATGTTTTCTCCTCTATCCCATGGTGTAAACAGTAAAATTCTGAGAATTTAAGTTTGTTCGTTAAACAAAGATGTGTGCGAAAAATTGTTTCAGTATTAAATTTGATAAAATATAAATTGATTTTGAAAAACATGCCGTTGCACCCCATTGTGTTATCATCCACAATGAGTGAAAAATTTGAACTTCATAGCTTATCAGAAAATAGTTATAAATATCTATGGTGATGACCATAGTGACATTCTGAGACAAACATTCTGAGAAAGGTAAAAAAAAGTTTATAAAAAAAAACGCGGATATTTAAAAAAAAAATTAAAATTCGTTTAATTAATATTTTTTATCATTCTTGTTTTTAGAAAGAGGCTGAAGAATTTGTTTGATAACATTTGAAAATTTAAAATTTTCCCCTTCCTTGGCCGAAAATAACCGATTATTGCCCTTTTTGCTTCTGTTTACAATATAATTTTTTAAATGCATTTATTAAATTAAATTATGTAATGTAAATGATTTTTTTTTAAATCGCCTAGTTATTATTTCTTATAACTTTTATTTTATTAAAAGATGGCGAAAATTTTTTTAGTAGTCTATGAACATTTCAAAATTTTGTCTCCCATATACTTTTAGAGGTCGAAATTTTAAATAGTCACTTCAAATAGTCGAAAATTGTACGATTTTCAAAAATTCGCTGAAATTTCAGAATTTAGCTTAAAAATTTCTTAGTAAAATACCGATATTTTAATTTGTTTCTTAAACGATGATATGTACGAAAAATCGTCTAAATATTAAATTAAAAAGAATCTAAGTCGAATAGCGTGTGTATAAATTTTGAACTGCATAGTTTATCAGGAAGTAGTTTGAAAACCGATGTCAAGATTTTGACATAGCAAACAATCTGAGTGAACTAAGTAAGTATGTAAACACAGTACGAAAGGAAAAGAATATTGCTTGAGTTGCAATGTTTTCATCTCAAGAATAACATTGCAAAGTAAGGAAAAAAGATCTTGGAGTTTGGGTTTCTAAAAATGGAGAAAAAGAAAACTTAAAGCCTTTTTTAACCAAATGTGCGAGATAAACTTATTCGAATGCTTATCCGAATGATAAATAAATACAGGGTGTTTATAAAGTTCCGGACAAATTTTGATGTTTAATAACTCATAAAATAATGAAGATATAAACAAACTTATGGCATTTATTGATGGAATAACTTATATATTTTCTTCTTCAGGTTTGAATATCTTTACTTTTGTAAATATCGTCTGCGAGTGTGGTTAATTTCAGATAATTTCATTTTCCAGTCTAAATATCTGTACTTTTCTAAATATCGTCTGCTTATTAATTGCATTTTTCTCTCTTTTGTTTTTGGCAACTGTACCATGATGCATAAAAGGATTCCCCAAAGGTTAATGTGTGGTGTGGACTAATGCACGACCGATCATTCGGCCTTTCGTTTTTACAGAAAAGACGGTCTCATCAGTCGTATACTTAGACATGCTGGAAAACTTCGTATTTCCACAACTAAAAGAGCTTCAGCCACATGTCTTTTTGCAACAAGATGGTGCACCACCTCATTGGGGTACCATCGTTCGTAGTTCTTTGAATGACCATTTTACAGCAAGATGGATTGGGCGAGGACGTCCAATTCCTTGGCCACCCAGATCACCTGATATAACGCCGCTGGACTTTTTAGTTTGGGATTTGTAAAGGACAACGTTTACAGGAGGAGAGTGTCGAACATTGATGACATAAAAGCCAGAATTACAACCGCAATAGCCTCTGTGGATGCCGACACGCTTGCCGGTACCTTGCGTGAAATTGAATATGGACTTGATATTCTCCGTGCGACGAAGGGAGCACACGTGGGAGTTCATTGACAAGGGTCATGAAACTTTTTTAGTCTATCTAACCATTTATGTTATTAATTTTAATTTATCTTTACTATTTTATGAGTTTTTAAACATCAAAATTTTTTCCGGGACTTTATAAACACTCTGTATTATTATCGCTGTTAATCCTGATTGTCCTAATTGGAGTTTTGTTATTAATTAAACATCTTTCTCCGCCTATTTCATCATTCACCAACCTAGAAACGAAGAGAAACTTTAGTTTAGCAGAAGAAGTAATTTAATTTATAAATTTTAATTTAGGGAGCTCGAATAATGTTTTAATAATGACTAATTTTTCTATACAGATATCAAGAAAAAATGTAAAAAGAAGGCTTAGCGAAATGCAGAAAATACCTGAATGTCTGCTGCAGTGTTGCTGGCAGGTTAATGCCCGTTATTCGCAGAACCTTTGAGAACATACTGTGAAGTTACTTGTTATAGCTCTAAGACTTTTGCTGAATTATTTGCACGCGTAAGTTATTTATTTTACTTTATTTTATTTATTTATTTACAAATGCCTAACTTTCATTACATAATCCATTAGTCTTCTTGCTTTCCAGTACTTTACAGTGACAGAATTAAGTTCACAACACGTGTTTAAATGTTCTTTGTCCATGGGTTGTCCTGAGTCACAAAGAGAGCACATTTTAGAAATCATATAACGATCTTTGAACTACAGTCTGTAATATTTAAAACAGGAAGTCAAGGAATTTCATATTGCAGAATGACGTAAAAAACACCTTTTAGATATTTATTACTAGAATATTCTACCACTGCCAAAAAGACAAATAGCGGCGAAAGAAAAGGAATATGCTTTTAAGTTCTACTGTTCTGTGTTCAAAAGCTCATTATAACCGAACGACAAGCATTTAGGAAAACGTATAAAAATGGTTTCCTCTCTGCGAATTCTGATTATTAAGTGATGTAATCAATTCCGAGAGAATGAGTACCTTTGTAAAATAAAGTCCCACCCGACCGCAAAATGAGTAAGGAAATATTTGATCTTACTAGACAGCCATTTCTTCGAAATTGGAGGAGTCAGTGTGACAGTATATAAATAAAACTTACCACAGGACTGCGGCGAATTCTGTGGAAACGCATTGTTCTTCTCCCTTATCGCATATAATTACTGAAGGATAATAGCAAATAATATTTCATTTTTGCTCAGGTATTCACTTGATGAAGGTAAAATGTCTATGCCATGTTTTATCAATAAAACTATATTGTTTTATATAAAAAGTGAACTTAAATAGCATTTGTATATAGAATATTTAGTTCCCTCACGGAGACAGTTAATTCTCAAGAAATTAAAAATCCCTCCATCCAAAGTTAAAAATGAATCGGTACAAGATAAATGCGTCCAAAGCTAATTGTTTTAATCCTTTGAAATTTAGGGATCTTACACGCTTCGTGAAAAATCATTGCAAATGGAAATGTAGAGTAATATGTTAGAAATATTACACTATGCACTTTCATTTGCCCTAAATCGGAGATCGTATATTATTCCATTTGTGGGCTTTTGTCGCAAATTCTGAGAGGTAGATCCAGTGTTGTCTTTATCAACAACGGGTCCACCAGCGACCGAGTGGTAAAGTCGCTGAACACTGGTAGTTCGACCTGAGTTCGATTCCAGGCGAACAGGCTCTCTGCAGAGCGATTTTCGTTGTTTTTCTCACGTTTAACGTGTATACGAGCCAGTTTTCCTTAGAAAGTCCTCCACGAAAGCATCCCTTAGTCAGATAGCCCTAGTGTGCTTTGTCGAACCGAATCTTTATTAAGAAGCGTGAATAAGAGCCAGTTTTCCTTAAAACGTCATCCACGAAGGCATCCCTTTCCTCAGGCAGGTAGCCTTTGCTTTCTTTGCCGTTATCACAATTATTCTAAAGGAACATCACCTTACAATAATCACGAAATCAAGCTTCTTTCGAGCATACAGTTCCATGTCAAATAACTGTCGCTATCTGGTCATACGGTAAAGCTACTTTATACTTCGGCAATCAGGACTTAGTGTGGAAAGGTGATGTTTACGAAATATCTTTTCCATAAAACGTGGTTCGCTTTGAAGGTCGCAGGCACAGAGGTTAGAACGGATTGACTATCAGATGTTTGCTATGTGTTAACAAATCACCTAGCGATTTCGTGCTTATTTTGCGAAGCCTGGCGAGAACATTAACCTATTCTAAATCAGATAAAAGTACTTTTCAATTTCATACTTCAAATAAGACAGTTCTGTTTTGTTGTTTAATAAAAGTAATATGTTATTTGATAGGGTGTCATAAAGTAAATTTGAAGGATTTAGTACATAAAGATCAAAATTTGCTTGAAATAATATATCGCATAATTGTTGTCTATAACGAACTAAAGTTTATGGGCAAGACGCTAGGACTTGA
Organism: Stegodyphus mimosarum; assembly: GCA_000611955.2. Lineage (NCBI taxonomy): Eukaryota > Metazoa > Arthropoda > Arachnida > Araneae > Eresidae > Stegodyphus > Stegodyphus mimosarum. The sequence goes on from KK122521.1 coordinate 278,481, forward strand.
CTATGATTGCTGTCGGATTGTCACTTTTGTACTAGATAAAGATTTAGCAAGTTGCAGGATAAATATGTATAACTAGCCGCTATGCGGCCAGCCTTCGTCTGGCTTTTAAACGTACCGGAAAAATGCCTAAAAGACACACCTGGGACCTATGGCCGCGTAAGTTCTTCCAACTTTTTTCTCTCTGTTAAGATTTCAACCCTCCTTTGTATACGGCCCTGATGTATCTCCAGAAAAACATATACATCTTGAATTTTTAGCAAATTAATTGCATTAGGTGTGCATTAAACATTTCTTAAAGCATAATTTATAACCCCGTTAAGCACCACCATGACAACATAAAAAATTATATAAAAATTCTACAATAAAATTAAAATTTTTTAAACATTTTCTTACTCAATAGTTTGAATGATCCTTTTTCTGAAATTCTGAAACGTTATGATACTTTAGGTAATCTTCTAAAGGAAATGTGTCAGCAGTCACATCGCAGCTTGTATAAAATATTACAATGAAATAAGGAATATCCCTTGATACAAATGTTAATTATCCTAATAAAGTAATTAAACAATTTACCGTTGCGAAAAGAAACAACTTTTTAATTTCTTAAACTTTTTAGTCTCTTAAAAACAGTAACATAAGAAATACGATGAAAAATTGTTGCCAAACCGAAATTTTTAAAAGAATGAAACTATTCAAAATGATGCAATTTCATCAAAAATCTATCAACAACAATAATAAAGGAAAATTGTTGCCAAAACTACATTTTAAAATATCTGAGATGTGAGAAGTGTATTCGGAAGCTTCATTTAAAAAATTTAAAAAAAATACAAAATATTATTATTTTTCCAAAATTCTTTTTTTAAAAGGAGTCGAAAGGATTAAAGTTCAACGTGTCCAAAAATCAAAGGAAAATAAACAGCACATTTTTTAAAATAAGTTTTTTTAAAAAAAATTCCGCTGAAAAGGTGTTAAGCTCACCTTCCTAAATAAATTCGTATTTAATCGATTTATTGAAATACGAAATTTATTTTAAGTTCGTAAAATAGCTAAGTGTTTACGCTTCCCGACGATGTAAAAATGAAATGTATAGAGTGAAATCTCGCTTTCCTGTAGCCCATTATGTCTCAAAATGACGCGATTTGGTCACAAAACATAAAATAAAAAAAATTCTAATTCGAATTTCGTACACCTATGTACCAAATTTCGTGGCCCTGGGTCTATTAGCTTACTCGCAATACGAGCGAAAAACAAACACACGCACGCACGCACGCACGCACGCGCACACGCGCACACACACACACACTCTTTGTTTTATTATATGTAGAGATACCTGGACTGTAACATTAGAAAACAAAACAACATTTTATCATACCATTGCAATAGTAAGGAGGTAGTAATACTTATTTGTGTAATACACTGTGCCCTTACCCGGCTTTTAATTTCGCAACCGTTATACTCGGTTGGTCGTATACATATTGCAGATATAAAATTTTTTCAATTGAGCAAATCTTTATGATACTTTAATACTTCTGTCTTTTCCGGCATTAGCTAGAATTATTTCTTGTTTTATCCGGAACCTCAGATAATTCCCGGGTACGGTTACCACACGTACCAAACCTCAGGAATAATCTTTATGATTTGGGGTTTTTAAATTTAAAGAAAGTTTTGTAAAAATTACGGTATCTAACTTACATACGTTTTCCAGGTCCCTATACTTAAATTTCCGAAAATATTATCCTTATTTTAAAACGTAAGATACAAAAATTTAAATTTACAGTACAATATCAAGAAAATACAATATTACATTGCACAACTGTAATTTGTATGTATGCATGGATTGTGTTTCTCAGTTTATGAATAATTTACTTATTTAATGTTTCTGTTATTATATACCGCCAAACAAACAGTATATTAAAACTGAATTTTTTGTTAGTCCAAAGGGGCTTTGTCCCTGAAGGACTATTGCTTTCGTTTTGCGATTTTGCGTCTAATCACTCTGAATGTCCGTTTCACTTTTCAAATTGTTGCCAACGAATATTCTCGCCCTGTATTATATTTGAAGAAATAAATAATGAAGAATCCACATAAATGTATATATGTTTCTTGCATTGTGATAAAACAACGGTAACAAGAGCCATCCAATTTTGAATTACGTAATCCTACTGCGAAAATGGGCATCTGGAAGCCCAAATTTGAAATTTGGAATTTGTTATCGATTTCATATTTTGTAAAATTTAACGAATTTTGGATTAACAAACTCAAGGATTTCAAAGCGAGCAACGGCAACGTTGCACAGGAAAAACATTTTTATATCTAGCGCGTGAGACTGTGTACCGGAAATTCTAAAGATATACTCAATTTAAAATTATTTTGCGATTTTTCTCTTGAACTGAATTTTATGGTTTAAGTGCGATGAACATGATATTTAATAAATAAAGGTAACACACAAAATGTTAAAGAACGCCCCTTTGGATGTAATTTAAAATCTGAAACCTTTCAGTTCTGTTGTTGTTTTTGTCAATATTTCTAATTTCTTATCCTAAAATATATGAGAGAATGTTTTTCCATTAATTTTTATACTGACTGATCATTTCATTAGGGAACTGTTCTGTTATAAGTTGCCATTTGCATTCTATACCAGAAATCAATATTTGTTTAAAAATTTCATATTCTTCAAAACTTTTCACAATGTTCTGCCTACCAATGTTTATCAGTTAATCTGTTAACACCACACACCTATTCCTAAGATAATATTTTTACGGATTTAAATATTGCTCTCTGCAGTTTGTATACGATTCCTGACTTTTCAAATAAAGTTATCTCAAAATTTAAGTTAAATATCTCGATCAACTTTGTCATACGGGAGCCATATTTTTGTATGCTTTTATCATGAGTATAACATTTTCCTAATATCAGTATAATACGGGGGGGAAGTACAAAAATTATTTTTTGTTATTGAACTGATTTCTTCTAATTTAAAAATACCAAAGCATGAATATTTGCTTCATTTAAAACATTTTTATAGTTGGAGCCTGCGACCAACGGTTGCGAAATTAAAGGCCGAGTTAGGACTTTTGTGGACACTTTGTATATCTATGACAATCCTAGTAACATTTCAGGGTTCACATGATGACTATGTTAATTTTGCAAATACTCACCCTGACGGATAAAGCTTTGTACGTGATAGGTATAAAGTTTTTGATTCTCGTTTTGTAAAATTTGCTGCTTTGAATGTTGAGGAGCTTCGCTATCTGTTATATTCCTTGCACTGACATGTGAAGCATTATAAGGCCCTTGAGAGCTGGGAAAATTTTAAAATCACGTCAACCTGCCAGATGATCGGCTCATATCTAAGGAATATTTTGGAATATCGGGCTATATAGAATATTCATACAATTAACATGATCTGGAAACAATTAATTCTGAATTTAAGGATTCTGATCATATTTAAATCTATGAAACCATTTCTAAAAAATATTTCGCTATGTATCCAACGTAAGAATGTAGACATGCAATAAATTAAAAAGAAAACTTTGCATAGTATGAAAAAAAAATCAATGGAAAAATATATTCGTATACTTAAAATTATGCTAACATTAAAACAGAGAAATAGCTTTAGAGCCATTAGGTTATTTTGTAGCAGGAAGTGTGAAATATGTGCCTTCGCCAGGATTCCAACCTAGACATCTCGAATACGCGCCGAGTGAGCTACCGTACAGCACGAAGGCCTAAAAATGTACTTGAAGGAGGGAGAAAATAGCTTATATACTCCGCTTTTAAAACGGCGACTGGGGACTAGGGGACCGAATTGCCAAATCCTGATGGTGATGAAGTATTATCCAGCATGTTTTACCTCTAGCGCCATCTGCGGAGTCAATATATATTTTTAAAAAAGCAGGAGACATGAAGAATAAGCAATGCCTTTGCCGGGACTCGAACCTGGACATTTCGGATACGCGCCAAGTGTGCTACCGTTACACCACAAAGGCATGCTCAAAAGACAGAGAAAATATCCTTAACCTTAATATTAGGGAAATAACCTTTCAGGGACATTAATGACATTTTAATGATATTTAGACACTTATATTTAGCAAATTCAAACATACTTCCATATTAATTTATCCCATTCATGTAACACATGATGGCTGAGATCATGTTTATCTGATTTTTGGCACTTTGTTTCCTTTGCATTTCTTCCCAGTTATGTTCGATTGGGTTAGCATCTGGTGACTTAAATGGAGTTTTTAAAATATGTAGTGTATAGTAAGTAACATCTTGGCTAATAATGGAGCAGAAAGTGAAGCAGAAAAGGATAGTTTTCAAGAGAAATTAATATGAAGATTATTCGTGTAACTAAAAAATATGAATCTGTAAAAGTTCTTAAATTATTACTTTAATTTATTCCTTTATCCGGCAGATTGTTCTTAATTTTATGAGAAACGAAAGTAGAAATTGACATCTAAAGTTTATGTCCCGTTATTCCATGGATATTGGATGTTAGCGAGAGTTAACAAAATTTAAAGGTTGTCTTGTTTTTAAAATCCTACGCCATCACTTAGTATTAAAATTCGTCAGATATTTATCTGATTAGATCCTCAGTCTTTATGAGATTTAGAAGAAATTTTTAGAAGGAACAGATTGAATCATAAAAACCTAATCCTTAAAAGAACGATAGAAGAAAGTAAACATAATCTGCAACAGGAAGAACTGAATCACTTAAAACTGGAACTGCCTGCGTTCAATGCATACAGTTTAACCACATTTTTCGATTTCATGAGTGTTTGGAAAGAAAGAGATTCTGATGATATGTTTTACCTATTTAAAGTAATAAATAAATTAAAAAAAAAGCTTTCACTTGTAGGTATTTTTTTAATGCAATAGATACTGGAAATATTTTTCCTGGATATTGTTTGTAGATATTTCTTTAATATAATAGCTCCTCGTTCCTGTTATGATTATTTTTCCGCATGTGTCATTCGTCGTTTATAGTCTCGAATAGAGTTCTGTATAGAAAACGTTATTTATAACTAACGTTTTACTGTTTTCGTCCTACTCCGAACAAACATTTTACCACATTAATCGTTTGTAAACCAAGTTTCCAGTGTATCATTTCCTGCATAGGAAGAAAACATTTGAAGCAGAATTATGTTTATATTACTTACCTTTATCTTTTATTTAGACTATTTGGCAATGCAATAATTATGCCACGTATGAATGCTTTATACGTGGTTCTAAGCTATTAATGCCATTTCCATACTTTATTTCTTTGCAAGCTGCAATAACCTTATTTCTGTTACTTTTCATTAGCTTATTTCTATTTCGTCAAAGTTTATAAAAGTTTCAGATTAATTTTTAGTTTAAATACAGAAGGCATATCGAGGAAGCTGTTAAAAGCAAATAAAAAGGACACAAATTTCAAGACTTACGAATTTTTAGAAAAAATTACAGCACTTTTACATGCTGAAAGTAAATTCGGTGTAGTGTGTGAAACAATTTAAGTCAGGAAAAGTAGTATTGTTATTTTCAACTACTGCAAAATTCAGTCAAGTAGTTTACGGCTATGTAAGGCTTTTTATGTTTAAAAGCAATTTTTTAATATAGTATATTCATGTTGAGAGTAATAAATGTTGTTTATTTAGAATATGTGATATTTTCTCGGCTTAACCACTTTCCGGCATTCAATGCTCCCACCCCGCAATCCAAGCTCAAATGAAAAACGATAAATCGAGACATTGCCAGTCTTCTGTTGTTATAAAATTTCAAGGAATTTTATGCAAGTAGGTTGTTGCATTTTGAGCATAAATTGCCCGTATACGTTTATTAAATTCCACACAAGAAGCCTTCCCCCCCTAATATTAGGTTTGGAGGGATATACGTGCAATAGAATTTTAGAATGGATTTATTGGATCCAGTGGTATATTGCAGTTTTCAACTTCTGTCGTATTATGAAGAATTTTATCTTCATTGTCTGAAAGTTCAACTTCCTTATGTTCATCAAAGATTAAGAGCTTAATTTTAGTTTCATCTTTATCCGGGTTCCAACCATCTTCAGCTGTCTTAATTACTTTTATCAGGAAATATTATCTATTTCCGAATCCTTTTTATCAGTATCCTGTCCTATTATGCATTAATAAATAGATTCCATACCATTTTATCATGAAAATATTAAGATATCGTTCAATTCTAACAACGGCAATCACGTTTCGAAACTAAAATCTCCACCCTTATTGAAAAGCCTAACATAAATGGACACATATAACGCGGAATTTTTCTTGGCAATAAGGCTACAAAGCGAACTATGTTGAATTATATTAAATTAGTAAAACTCCACTGCTGTTTTGAAGGATATTTTTTTCCATTGTTTTATGTAATCATACGGTTTGTGTTATGGATGAACGTGAACACATCAAACGGCGTCTACTGTACTTGAAATCATTTTTATTCTCAATAAAAGTAAACAAATTAGAGGAAAGGACCTTTATAACCTTAGTAACTGTCAAACAAAAAATTCATCATCCGCCATTTTGATTGGTAATTCTACATTAGTTTGATCACAAGGGGAAAAAATCAAATACAATTGCAAACAATGTGTCGCTTTAAAACTTTTGTTTATGGATTTAAATTAAAAGTTCACAATATGTTTTTGTAGTTTGTGATTTTTACAGGCACCATTTTAGTTACTTCACACAACTTTTGCTAATTTTTTTTAATACTTCTTTTTTATACTTGTATTTTTTTTAGCACTTGTGTGTGCAAGGCAGATCACTTTCTGTTTGCATTAGGAAGTAAAAACCTTTCTCCATAACAAACTTCGGTAAATGATTTCTTTAAATCCTGATTAATCTTTGAGACCACGTGACCTCACAGTTTCAAAGATGAGATTGTTAAGGGTTATAAGTCTAAGAAATTCTAAAGTCTTGAAAGAAAGAATTACAGCGCATTTGATAAACTGGTTTCTAGTCTACTTTGATGTACATTTTATTTAGCTGAATATAAACGTGTTAACAAAATAATTAATGGAATAATAATAATATAAAAAAAAACTAACATTACTTCGAAGTTGCTTACGAGCCGACTTGAAGAGATTTTCCAGCAAATGCTTTTCTTCATAACTTTTTTAATCGAAATTTTGAAGTTTTCGTAAAAGTAATCATATCATAAAACTAGATCGTAAAAGATTTTAGACATCAAGAAGATTAAAAACAAAATCGTCTTTGAAAAATTGTTTAAAGAGAATTTTATTTTTATTTTGAGATTTATTTGATTTTTATTTTCTACGGAAGCAATAGGTAACGTTTCAGATATCGTCTGCTTAATGTAATGAAAACATATTAAATTTGCATTAATATTTCAATGTTTTATTGCTATGGCTACTTCAAAAAAGTAAACATCTTTAGAAATACGTAATTTTAATTTGCATCTATAAAACCGAAAATTGCTACAGTTAATTATTTTAAGCATTAAAAAAATTATAATATAATAATACATCATTGAAAACCTCATGGAATGCAAAAATCCTGAGATATCATCAAAACGGCCTTTGGAGAACGGACCTTAATTTTAGAAACGTTAAAATAGTCTAACATCTCCCCAGACTTGCAGCAGAGCTTCATAAATCATGTGAGTATAAATTAATCCCGAAATTATCAGAAAAATAATCTGATCTGCTGGATAAAGTGAGAGAGTAGCACATGCTAGTGTTACTCGGCTTCAATTCCGCAGAGAAGGATAGATTTCCAATTCGTTACATCGACATTTTCGTCAGCTCTTGATGTATCCAATTTTAGGTTGATTCTGTATTGAAAGAAAAGAAGTTAAGTACAAAGTGTGGGGGTCATTTTGGAATCACAAACAAGGAAATACCACTTACAGTGTCTCACAAAAGTGTTCCCACACTTTAAGAATTTGCAGAAAAAGCACTGCAACGCAGAATTGAATTCGAATATAAAGCCCAATATTTTTCCATATCATCTCCATGTGATTTCGAACAAACCCAAACCTTTTAATTTTTAATACTGATTTATTTTCTTTTTCTAAAATTGAAAATGGGAAGCATAGATAGGAAACGCCACAAAAGTGATCGTGCAACGAAACATTTTCGTAAGATTTCATTAAAATTATCACTTATTTTTTATTTTTGCATTTTGGTGAGGTTTAAAAAATACTAGTTTGGCTTTATTTTTTGCTTGCGTACTTTTTTATATTATATTTAATGTTTAAAAATGTCGCGTAGTCGTAAGGAAACAAAGAACAGCATTCGAAAATTGATAATTTTTTATCATAAAGATGGATATTCGATTTGGGATATTGTTAAATTTGTAAATCTCTCCCATTCTGCGGTGTAGTATGTGATAAAACGTTCTAAAGAAGAAAATCCGATCCAAAATAAAGTATGAAGAGGTTCTCCGCAAAGAGGATAGAGGCACGACTGATCACATATTTATAGTTAGAAAAATCAGTGAAAAATTCACATTTCAGTGTCGTAAAGATTTCTACAGAATTCATTGAAGAATTGTATACTTCAGTTTCACTTAAAACTATTCAACGAGTACTCAGATCAGCTGGATTACGTGGGCGCTATGCTCGAAAAAAATTTTAGAAGTGCCAAAAATAGAAAGCTTAGACTTTTCTTCTCAAATGAATAGTAAATAAGCCCGAAGCATATTGCAATCATGTCCTATTTGCAGATGAAAGCTAATTTAACATTTTTGATTCTTATGGGCATATAATTATATGGAGAAAAAAAATGAGGAGCTTAATCCCAAGACCTTGGTTGGAAGAGTAAAGTATGGCGGTGGAGGTGTTCTAGTATGAGGGTACATGTCAGCATCAGGATTCAATAATTTAGCATTTATTGATGGCACAATGAACCATGCTCTTTATTTAAGTATTTTAAAAGATAATTTAAAATTATCCGCCCAAAATTTGGATACTGGAAACAATTTTATTTTTTTTATCAGCGTAACGATCCTAAGCACACGGCCTTCAACGTTCGCCTTTTGAGTGTCTATAATTGTCCACAAGTTCTGAAAACATCACCTCAGTCACTAGATTTAAACCTTACAGAACGTATTTGGAGAGAATTAACGGTTAGAGTACGAAGACACAGTATCAAAACAAAAACCGAACTAAAAACAGTAATGATGGAAGAATGGAAGAACATCGATGCAGATATTACCAAAAAAAAAAAAAAAAAAAAAAATACTGGTTAACTCTATACCCAAACGTTTGAAAGCTGTCATAAATACCGCAGGATATACTGCAAAATACTAACTGACAGAAATACTACAATATTTACTGATATACGCAGACTTCTTTAAAGCGTATGAAGACTTTTGTGAGGTAACTTTTCTGTTACAATTTTATTATTGATTTTACAAAATAAATTTTTAATATATTCATAAAATAATTAATGTAGTTTTACTAAGAGAAATTTATAAATATTATTAAAAAATTTTCATTCTAAAATATTAAATTTTGCTAATGAATAAAGCAACATTTCACTAAAACTCGTAAGCGTACGAACACTTTTGTGAGCCACTGTATTTACGACATTTTGGGAATTTCGAAATTTGAGTGCTAAACCTGTAATGCTCGGACGAAGAACTTCTAGCCGGCTAAGTTTCGGTAGATAACTTTTCCTTTTCTGGCTTAGAGTTCGATTTTTCTTCCTTCGCCGCTTTTGGGAAGTATAGAAAGCGGTAAATTCATTTTTATGATAATTTCTTTTCTGTTTTCGGAATAAAAAATGATTAATTATCTAACTTTATTTGAATTTTTTATGACACTGTATGATAACATTATGAAGATACACAATTAATTAGAATTTATTTTCAGCAAAGGTTTCCAAATGCGAAGTCAAATAATATTTGAATTGTTGCCATATTGTCAGAGCGTAAAAAGGTCAGGAAATATTTTTCTTACGTTTAAAATTTTCCCTGAAAAAGGGGTGTCCCAAAACCTTCGCTAATTGTTTTTATTTTTTACACTCTAGATTAATTTTTTACATTCTAGTAAGCCTTGAAATATTATTTTGATAAGAGCGATGCATAGTTTTGTTAAAAAATTAAAAATAATTTTAGAAATGCAGTGAAAAGTATCCATTTTAAACTTCTTTAGTGCTACATTTACAATAAAACATAAGGGGCTTGTCTCAACAATTTTGGAAACCGCTATACGTTCAGATACCTTAAAAATCTGTATATTCTTTTGCATACAATTCCATCTTATTTTTCACAGGTTGTGGACATGTATCTGTTTGTTGATATAGACACGAATCTCTTCAAATATTGTATAAATATTCCATATTTCGTTTGTAAGTTGTTCTATATGATAAATATGTCATTTTTTAATTAGTGTAAAATACATGTGTTTCATTCCGGCAGAATAGTTATTTGTGTAACTCTTAATTACCTATCTGTGTAAAATGAGAATTCCACTCAGTTAATTGGTAAACATTAACTGAATGTTTAATTGGTATTTTAAAATACATTTTATATATAGTTCTATAGTACATAGAACAAAATATTGTTATACATTTCATTCATATCTTTGTAACTCGTGGTTCAAAATGTCGGAGCATAGGAGGTGATCTTCCAAGTTTCATTCGAAGCGATTCTGACGTCATTGGTGACGTCAGGTATTCAGCCACTACCGTCATTTGGGGCAACGGAACGTCAAATATAGAAACTCGTTATAAAACTCAATAAAGTGCTTTGCCTGTACAGTAGTCAGAAAGTAAAAAGGATGAGAATGAGGCAAGAAAGGGGGGAAGAGACTTCTAGAAACAAAGAGAAGAAAGACAATAATAATTGTGGTCTATTGCCTCCGTGCACATTTAGAGATTTTTCAAAGTTACAAAAAATTTTTGTGTACTATTTCACTTGAGTCATTATTTAAAGACTAAAATTTAAGAACAATTTTAATGTAATTTTCTTTTGTTGGCTATGCTTCCTCTATTAATTTAATTAATTTAAATTCTTTAAAAATAATTCTATTTTACTTCCATCTGTTTTGAAAAGAATGATTCTCTTTAAAGTATATTTTTACTAAGGAAAGGGTTATTTTTCAATTTTCAAATATTTGTTCAGAAATTAGAGCTAGTCTAATATATTCATATTACTAAAAAGGAATAAATATTACCAAAAAATGTTTATTTCTAATTTTTTATATTCAACTATTCTTGAAATCTCCAACAAATGCAATCTATTATCAAACTGAAAGATAAAATGAAAATCAAAGAAGAATTTTGGGTTTCTGAAATTCTAGGTAACAAAATTAGTATAATGAGAAAATCGAGAAGTTAAATAACAGAATAGATCTACGCAAGACCTGCGTATTGTCAGTACCACGCCAAAGTTACGAGTTAGCGTTATTTGCTGTTTTTTCTTAAGATCATGTTCTTCATTGTTCTTAAATATTTCATCTTACGTCAAAATAAAGAGTTGCATATTTTATAGGATGAATATAAGAAAATTATATAGAAATCCTAATTCAACTTTTCTCAAAGATCTTAAAGTTTCTCAACTTAAACACGTTCCTCGTAACAATAATTTTGCATGTTCGATGTTGTGGCATGGTGTAAACAGTATGTAAAAGATAAAATTTAGCTTCATGTTTTAACCGATAAAGTCCGTTTCACTACTGAGTTGTGACATGTGGTAAAGTTAAGCAGACGGTTTTAAAATTTTCCTAATCAAAATACGTATGAAACAAAAAGATAACATTTACCACTGGGAACATCTAAAATTACCATTCTTTTACAGATTTTTATTTTCTGATGGTATACTAATAGAGATTCAACTATATAAATTGTTGCTATTATTTTAGCATCATATATAGTGAAAACACCAGCCAATGATCTAAGTCAGACAATGGCATAACTTGTAAAGCCGTGCACATAAAAAACACTTATTGAATACGTGACATAATATCTTTTCTTTGCTCTCTTCTGCTATAAGAATAAAGTTATATTAACGAAACATTTTGAATTGGATATGTTTAAATTGTTCGAAATTTCCGAAACTGCGAGTGCAAAAGCTTTTAAGAAAGAAAAGAAATAATGTTCTCTCTCTATTTATAAAGAACATTGTCATCGGATGACTGATGCATTTCAAAGAATTGTTTGTTATGAAAATATAAGCATTTTTCTGGAAGTTCTAAAATACAATATCGTGTAAGCGGTGACCATTTAGATAATTTTTTAAAAAAATTTTCAAGTCAAAATAAAAATACAGCAATAATTTAAAATTTGTCTTGCAATACGACTAATAGCAATTTTTACATAAATATTACTTTTGATAGACGCATGCTTCGAAATATTGCGAACTCATTTAAACAGGTTTACTAGGTTAAAGTTTTAAAATGCTGTGCATTTCTCTGAAAACAAATGGATAAAAAATGAAAACGATAGAGTTTGATAAAATGTTTTATAGTCGAGCTCCGCTATAAAGAAGATCAAAAATTTGCTTCGCTGTATTCGATAGTTCGCTAAATCGGATCTGATAATAAAAAACTGGATCATCTCACAAAATAGCGTAAAAATTGACTTATGAATCACAGAAAAAGAGTTATTAGCATTGTCTCATCTAAAAGAATTTGGTAATAATTCTAGTTTTAAAAAACATATTAATTACTATTACTATTATTTTTTCTGTTTTCTATACACCGAGAATTTTACACGAGACTATCATTTCCCCCTCAAAAAATAACATGAGAAGTGATAAGGATAAAAAAAAATCGTTTTCTAAAAACAAATCATCTGCTCATCTGCATAGACTAAAACTCACAAGAATCTATTCATTACTTCCTTTTTCCCCTGAACAGAAAAATTTCAAAGTTTCTGTCAGAGCATCGACCTTTAACGCTGTCTGAGAGCTCAAAAGAACTTTAATGGAAGCAAAACATTGATTCAAATTCATTGGATCATTTTATCAATGGTTCTTTTGGCTGAATGCATGACACAATAGGATCTCCCAAGATCTGTTTAATATGTGTTCTGGCTATCCAAGAACTGGGTGCTACACCTGCCTCATATAGTGTTTGTTTAAAACAGAGAAAAAAATGGGAGTAAAGTTACAAGCATAGTAGCATAAACCTGCTTTTCAGTATTGTAATAGCCTAAGTATAGATGAATTCAAGAGATATTAATTTTTCAGTTGAAATTTGCAGAAATTCTGGATAAACGTTTGAGGGGGAAAAACCCTATCGAAGATATTCGCAACGTGCGTTATACCAAATTATTATACTTTTGGAGTTTCGTTATATCCGCATAAAATAACATTAGGTATATTGCAAATTGGGTGGAATCAAAAATTCTTTCGTTGCATCCGGGGCTTATTATAAACGGTGTTCGGTATAAGTGAGTTTGACTGTAATGCATTTGTATAACTGTATCATATTGCTGTCAATTTTTGAGAGCGCGCTTTTAAAACATCTTATACTGGATGGAGGATATCGCGTGAAATACCAAGTGAACTGTCTTTCCACTGGCATTTTATGTAACTAAAAGCTCTCATTTTTACTCATATTTTAGTTAACTGTTTTACCTTCAGCGTTGCTAATGTAAATATATTACACCCACACCTCCAGATGCTGTGGTTTATGCTCCAATCAATGGCAAGAAGGTGAAAATAGCAATAAAACTAACATAATTTTTAAGTTTTTCCATAAACAAAGTGATCCAAAAGTCTGAAAACATTAACAAAATCTGCGTTTCAGTAAATTTGCGAAGTATTGCTGGGATATTTAGCATCGAAATGCTTAAAAGTAGTTTCCTTTTAAGGAATTTTATCATGCAAATGTTTTTAGCAACAATTAGCGCCGAGAAACGCTGCATCTAAAATCCTACTTTTGAATTGATGAAAAAATTTGAAATATTGAAGAAAATATTGTGAGAGTTGTTCGATTGTGATACAGAGAATACCAGAGATTCCAATACGGTTAGTATATTAATACCTATCTTCCTCTTCGATGCAGATTTGGTACAGATCTTCGATTTGTAACAAAGTGTAATCGTTGTGGAACGTAGTAAAACATGATATGCCTATAATAAGCAGCTTCGGATTGAATGTTGTTACAATCACATTATTATTCAATCAATATATCTGAATTTTAGTTATATTCAAATTTACTAGACTTTGCTATATTTGCCTCAGCGATTTGGCGCTGGTGTCGCAATTTATAGGAAGTATTCTTTCGAAAATGTTTATTAACTGTGCATGACTGTTTACTTAATCTCAACTTTCGGAGAATTTCAATGGATTACAAAATTGCTATATTACGTTTAAAAACTAATGGCCTCTTTCAGAGGGGCTACGTACGTGCGATTGACGTCATGGCAGATTTCATGATATTACGGTACAAAATTTATTAATTTATGCGACAAAACTCCATATGCTTTCTCTCCGGTTATCCAAGGAAATCATTTCCGTCTATTAAACATGTGTAAGAACTTCGTTAAGGACTTGAACACTATCCATTTTCTCAGTTTATTTTTTTTTTTTATTTTTGTTTTTTAATATTGGTTAAAACTTTCTATTATGTTTAAAATAATTATTAGGATTACGTATTATCAATAGTTTAAAAGCAAATTCTTTATAAAATTTAATTGCCGTTAAAATTTTCTTGACATTAATGGCTCTAAATAACAGTTCTAGCGGTCTCATGTTTCACAGATTTCTTTATTGTTTCACTACAAATTCTGCATTTATAGTCGCGAAGTGTGTCAGAATGCTAAAAATAAGGAAAACTTATATGCAGTTCGAAAAATGGTGCCAAGTAAATTTTATTTTTTAATTAAAAAATTAAACCAATTTTTCCAGATATATTCATTTTTAAGGAACAGAATAATGACTGATAAAAATTTCAGCCAAATATTTATACAGAACTTGGAGTCTGAGTTAGTATAGAACAGTTTTTGAGCCAGAATCGTTGGGATAAAAGTGAATTCGAAAAAGCTATTTTGAATAAACCATGAAATCAAATTTAATTTATTTACAAATTATGTTCTGTATTCAACTTGTGGGTTAATATTCCACTGTTTTGTAAGTTCGACTTTCTGCTTGTTGATGTTGATCTTATTTTATCTTTTTGGAGTTCTTAGCACGTTTTGTGAGATAATTCCAACAAGTACCTGTTTTTTTCTGCATCCATGTCTAGTTCATTTGTTTCCATTAAAGCTAGAAAACGCTCTAAGAATAGAACTTGCAATGAAAACTTAATTATATATCAAAAATAAAACTCATGGCAAAAAGCCGAAGTGTGAAAAAACATTATGCATTCAAAGTCGCAATCGTGTCTTGTTTTACATTAATCAACAATTATATGAATAATAGTAGTTAATTTTGCAATTATTAGAACACAAATAGTTGACATTATCCTAAAAGAGTTTAGAATTAAATTTCGTACTAAAATAATATAACTTGTAGCATAGCGATGATAAAAAATTAAGCTAAAATACTAGTTCCTTATTTATTTCGAACCTCTTTCAAAGATTTTAAATTTCAGAAAAAAACCTGCCTAGTCGATACAGTAGTTAGCGCTACTGGTTGCCATATCATTGGGCCCGGGTTTGAATCTCGGAGAAGTTTTGGAGGTTTTTAAGTACACAATGTCTGTGCAGCATGGGAGGACTTAAAATAAGAACTAGTGGAGTGTTCGTTCAATAGATTTGGGGGGGGTCCGAGGAGAGGAGCGTGAGACCCTCAGATACGTCCCCTGGATTGTTCATGAAAACTGGGACGGAGTCTGTTCTTGCCGGTTAAAATTAGGATGAAGATAATGAAGATTTTCAAATTGCTACAAAAACTACAAAACAATTCAAGTTACATCAAATTAAGAAAGAAAACGGAATAATTTTAATGCTCTGACTATTAATAATGTTTTATATAATGATAATATAACCCTTGGGGTGCTGGCAGTAAAGCAGCAGCCAATACCCTGCCCAAGGCTGTACCCCATTTTGGTTAATCCGGGAAATATTACTCAGAGGACCCTTTTAGACCAATTATTAAAACTGATAGACGCCAAATTTTTAGGCAAGTTAAATGGTTAGTGCTTAAATATATATCCTATGACAAAGATGATCATCACATATTAAGCGCTCTTTCCATGAAAAGAGTGTCGAACATTGTGTGGTTAATGTTAACTATTCAAGGCCCATGAAATTTGTACCTATAAAGTAGAAGTCATACCTATATAAGTATATGGATTACCTACGAATTCTAATAACGACAAAATCGTCTTAAACAAAGAGAATTTGCCACCAATAAGTTATTTTATGTGGTAAGTATTTTTACTTGACATGGACCTTGGCCATGTTTTATGGTCATTAGGTAGCAGGGTTGTGCTTAGCAACAAACTGTTCGGGACTGTTCGGGTTGTTGTCGCCTTCGTTAAGTTGACAAAACAGATGCTCATTGTGAGCAAAGAGTGAACATTAAGTTCTGCGTTAAGGTCGGGAAAAGCCCTATTGAACGTGGACCATGATTAAGAAGCATATGCAGGCGAGGCACTTTCAAGAAGTCGTGTTTTCGATTGACAAAATGTTTTCGTGAAGATAGAGATTCAGTGCAAGACGAACTCAGAGCTGGTCGCCCGTCTACAGCACATACCGATGCAAACATGGAGCGTGTAAGACCGCCATGTAACTGTGCATATGATATAAGACGAATTGAATTTGAATCGTATTGTGTGTAATAAGATTTTACGCGATGATTTACGAAAACGGAGACGTAATGCAAGGATCGACGCTCACTCACTAACAGGCGAACAGAAGGAGGAAGGACGAAGAATTTCTAGTGAACTAAAGGATAGAACTAGACGTGATTCCACATTTGTGTCAAAGATTATTGAAGGGGATGAAAGTTGGTTGTACCGGTATGACCCTCACACGAAGTGCTGAAAAGCGAAGTCATGGATCACCAGCCTCGAAAAACGTCAAACGACAACCTTCGAGAACAAAGACAATGTTGATCGCTTTCTTCGATTGTAAGGAATTAATTCACCATAAGTATGTTCCTCCAGGTTAAACAGTGAATCAAACTTTTTACATCGAATTGCTGAAACATTAGCGACAAGCAACAATTCAACAGCGTTGCCCTGATTTGTGGCATTCTCAGGACTAGTTCTTACTGCATTCACATTGCAAGAACCCATACTGCCTTCTCCGTCAACGAGTACCTGATCAGATATGCTGTTATTGCCATCCCACATCCGCCCGACAGCTTGTGATTTTACCTTATTTCTGTTAGTGAAAAGGCGACTGAAAAGAAAGCTTCACCAAGATAGCACAGACATCGAATGAGCTGTGACAAATAAGCTTACAAGCACCGCAGCAGAAAATTTCCCTAATTTTCTAATTCCCTAATTCCCTTTTTTCCCTTCGGCAATCGTGTATAGGTAGACAAGGGGACCACTTTGATAGGAGCTAGGAACATTACTTGATACGAGCAATTTTCTATTTTTTACGACTATTGTCCTGGAACTTTTCATACAAAAAATATACACAGAAACAAAAAAGGATAGCTCTATATCTGCCGGTTTAGTGGGTTGATTGACAAAATTCAACTTGCGGTTTTCATGTCTCGAAAGCGCGACTTAGGATATGTATTAGATTTATATATAGCATTCTTCTAATATAGGTATTCTGACACAAAATCGAATTTTTTCTGAAATGACATGCCAATTTTTTTACGTATTTTGATTCTAAGACTCAAATTATGTCAGACTGCCAAATTTCATAAAAGTCGTACGAGTAGGGTTTTAAAAATTAGCTCTCAGAATTTTAGTTCCTCATTGTTAATTGAATTTGGTATATAATTATTAACACCTCTTTTTTATTAAATTTATTTTATTCTTCCTTCCATATTTCGAAATTTAGGTTCATTCCAAATAAAATTCGCGAATTTTTTATTTATTTTTAAAATTTTCATAAATTTTTTTAAAACAAATTTGAATTATAACCTATGAAAGTTTTGCCATCATCTTAAAGTAGATGTATTTATAAGCATACCTGCAAAAAACTAGAGTTTTTATTCAAAATTTCCAAAGATATGCGTGAATTTACATTATGGCGCGTTTTGAAATTTGGCGTATTTATGATAAGCGATAATAACGAAAATGTGTTTACGCACTCTTAAAATTATTTGAAAGTATGAACGATGAATTTTTTCCACTCGTGGACAATGAAAAAAAAAGGGAACGGAAAATAAGTTGCTACGTATTAAGAAGTTCGCCAAGTGAATTATTCTTTTCGCAAACTGAAAAAAATCCGCCAAGATGAAGTTTTAAATTTCTCACCAAAAATTACAAAATTTAATATAATTTGAGTCTTAGAATCGAAATATGAAAAAAAAAATTATATGTCATTTCAGAAAATGTTCGATTTTGTGTCAAAATACGTGTGTTAGAACAATGCTATATAGCATATATATATATATATATATATATATATATATCTGATACATATCCTAAGTCGCGCTTTCGAGATATGAAAAACGCAGTTTGAATTTCGTCAATCAGCCCTGTCGACCGGGAGATAAAAAACTGCCCCCCCTTTTTTTCGCAGTGTACGTCTTCTTTGAAATTACAAATGAAATTAACGGTTATGCGTCCGAGTAGCTTTACTAGTTATCTGATAGTAATTAAATGGAATGCAAAGGGTCTTATCCACAAATTTCGGCCTCTCCATGCCTGAATTGCTTGCAAATAATTTACTTAAATTTCCAACCAATCAAGTCAACCAACCAATTTCCAAGTTTCTGTTACTTTGAATCAGTATCATAGCAGATGACTGCAACTACAATGCCACCAACCAATCAATTCCACTCCGGACTCTAGTCTCTTCACTGGTTCGTTGCTAGACTTCTATCATTTCAGTTACAGATGCAGACCTCACAGCACGCATTTCTTACTGCTGATATATAAGAAAAACGAGCATAGGATGAACAGCAGACAAAACCGAAGTGTGGGAAAAAAATTCGTGAAACTCTTTACCAAGTCCCACAATATCAGCGCGTCATGCGAGTTCTGAACTGTGTGTGCCTCATATAACGATGTGGCGTGTGTTATGGAAACATCTCCAATTCCTGCCATTTACCTTTTAGATGGTGCAGACGTTAAAACCTTCCGACAAAAAGTTGCGTAAAGCTTCCTGCGAGAATCTGCAAGATTTTTGCGAACAGACTTGTGTTTACGATGAAGTCACTTTTCATGTTTCTGGCGAAGTTAATCGCCATAATTTATGATTTTGGGCACGGAAAATACACGGTGAAATGACACAAGAGGGTGATTCTCCAAAGGTGAACTTTTTCGGCGCTATTTCCAACAGTTGTCTTTTTAGGCCCTTTTTCTTCGGGGGGGAAAATCGAAAAAAGGGACAGTTCTATGTCTTCCGTTCTATTGAGCCGATTGATGAAATTCAATTTGCGTTTTTTATGTCTTGAAAGCGCGACATAGGATATGTATTAGATTTATAGATAGCATTGTTCTAATATCTGGCACAAAATCGGACTTTTTCTGCAATGCCATGCCAAGTTTTTTCCATATTTCGATTCTACGACTCAAATTATGCCAAACTGCTAAGTTTTGTGAAAATCGCACGAGTAGTTTTTAAAACATTAGCTCTCAAAATTTTAGCTCCTCAGCGTTAATTGAATTTGATATATATTTTTTAATCTCTCTTTTTTTTAATTAAACTTACTCGATTCTTCCTTTCACAATTCGAAATTTAGGTTCGTTCCAAATAAAATTCGCCCGTTTTTTATGATTTGTTTTAAAAATTTGTATTTTTAAATAATTAAAAAAAATTTTGAATTTTAATCTATGAACTTTTTACCATCATCTTGAAGTAGATGCGTTTCTAAGCATACCTGCAAAAAATTATAGTATATATATTATCATAAATTATAGTATAAATATATTATTATTATTATATTCAAAATTCCGACGATATACGTGAATTTACATATTGGCGAGTTTTGAAATTTGGCATATTTTTGAAGGCGATAATAACATTAAATGTGGTTTACGTACTTTGTTAAAATTATTTGAAAATAGGAAAGATGTGACTTCTTTTTTCCGCTCATGCACAATGTAAAAGGGTTGGAACAATATAATATTAATTAACGAATTTTTGTGTCTGTGCAAACTAACTTTGCGTTTATTGAAGAGGATTATATATATTTTTCTCGAAAGCTCATTTAGAGTTCATCGCCAGTTTTAAATTAAAAATTGAGCATGTTGAATAATAAATGAGTATTAAATTTAGCAAAATTAATTACAATTAAATAAAAAAGTAAACCTGTATTTATTTCTGTGCTTGCAATTAAAATTGATGTGCTTGTGATATTAAATATATAAGTGTATCGACAAAAGGCTTATCAGAGTTCGTAAACCAACTAAGATATTTAACATTGAGGAACATTTCCGTGAAACTATGAAAAACAAAGGCAATTTCCACAAATGAGGTTGTAGAGACAGGTTATTTCGAAGCCGGAGACATAAAAAATGAGCATTACTCTCGCCGGGACTCAAACCACGGACCTCTCGATTCCACTCCGAGTGTGCTGACCACTACGCCACGAGGACATCCTAAGAAGGCGGGAGAAATACCTTACATACTCTCTCTTTTAAAGTGTGACTAGGGATCAGGGGACCCAATCGCCAAATCCTGGTGGTGGAGAATCATCATCCACCACCTTTGTTTTTTAATTCGGGGGCCACTGCAGAGACATTAGGTTATTTCCAAGCAGGAGACATGAAAAATGTGCAATGCCCTCGCCTGGACTCGAACCACGGACCTCTCGAATACACGCCGAGTGTGCTGACTACTACACCACGAAGGCATCTTAAGAAGGCGGGAGAAATACCTTATGAAATTAATTCATTAAGATTAAAAGGGGGTATTTTTAGTTCATATTTAAGTTTAAAATGTATTGACATATTCTTTATTATTTCCAAAAATCAAACGTCTATTTGTTAAATTTAACGCATCCATAAATTTAAATAATAAACTGGAAGTCTGCAAGCCAATTTTGAAAATTTTTTTCCTCCTATTTATGATAACTGGCAGAAATAAAACATTTCACATTGTTTACTAAGCGATAAGTTTGCTACACCTGTTTCGTCTTTTTAAATTTCAATAAAGTTTACAATTAAACGGATGAATTAAAATTTCTGCTTCACTTCAGCACCACAGCCATTTAATAGAAACATTGGGCAATATCGTTTCTCACTTGTTGCGATTTATAATCTTATTAATAGAGATCACAATATTTGTAATGCATACCTTTTATTCTACCCAGAATTAGATACTGTATCACTCTGATCCGAGATCCCAAAGGCGAAAAATACTATTTAGAGCCGAAGGATAAGCAAAAGAGACATAACAGTAAATGAAGATTCTATTAGATTACTATGTTATCATTAACATAATAGGAAACTATTGACCCTATTTCTTATCACATTTTCCGATTTTGTTTAGATATTTACTGTTCCTAGCCTACATATTCTTTACTAAAAGATAGTCTTATAAATCACAATAACGTTCCAATTATTTCTTTATTATATTTATCGCCTGAGACAGTCACATTATTTTACGCATACTTTAAAAATTATCAATCACTTAATCAATATTTTAAATAAAATATTCAAAGCCCGCTCCTGAATCAGCACTACAAATGACATAAATCATTAAACTATTTATATCACTTGCTATAAAAAAATGATATTCCAGCTGTAATTGGGACTCTTCAGAATAATTGTTGCTGGAAAATTCCCTCCATATGTTTCTTCTTCATTCCAGAAAAGTCGCTTATAGTGATTATAGCAAAAGTTAAATTAAAACATCAGTACGGAAGATTTTATGTAGAAAATTCTTCTTCTATAAGCATTTAGCAGAAATGAGAAAATTACATCACTTATCTTTCACAAGAGCACCACTCGAAATTAAAGATTCCGTAAGCTTGAAGCAAATTAGAACCGAATCTAACCTGAATAAGTATGTCAGTATCTGCTTCAATAAAGAGTCAAGTGCTTTACTGTTATTAATCAACCAACTAACCATCTTCAATGATGATTCAATTCATACGTTAACAAATTGCTGTAAGATTAGAATATTTTTTGTTCTCCTTGAACTCCTTAACGTATAAGCAGGGTTGATGCCATATTCTCTTCTTGGAATCATTGCTCCAACATTATTTAGGAAAACGGGTAGTAATGAAATCAAGAAGATGATTTACATCAACATTATAAGGCCCATGTATTTAAACGCAAGTGTCCTAACATTAATTACAGGTATAACGAATTGAAGGACATTCATATTGCGCTTTCGTAGTGTGGTGGCCAGCGCATGTAAATTGAAACTGAAAGACTGATGTTTTATTTTTGGAGTTGGCACAGTTTTGATTTTTCAAGATTTTCTTGTTGTAAAACCTGATGAACTACATTACATCTCGAACTAAAATATACTGGAAGGTAATTCATTACCGATTTGATCTATCCGACTGCACATAACCTCCTGGCCCTGTCGGACGAAGGACAGGTAAAGATGATATACAGTCGAACAAATCAAGTCGTAAGGAAGTAAAAGGCACTCTTGCCATATGCTGTTGCGTTTTGTACTCAGCATATCCAGCTAACAATGGTTGTATAGTTATCTGACTTCAGGGATTCTAACCGTTTGGGTGTCACGCAGGGAAAATAAAGCAAAAGAATCGGAATGAAAGGTTTTTTTTTCGTTTGCAGTAAAAGTGAAAAAAAATTTTTTTCGGGTTAATGAGCGAAATTGTTTTAGAGCAGTGGGTTTTCGATATGAAGAAAAGATACTGTTTTAAAAGACAGTGTTCCTTGATGCGTGATTCTCGAAATAGCTAAACGACCTAAAATTAGGGGAAGTTGAAATACATAGTGTACAAATTCGCAGTGTAAGGTAAAATATAAGCTGTAGCTTTGGAAAAAGTGTGCCTAATTAAGTACGTCGTAAATTTTACTGTTGAATTACCTTTGGCTTGATAAAAGACTTAGCTACGAGGGCTATTTCTTATAAGCTGCTCTGATTAATCCTTTGGATCTCTTTCTATGTCGAGGAGAGTTAAAAACAACGTTACTCTCTTTTTCTCGCGGTGGGGGTAAAAAATAACACCAAATGGCATTTAAGGGGCAAAAGTGAATCTCACAGTAGCTTAATTTATTTATTCACCGACCCAACAGTGCTAACTGAAAACTGCGCCAGAAATCACAAATTTTGAAAATGAATATTTCGGTCAATTTTTGTCGTGCAGGAATCAAACTTTTTGTCTTATTTTTTAGAATGAGCATAAATTTTTTTGTAAATATAAGGATCGAATGTGGAAAATTAAAATTCGTGATTTTTACAAAACTGATGATATTAAGTTAAAAAACGCGAGAATCTGAATGTTTCGTCATTTAAAGCATTTTTGTAATTGGAAGTACATATCTACGACCAACTGTTGCAAAAATAAAGCCCGAGTGAGAACTTCTATAGGTATGGTGGATATATGCATACAATATAATGTGAATAATTAACTTTTTAAGATAATCTATGTTTGATTTTCTATTTTGTTTTTTAGATTTTACCAACATAATTTACAAATGAAAATGCGTGAGATATATTTTTAAGTTCACTATTAAATATATATATGAATAATATTTTCCCTTTTGAGAGTAAATATTCAGTTTCTTCGCTGGGGATTTACTTTTATACCGCGGACAACACTGTGTTTTTGGTTTTAATCCTTCTTTACTCACTTACTACTTATTAGCAACAGCAAGGAAGCGCTATGTTTAGTAAATAAATATATAATACCAGTTATTTGCTGAAGGAGAGTTTTTTTCAGACATCTTTTATATATATGGCCATCTTCATTACATTGATAAGTAGCTTCAGAAGTAGGCAAGTGATAAAGGTTATCAGAAAATATCTTTACATTGTTGAGGTGTTACAAAATGTTGTAAATGTTTAGACTAGATTATAGAAATCTACTGGTATCATTGTGTGTTAGATGAAATGAAAAAATAAGAAGTAAGAAAAATTACTATTTTTATAGCAAAAAATATTTTCAATAGGTTTATGAAATATTCTAATTTCTCTGCAAGAAGGAAAATTCTCTTCCCAAGAAAGTCAGAATTACTCATTTTTCTTGTTCATGTACTTTTCCCAGTTCAATGTGAATTAAGTCGAGAAAAAATGAATAATATGTCATCAAGAACGGAAAAATATGCCCAATTGTTTTCCATTTTCCTTGTCCCAAAGTGTAGATGAATAGTAGACGTTGTCAAGAAGTATGATAATGAGATCTAGGAATATTCTTATTTTTAATTTCTGAAGTGAATAATATTATAGGGATAAAGGGGGAAAATGAACACGAGCTTTCAGTCATCTTACCGGTTAAAACCGGAATCCTTTCCGAATCTGGAAAGCCCCCAATACCTGGGCATTGCGCAGAAAGGGTAGTGCTCCGGAGCCCCAGGGCGCAGGTAAAATTGCGGGGGCGTTTTGAAGATGGGTATATACACCACTAGATCCGTATTTATTAAATTGTCCCGTTCGTTGTTTAAACTTCGTTTCCAACGTCACAACCCCTGACATTTTGTGCTCTTCGTGCTCTGCATGTTATTATTTGCACGGCTGACAAAAGGAAGCATGTTTTCCATTTTGTTTTCTTTCCAATTAACGCGTTCGAGAATTTTTTGCTAGGGAATTGTCGCATCGTCTCGGAAGTATGCGGTAGATCCACGTTATTTGAGCAGCTTTTTGAATCCGGCTTACGGCTGTTTATACTATCAAACCTCGATAGTACGTCAGTCTCTAGCAGATAAAATATACATACTAAGCTGGGTGACTTCTAAAGCGGAGAAGATTAAAAATTTTTTTAATGATTTTCTCATTATGTTAAAATCTTAATCTTTAGAGAGAAAGAAGTATTTATTTACCCATATCACTTTATCTTTTTTTAAAACAACTGCTGATTTGATTTAGGGTACATGTAATATTAAAATCTAGCTAAGTTTGTTTCAGTAATATGTCATAATTTTACGTGTTTTTTCATTCATAAATGAAAAACACAATTTCTCAATATACCTTACATTTTAAAGCATTTTCCTTAGTTGATGGTTTCGAGCAATTTTCTATTATAATATCGTTTGTCACACGATTGAAAATTAGAATTACATGGCCTTAAAACTTGAATTATTAAATGGGGTTCGCATTTTCTGCAGGACCAGATACATTATTACCTACAGTCACATATCTAAAGTGAAATTACATACAAATGATTATAAGTGATCAATTATAAGTGCAATCACATATAAATGAAAGACTTGTTTGTAGTGAGAACTTTTAAATGGATTGGTATGTGATCTTAGCAATTAAGTTAAATTTAATTTTAGTGATTGTAAATTTATAATTTTTGTGTATACTTATTTTTTTTTTTTGTTTATTTCTAATTTTTGTTTAACTTTAATATTAATTTAATTTAATTAGTGTTATTTGATATGTAATGCTCAAAAACTGCACATTTAGTTAGAAAACACGCTTAATTCTGTAAGACCAGACTGTTCATTATATACTAGGAAAAAAATAATCATCTGTAATGTAACATTTATGTACTCTCACCTTTCTCTGACCATGTCAAATTTATTTTTGGTATAAACTCCTGATGGGAGGGTGGAGACTATTTTTGCTAACCTTTAGTAACCATAACGAGTCTTCTCTCTCCGTCACCTGTCTACAATCACACAAATCGCATTCGTTTGAATTAAATTCAAGCTCAAAATGGCGTAATATCTAGATTTTCCTGATAGAAAAGGTACAGAAAAAGGAATTAATTTATATAGTGAGCAGAAAGTACATGCTGGGACTTAATAAATGATGTTATAAGCTGTGTAATTTGTTATCTCCGTCACGATTTTTAATTGCGTTCACTAATTCCTGAAAAAATTAATTGTTTAAAAAAATCAGTTTTAATGTACGCTGTGGTTTTGGCTTAAGTATGACTAACCGCTTGCCCTGAAAAATAGCTGTAATACAGGAAAAAAAAATTCTGAAAGGTTAAGATTTTAAATTACGTCCAAAGGGGCATTTTTTCAACATTTTGTGTGTTACCTTTATTTATTAAATATCATGTTCTTCGCCCTTAAACCATGAAATTCAGTTCAAGAACCGTATCGCAAAATAATTTTAAACTGAGCATATTTTTAGAATTTCCGATACACAGTCTTACGCGCTGGAGATAAAAAGGCTTTTATCTGTACAAAGTTGCCATTGCTTGCTTTGAAATCCTTGAGTTTGTTAATTAAAAATTCGTTAAAGTTTTACAAAATATGAAATCGATAATAAAACCAATTCCAGATTTCAAATTTGGGTTCCCAGATGCCCATATTCGCAGTAGGATTACGTCATTCAAAATTGGATGGCTATAGGTACCGTTGTTTAATCTCAGTACAAGAAACATACATGCATTTATGCAGATTCTTCAAATTTACAGATTTAATTTCTTCAAATATAATATAGGGAGATAATATTTGGTGGCAACAATTTGAAAAGTGAAACGGACATTCAAAGTGATTCGACGCAACATAGCAAAACGAAAGCAATAGTCCTTCAGGGGTAAAGCCCCTTTGCACTAAAAATGTACAATTATTTTAATGAATCCTGCTAATATAATTTCACAATTCCGTCTAGTAATTAGTAGTAGTTGAAATGAATCTGCGATTATTGTTTCAAATCGCTTAGTTTTTATTATTTATGATATAAAACTGAAGATGAATTTTGTAAAGAGAGTTATTTAATATCTTGTTCCTATTTAACTATAACATAAATTACCCCCCCCCATTTTAGTTCATTAAATATTTTATGAGTTTTAAATAAAAGTTTATTACATCAAAAATCTTTTTATTAGCCCTAAGGGGCAATTTGCCCAGAAGGCCTATTAATTTCGTTTTGGTGTTTTGCGTTGACTAACTATAAACGGCGAATCACGTTTTAAATTGTTCCACTAAATATTAGAGCCCTGTATTATATTTAAAGAAAATAATGAAGAATCTGCATAAATATACACTCACGTTTGTGAAAATTGCAACACCAAGAAGGAATCGTCATAATTGAATGCAATTTAATACACAGTTGAGTGGTAGTGGTACAAATAAATGATTAAATGTTCAAAGCAAACAAACAAGAACAAGAGATCAGAATCAGTATTTTGTGTGGCCACCACGCGCCGCAATAAGTGCTGCTACACGACGTGGCATGGAGTCAAACAAAGTTTGAATGTCTGACTGAGGAAGAGCATTCCATATCGTTTGTACGCGTACCCAAAGTTCGTCTGCAGACGCAACAGGACGAGGATCACGAGCAAGACGCCGACCAATGACATCCCACACATGTTCAATTGGCGACATATCCGGGGAACACGCAGGCCAAGGAAGAAGCTGTACCTGCTGCGCTGCAAAGAAGGATTTAACAATCCGAGCAGTATGAGGGCGGGCATTGTCCTGTTGAAATACAGCGCCTGGCAAGCTTTGAAGGAAGGGAACAGCTTCGGGCTGTAGAACTTCACGGATATACCGGTTGCTGTTCAGATTGCCCACAATTCGTAGCAATTGAGATCGTCTATGATATGCTATGGCGCCCCAGACCATAACTCCGGGTGTTCGTCCACTGTGGCGTTCGATAATGCACTCCGGAAGGTGGCGTTCACCGGCATAGCGTCTGACACGAATGCGGCCATCATGGTACCACAAATTAAAGCGGGATTCGTCAGAAAACACGACATGCTGCCAATCAGCACGCCAGTCTCTATGCTGATTGGCCCATTGTAGCCGCAGGCGGCGATGGTCGTGCGTTAGGGGGATCCTGTATAAAGGAGTCCGTGCGCGCAGTCCACACTGCAGCAGACGTCTACGAATTGATGAAGCACACAATGAAACACCTGTAGCTATTGACCACAGTGCTGCCAATTGTCTAGAGGAAGCTGTACGGTCCGTCCGCGCCATGCGGACCAGGTGTCTATCATCGCGAGCTGACGTCACATTTCGGGGTCCACTCCCGGATTTCCGAGTTGTCCGACACTCGTCCGTCCACTGCTTCCAAACGCGCATCACTGTGCTGCTGTTACGCTGCACACGAGAGGCTACTGCACGATACGACAATCCAGCTTCACGAAGGCCGATGATTCTCCCTCGTTCAAACTCTGTAAGTTGTTCAAATCTCGCTCTCTTTCGTCGACGACGCATAAGTACAGATTGAGTTAACGTTTACCACTAGCAGATAACCACCGATAACCATACACGCCTCGCTACAGCCGTCTATTTATTCGGATCCATCAGCCGTTCAGAGGGCGCTGCTCAGCATACGCATGCGCTACGGATTTGCAATTCTAATCATTTGCATATCATGCGCTACTTTGCATTTCCTGAAAATTTCAGCTCACTCGCGTAAGTCCTTCATGGTGTTGCAATTTTCACAAACGTGAGTGTATGTATGTTTCTCGCATTGTGATAAAACAACGGTACCTAGAACATGAAAGTTTGAATAACGTACGTCTGCATTCGAATATGGACATCTGGAATCCCAAATTTGGAAACAAAAACATCTTATCTCTTATCAGTTGGCTTTGGAATTCGGTGATGAGTACATCGCAGTGTGAGTAAAAATCAGCGAGATTGATTCTCATTTTTTTCCCTTCTATTTTAGAATAATCCTTTTTTGAGCGCAATGGCAAAGAGCTCAGGGGGAAGCAAACTTCTATTTCGCTTAAAATGAAGATGGAGCTTCTTAAGGCTGTTGATCAGAAAGAGAAGACGAAACGGAAATTTGTAAAGATTTTGATACTTCTAACTCTACATTATTAACACTAATTAATAAAAGAGAGCAAATTACGGAAATGTTTGAATGGAGTAAGTCTGACAGAGCAAAAACGGGTGAGAACGGACGAGGAAGAGGAGTTAGAGACGGCTTTACTTGTTTAGTTCAAACAAGCGAGATCTCAGAATGTTCCCACATCAGGACCTTTCATGCTAGAAAGAAGCAATGAACTTGCTAAACAAATGAGTATTACATCTATAGGGATTTATATTTAGTTTAAACAACCAGTTTAATTTAATTTTAAGTTACTTTCCTATAAGCCTTCATTCCCCTAATTGCCAGTGCCAGAATATTTAAATTTGGCAGCGCGCGTAAGAAATGCAAATTCTAGCAGTCGGAGAATAAGTTTAAATATCGAAGTTCCAGTAAGGAAAGTTAGAGAGAGTCTGGGAAATTTCTGTGCGTGCTTATACGCAAGCTTCCGCCTAGCAGTTACTGCTGGTTAGACATGGCTTAATAGCTATTATCTTGCTGCCACTAGACTCATCTACGAGCTGTAGGATACAGGATTGTATGAGTCCTGTAGTGTAATTCTACTACTTGTGAATATCTTGAATTCTTAAGTTTGATTCTACTGTTTCAGTTACCGCCCAAGTTGAGGCGTAGTATGTTAGCGTCAATTTGACGCATTGTAAATAATTTAAAGAGTTGAATAAAGGGAAGTTTTGATCCTTCTTCGATGCAATCACTATTTCTCCGGATTCTAGACAACAGAAAGACAGTAGAACCTTACATCTGGCGCCCGAACATCTAACTCGGATCCAATGGCAAATAATCAGGACGGACAATCATCCTTACAAGATACAGAAGTCATAGACCCGATGGTGGAAAGCCCATTGGATGGATTTGGCTTTTTAATACAGATGATGAGAGCAGCTATTAAACCACCAGTGGTGTTAGGCAGTAAAAACTCAGTCACTTCATTCCTGTAATCGCTTGAGACGGCCAGTTATCTAAATAGTATTCGCGCGACTTTTCCTAACCTTTCTTTGGAATAGACCTTCTTGGCCCTTTACTCAAAGCGAGTTACATAAAAACCGATATCTTTTGGTAACTGCAGACCATTTTTCTTAGTGGGTAGAAATAACTCCTTTAAAGCGAGCGTCAGCTAAAATAGTTGCAGATGCGTTCTTACATAAGTATATTTTAAAATACGGTGCACCGTTAAAAGTAATAAGCGATAATGGTAGGCAATTTGTTAGTCAAATTTTTGAGAACCTGTGTAACGGGCTTGACATACAGCATATGAAAATGGTCCCGTACAGACTAGAAGTAAACATCGCAGAAAACGTTAATAAAAACATTATTAAAATAATTAGAAGTTACATTAAAAATTATCATAAACGCTAGGATGGCTGCGTTGGTGAACTAGCCTATGCTTTAAGAACTGCCAAGCATGATACAACGGGTAAAACGCCCGCTGAATTATTTCTGGATAGTAAGATGTTGACACCTTTAGACAAACTTTTTTTCGTCCAAGAACGAGAACCAGAATTTAAACAGGCAAATATTTAAAAGCTGATTGATGAAGCTTTGAAATATTCCGATGTAGCAAGAAAGCGGCAGAAACTCTACTATGACAGGAAACGCCGCGAATCAGATTTTAAAATGGGGGATTAGGTGTTGAAAAGAAAATTTACTTTGTCTCGTGCACCTAAAAACGTCGTATCAAAATTCGCCCATAAATTTGAAGGGCCGTATGTAGTACATCAGATAGTTGCGGCTGTGATCTACTTAAAAACAGAGTCGGGAGAAAGTATAAAGGCTAGTACGGATCAATTGAAAAAATACTATGACTGTAAAGATTTCGATGTCTAACATGATTTCTTCCAGGTTTCCGAATCAGAAGAGGCGGCTTCACCAGGGGCAATTCTGAGCCCACCATAATTTCTACCAGCCGCGAAAAAGCAAAGAACCAAAGAAACTATACGTTGGCAAACCAGCAGAAGAATTCCGGAGAAAGGAATCCCTCAACGTATGGAAGATCCAACGAAGAAAAAATTCAAGGGGGAAAGAAACTCCCCGGTTAGAAACAAGCATGGCTGTGTCATGACAAGGTCTTGCAGTAGACAGCCCCAAGATACATCAAGGAGGTGGCGGACTGAAAGTTTACTACAAACAAGATCACCCATCGATAAAATGAACAGAAGGCCTGCCGAAGTTGAAGGCAAAGAGGAAAGATCGAAATAACCGAGAGTTTACAGGCAAGCGTCTTCGGATACCGATGTGCAAAGAACCCGTTTGCCGAACAGTAAAAGGAAAAGACAAGACATGCCGCCAGTGCATCCTAAAAGATCACTAAAGAGGGGTGAAAAAAAGGAAAAGCCAATTCCCACCAGCGGACAGGAAGCAAAGACGGAAAGTCTCATTTATGAGCCAGTTGGCTTAGATACAATTCTGCGACAAACGCATGGCCGAATTCCAAGCTTCAAAAAACAGAGATAAGTGAATTTTTCTATAAATCTTTTCTGTTATGTCAAGTTGCATGAAAATGTTTTAAATACGAAATTACATGAGAAAAGCTATTGCCTCGATTGAGTACTAAAGTTATTTCAGCTTTATTTGGCGAAACACAACGTATAGCGTATTATAGAAATGTTATGTTAATGTAAAGACCTACTAGTTCGGTTTTGTTTGTCGAAAGACTATTTATGTTATCGCGCCAAAAGATCTGGCCTGACACAAGCAGCTTCGTATTAGTACTTATTAGTGAAAATTTATTTTAGGTTCGCACTTTTGGCGAAAGAAAAGGATTCATTCAAGTAAAATTTTCATTTTATTCTCTATTGTCTTAAAAGAACTTGTTTGTAAAATGTTGAAATATCTGTTGTATTAAAGTAAATGATACTTTTAATGGAAGTTTGAAGCTCAAAAGAGCAGATATAATATGTATTTAGTGCTAAAACTTCAAGAAAAGATAATGCATTTAAAGTGTTTAATGTAATGTTCGCTCAAAAGAAATTTTAGTTAAATCAAATCATGCGATTTTGAACGAAAGCTTGTATATGCATGTGTTTTGCAGGGCTCTTCACCGATACTAGTTAATTTTCATGTTTATTAGCTCATGGAGAACTTAGAAAAGAATTTAGGGTGTGTCTAAGAAGTTGTTACGTGCTAACAGTCGATGTGCGTTTAGGTGGAAATTTTACCCCTATAACATAGTATACTTGCGTTTTCACACCCCACGTTGTGGAGAGCCAAAAGGGGATTAAAGTTTAAAATTTAAGCATGAATGTGAATTGAATAATTGTGGCATGAAAAACCGTATTATTCGGAAAAGCTTAGAAAGCTACACTAAATGCAAAAAGGTTAGAAACTTAATGAAAGATTGAATTGTGAATTTAAAGTGTTATTTAGAATCATGTATTTATATGCATTCCTTCCAGATTACTTGAAGGAGATGATTGAAGCCCAATTGAAAGATGAGGAAGGATGTCCAGCAGAACTATAATGACAAACATTTTCTGTTATAATTTAAATTTTAGTATTTTGAATGTAAACGAGGCTTAGATCTTGTTATATGTAGAATTTATCAGTTTGTAACAGGTCTTTAAGGACCTTTATCCAAGTCTTTTAAATTCTGGCATGGAGAAATGTAGGGATTTATATATTTCTCCGGACTCTACATATCAGAAAGACAGTAGAACCTGACACATTTTCTGCAAATCCAGGGTGATTGGAATGTTTCAAGAAAAGGCATAGTACTAAAAATGTTTGCGGTGAAGTTAATCAAGACAGCAAATAGGTTTCAGTCTACATTGCCTTCAATACTTGAAAAATGTGAAGTGAAAGATGTTTTCGATAAAAAATGTTGAAGGAAATGAGGATTTTTTGATCAATTTATTAGATGCTCTTCATATGTTGCACTCTACATGGAATTCAGTGACTCCAAGGACGATTGAAAATTGTTTTCGTCACGCAGGATTCTCAAAAGTATCAGATTCTTTGGCGCCAAAAGAAATAGAGGAAGAGGATATTGAAAGAGCCGACAGTTAATGAAATGTTTGGGAAAGTTTCTGTATTATTGGACTGCCCTACTGTATCATCGGAAGAATTCGTTGCAGTAGATGAGAATAAGGTTTGTACAGCTCCAATTATGGCAGACAAAGACATTTTGGAGTTTGTTCAGAGTTCAAAAAATACCATTGATGCAGATTCCGATGACGAAAATGAAATGAATAATGCAGGCCCTGTTCCTACGACATCCAAAATGAGGAACATCATGAAAAGTATGGGCAGTTATTTTAGACGCACATTCCAATGGTGAAATGAATAACAAAATGGACGACATTGAACAATTTGTTGGCAATTTGATGCTAAAAAATACAATGCAAAGAAAAATAGATTATTTTCCCAAAGCTCAAGAAATGTCTTGATTTTCAAAAAACTTGAAAATTTTGTATTAAATTTCATCATGTTCTTGTGGATGTTTTTGCTTCATTGGTTTTTATTAAATGCATGCATATATACATAACTATGTAAATAAAATGTACACCAATAAACTTAATTTTATTGAATATATATTTTTGTTTGGCAATATCCTTTAAACACGAAATTCATTTAACACGAAAAAATATTTCAGTCCCCTCGGTTGACGTATTAAACGATTTTCACTGTATATTTAATAAATAAAGATAACACACAAACGTTAGGGAAACGTGAATAAAATTTAAATTATATAAGAATATTATATATATATATAT
The DNA here is from genome assembly GCA_000611955.2 of Stegodyphus mimosarum. Taxonomy (NCBI): domain Eukaryota; kingdom Metazoa; phylum Arthropoda; class Arachnida; order Araneae; family Eresidae; genus Stegodyphus; species Stegodyphus mimosarum. The sequence goes on from KK122521.1 coordinate 312,066, forward strand.
ATATTGATCAATACTTTTCCAAACAACTTAGTTAGAAGGTTTCGTCATTTAATCGCTTAACATCAGAAACGTTTTTTAAACTGATATTTTATTTTTAGTTACGTACACTTGCAAATATTTCGCTTTTTAATTTGTGAATGGCCCCTGGATAAGATCCCCGATTTTAATACCAAATACCTCGGTCAACATTTGTTCTACGGAAATCAAACATTTTTAATTCAAAGGCAGCACAAAATCTTCCGAAATGTAAGTATAAAGACCGGGAGCACGTATAAAAAGTTGGATTTCGTAATTTTTACAAATTCGAATTGTTTAAATTTAAAAGTGCCAAAACATGAATATTTGCGTTATTTAAAACATTTTTGTATCTGGAAGTATACGTCTACGGTTAACGATTGCGAAAAGCCGGATGAAAACTTTTATGACCACGATGTGTAGTAAAATTCGAAATACCCGCAGCAAAAATAAACGCATTATGTACATTTCTCGTCGTATGACAAGGATTTATTAAGAGGCGTGATAACTGAGTAGGGAATTACGTATAACAGCATGAGCCGAAGCGAAAGTTATGGATATTTGAGTCGGAAAGCTGTTTAAAAATGAAGCTGATTCCAGAAATGTTTTTCTGATTTCTATATTTCTCTTTCTGTCCAGTCTCTCCTTAACGGCAAGAAATTCGGCAGTGGCTTTGGCGATTTCTTGCTTTACAATTCTCAACGTTTCTGGTTTTACATTCTCTAATTGTCTTTTAAATTTTTCTTATAAACAATAAATAATTTGCTTGACAACTGATAATTAAAATTAATTCTGAGAAAAGTTCTGTATCAGCTTTTCGCCATCTTAGAAGAAGAAGAAACATTGACACACTTTCACATTACTACACTTTCATTTGATCCTGAACTTAAGCATCTGTATGTTATTTTGAATAAATAACATACAGATTATTGTCACTTTCACTGCATATTGTCACTTTCGACGCCTTAAGATTTCTTTTACTTCTTATTCTTTCTTCTTTTTCTCCTTTAGTTTTGAGAGTGACCAATAGTATTGAGATATTATTTAAATAATGGAATTGAACATCTGAAAAAGTTCTAAAGCGATCATCATAATCGTCTGGAAATATAGGTGGTAGCGGAAAAGAAGAATCTCTGTAATATGCGGCACTTCCATGCTCATGACAAAACGCAAAATGCGATCACAGTGTTTATTCAATTATATAACAAATTCCTGTTTGGAAATGAAAAGTAAAAATTCATTGTACCTTTCACCTGATAAAATATGTTATAATGAATCCAGATTGTCCATGATCTGCTCAGGTGAAGTTAAGATTTGCAAATTTTGCCAAATATAGCTCTAAGAAAGAATTTAAACACTATTTGAAATCTAAAGAGCAGCACTACCTAACATTTGGACTTAAAGATTAACTCGACTGCAGCGAAATTCTCACGTATCCACAATTTCACAATGGTTGTAAGAACATAACTCCAATTTAATAAACAATCAAAAGTGCTTGTAATTAGTATTATTAAGAAATCGATCTATAACGTAAAATATCAAGCTCTTAAATGTCCCAAACGCGTATTTCCTAAATACCCACTTATATCGCAACCTTGGGAGGTGCTATGAAAATGGGCCAATGGGCTTCAATTGCAAAATTTGTTTATGTTTATGAAAATTTGGGAAACAGGAATTCATTTTCTGAAATTCTGAGGAGTATCTGACAAGTAATCCTATTCTTTTGAAACTGAATTATTCATATACTGAAATATTCCTGCATTTCACTGCAATTTTAGTTATTTCATATATATAATGAAGTAACAAAATTTCTTCGTCAAATAAAATTGGCGGCAAAATGCTCACGAAGCAACAAAAGTTGACAATTGACTTTTAGAGATAACTACTGCAAACCTATTAGTCCAATGCAAGAAGCTCCTGCTACGGTTGCAACAATAATGTGCAGTTAGGAAATTGCTGATGTGGCCAGTTTTTTTTAAACAAAATCAGAGTCAATTTATATATGTAGTCGGAAATGTTTATAAATAAAGCTGATTCCGGAAATTTTTTTCTGATCTTTATATTTCTCTTTCTATCGAGTCTCTCCTTAACGGCAAGAAATTCTGCAGTGGCTTTGGCGATTTCTTGCTTTGCAGTCCTCAATGTTTCTGATTTTATATTCTTAAGAATTTAATTATTATTTATATGCTTAAGAATTTGTTAATTTAAGAAATTCTACAACAGAAGTCTTTATTCATATATATATATATATGATAGTGTGTGTGTGTATACTTACATACATATACACTGCCTTCCAAAAGTTAAGGAACAGAATGTTTTTCAAAGCTCACCATAACAAAAATGCCAGTAACGTTTAAATTCACAGTTCATATGCATGACAGTAACAGAGTTTAAAAAATATATGCAAAAACAAAGCTACCACTTTTATTTTATAGACATGAATACTTATATAGGAGTTGGAGGAAAAAATGCAAGAATTGTAATTTTTGTTTACGAGTGTTAATCTTCAGTTTTTATTACAATTTCGTGGACAATATCCAGGAGAGTCTATCAATTTCCAGGAGAAGTCGTTTCCCCGATTCGTTGAGGTGACGAGCGTTCGGATGAATGGAAATGCGGTTGTCACAAACTTGTACTGCTAGACGTCTCAATGTCTCTTGTAGTGTGGTCCACCGACTATGGAATCAGTTTGAGTTCGAGGATTTTGTGTCTAGAAGACATGTTCCAGGCAGACCTAGAGTTACAACACCTGCGGAAGACCATTACTTAGTTCTTTCGGCCCGAAAGAGGATTATCGCTATTGTGCCTCAGCTCATAGCAGATCATTTAGTGTCAACAGGACAAGAATCTCAGTTACTGCAGTGCGCAGACGGCTGCACAATATAGGTCTGTATGCAAGACGACCAGCTGTTTGTGTTCCCTTGATCCGAAGACACAGAGGTGCCCGTTTATGTTGGGAAAGAGAACACGTCTCCTAGAACAGTCAACAATAGGTGTTTGTTCTCTTTACAGATAGTCCAGGTTCACAATGGAGAGTGTCAGCGGACCTGGAGAGAATAAATAATACACCAGATAAAACTACTCCCACATTGTGGAACGACACAGTTACAGAGGTGGTGAAATAATGGTTTGGGTTGGGATCTCTCTCGGTTGTCACATTGACCCGCATGTGTTCTATGGAGGAACTTTGATCTGTGTGAGATATCTAGACGAGATCCTTGATCAATATGATCGCCCATATGACCCTGCTACTGGTCCTGGATTTCTTCTGATGGGCGACAACGCTCGACCGCACCGAGCTTGGGTTGCTGAAGAATATCTTGAGGGTCGCGGTATGGAGCAGATGGAATAGCCAGCTCTATCCTCAGACATGAATCCGATGGAGCATCTTTGGGACTAACTTTAAGTCCTCCTCCAAGGTCGTTAGATGAGCTTGAAGAAGAATTACTCCGTGTCTGGTCGTTGCTTCCCTTTTCAATTACCGGCAACTCACTTACACAATGCAACGTCACTGCCGCCAAAATATTGCAGCTAGTGGTGGACACATTCCTTATTAGAACCCATTTTTGTGATGTTACCACCCCATGTTTTCTCAAAAAACTGTGATATACTGTTTCTCGAAGACTGGTTTTCTCTGCTAAGAGTGCAATTTTTTTGTTGTAATTCATGTTTATGTTGAACTTTAGAAACTTCTATGTCGCATTCATTCCAAAACTGTTTAGTGAACATGTCCTTTAAATTTCTTGTTTCTATGATGCTTCATTCTTAAATTAGACACAAAAAACATGCTGTTTCTTAACTTTTCGAGTGAAGTGTATATTGCGTCTTATGTATGCCGCATCACCTCTTTAGAATCTGATGTTAGAGTGACACGTGTGTGTGGTGTGCTATGTGTGTGTGTTTATAACATATTTGGAAATTATATTTTTAAAATTTAATTTGCCTCCAGCATAGGTTAGTTGAAAATTTATTTCAATAATATGTATTTGTATTTTCTACAATATTTTTCTTTATGCTTATTTTTTATTTCTCGAACTTATAATTTTTTATTTCTCGCAGTTGGTAAAATTATGAGATTTTTTTTTCGGTTAATTTTTTTATCTGTTTTCTTTAAATGCCTAACCTATATTTATATGTAACATATATTTATCAAAACGTAATAAACAACAAAAATAATAACAACAAAATTCAAATTCATGTTTATTTTCTTTTTGAAATCTAAATTTTGGCCCTTCCAAAGCGTTTCTAGTAATTTCATTTCTCAATTCAAATGTATTGACAGCCTAAATTTTCAAATTGACATTTATATCAAATAATTCTAATATATTATATTAGAATAGTAAATTATTTACTTAAACTAAAAATAAACAAATTTTACGAAAACGTTCCAAATTTCCAGAGAAGTTCCGAAATGGGAAAAAACGTGAAATTAAATAATAACAATTTGCTTTAAAGTTTTCTTCCACGCATGCAGACAAAAATACAGATTGTTACGGATTTTGTATAACTGTAAATAATTTTAGTGAACTTTTATGTAAAATTATAGTATATTTCGTATAACGTAACATGAAAATCTAAAGAAGCGAAGCTTTGCCGGAAAAGTGAGAACACAGGTGCAAGTCTGTTTAACACCGAGTAAATGGCTGTCTCGCTAAATTTTCGAGATATCGCGAAGCTGGCGATGGCTTTGCTGGCTAATTTTTGACGCCAAATTTGGCGATAAATCTCCAAAAGACGCTAAACTTAACGACCCTTTCCCGACATTTGGATCCGACCCTTGTATAACTGTAATGAGTTTTCTAATTGAATAACTGTAATTGAGGATATATGTAGTTGTAACCGTATCCGGCCCTCATATGCCTTCCAGTAATTTCGAGAAGTGGAAGGTACTAGAAATCTCTCGGCGGGCGGGAGGAAACTATATAATAACGGGGAGAGCATCGGCTTCTGAGAAAAAATTGTTTAGTTCATCGTGAGCTTGGAATATTTAAATATCTCCGTGTTAGATTCATTCATTGAGCTTTGCATTGCTTTGAATCTATCGTTCTTAGTCGTTCGAAATGTAACTACTGATTGTACTCTGTGATTCTATCAAGAGCTTTATGAGTATTTTCGTGGAAATTTGCAGAAATATAAAGTGGTTTTTTTTTTAATAAATTTTATCAAGCTATCATCTGTTCTGTGTGCATTGAATTTATTACGAATTCTTACGTACGTAATAATATATTTCTGTATAAACAGTTTTAAATTCTTTATTTCTTGCTACTGCATTTCGATTCTGATAAAGTGGAAAAAATTATCCGAAATATTTTCACCATTTACCGTAGATGTTCATCGATTAACTTGATCCTTTTCTCAGATTTTTTAATTTTTGAATGCGAAAAACACTTCACATATAAATGTAGTCTCAAGCAAAGTGATTATTCTTATTGCAAAAACTCGTAACTATATTTATCTGTTGACAAAAATGAGAATAAAAGTAAATCAAACCAGTATCTTCAATCTTTATATCACACTGGTAAATCAAGTAGCAACATTTATATATTTTCTGATGCGTTTATTCACGTTCATTTTAATGGTAATCAAAATAGTATAAAATTGAACAACAAATAATTAAAATCAATCCATCTTTTTTTTTCAAATTCTTGAAGTAATAATTCTATTTTTCATGCATATTTTTGAGAGTTTTCTCATGTAATAATATTTCCCCCTATTGCAATTTAAAAGGTTTAATGCAAGTATTCATGTTAATGGCATGTGCATTCTTTCCTTGCAGCTCTTTATTAAAATGTCTGATTAATTCAACAAGAAATGTTCAGTCTGTTGTATCACTACATAATTCAACGATCGGTGTATTTATCTATTTATTTATTTTTGTGCCATGAGACTTCTCATTTAATTTATTTAATCAAAAACTGTTATTATACGTCTCCTCGACGTAATTGCCTCACCAGTTTCTCTGTATTCATTCTCAGTTTTTTCAAGCAATGTAATAAACTCGATGATTTAGAAGTCGTCCGCGTATAAAGTTTACTGTTTTAGTTATTGTTTCTATAACCTTATCCATCTGCAAACGTCTGACAGCGTATTTAGAATAAATACATACCTAAAGTGGATTCCCGGGCTGCATTAAATTAGTTCGAAGGCCGAGTGCGGCCCGCGAGTCGCCATTTGAGCACTTTTCTAGAGTTTTTCTCACATATGCAATAATACTGCAAACTTAGTGAAGCATTACATTACCTGTTTCAACATACATGATAAGTTAAAAATACATGCGCTCATTAATAAGTAATATTCTAAAAGGTTAAAAATAAACTTATCTGCAATAATTATTTCGTACTTGAATATTAAAGAAAGCTTGTTTTTGATTCACTGATTAAATGAACGGAAATAATACTGATTACCCAAGAGTGCTTAAATTCACTTCATTTCCTTCAGAGAACAGGTATCTCATGTAAATTTACTTCAAGATTGCGTAAGAAGGAAAATAATATGACTTACGTCAAACTGCTCGCTTGTTCTGTTTCTATTTTCGAGCTTTCCCAAGTTCTCAGCTACTTATTTTTTTGTTCGCTTTAAATACTTATTTAGAAGCACATCCACGAATTAAAAATAACAATTGTATTTTATTACTAATTTTTAATTGAAAAATTACAGTGATCATTTTATGAAGATAAAATTGTTGAATGATGCATTTTGATAAGCTTCGATTTATTTCCCTCATGGTGTTTCTCGCATGGTCAAAAGTTTGTCATTGATTTTTAATCTATTTCCTGATAAGTTATCAAATTCAAATTTTGCTCAAAATTCGAAATTATAACGGCAGTTCATTTCGTTAATAAACTGAAAAGCGAAGTGTGTTTCGTATTACCTTCATTTAGTAAACTATTCTCCGACAGATGCTGTGTGACAATTATTGTTTTTACAGCTGCTGTTCTTTGCAACATTGCTGTTGTTTTCGATAATTTCTGTAGTTAGTTCGCTTTTTGTACCGTTCTTGAGATAATAAGAAAGTATACTGACAGTAAAAAGGTAAACTATAAGGTATTTCTCCCGCCTTTTTAGCATGCCTTCGTGGTGTAGTGGTCAAGCATACTCGGCGCGTATTCGAGAGGTCCGTTGTTCGAGTCCTGGCAAGGGCACTGCTCATTTTTCATCACTGCAGCTTTCAAAATATCCTCACACGTCTCTTCTGCTTCGAAATAAGCAAATAATTCTACAATGGTGCCCGAACTAAAAAAAGCTGGTAGATGATGAATCTCCATCACCAGGATTTGGTGATTGGGTCGCCTAATCCCCAGTCGCTCTTGAAAAAAGGAAGTATATTTCTCCTGTCTTCGTGGTGTAATGGTGAAGCACTCGGCGCGTATTCGAGAGGTCCGTGGTTCGAGTCCCGACGAGGGCATTGCTCATTTTTCATCTCTCCTGCTTTAAAAAAATACCTAATGTCTATACAAAACGAGTTTGAAAATAACATCATAGATACTCAACGTTGTTTGAAATAAACCAAATTAATAATATCGTGTGGCATTTTAAGTATCTGGTAACTCAATTTACATTAATAACCCAAGTTTTACCAAAATAGTGGGAAAGTTTATGCTTGTCCAATATTACATCCGCTGCTGCTCATATGCTGCCCAAAATATTTTTATTCAAACGACAAAAAAAAAAGATAGTTTAAAAATAATTTTTGCTGAACGATAGTATCCAAACAATTTGTACAACTACATCTCACAAGAAAATCATGATTAGATCTTACGCAACTGAGGTATAAACTATTTTTCCAGTTTGATTGTAATGGTTGTTAGCACGTAAGGAGCTAGTAGCAACTGCTGTTTCAGAACATTCTACGATAGAAATGTTTTCCTGAAAATAAAAATGTCAGAGTTGATGAAATGTCACAGAGCCTTCTTGTTCGATGAAAATTTTTTTTCTTGAGCACAATTTTTTAAAAAATTATTTGCATTTTTTAGAATTCATTGCGCGATTTAATTCTTGCAGAATCATAAAACAAAAAATTTTGAAAACAGTAAAAGTAGAAATGAATGAAAACTTAACATTTAAATTATTATAGTAATATATAAATTGTAAAAATCTGCCTATTTTTGTAATCGAAATTGAGTGAAACTGTATAAAACATTGGAATTATTTTGTAGAGATCAGAAAGTACTTCAGAGCGGGAAACATACAAGGAAATAATCCTCTGTGCGATTGCTAGAGATCGAATCATAAGTCTTCCAACTGCTAAATTGTTATACCACAAGGATAAGTTCAAGAGAATGAATACTATAATAACTAACAATATATTAAGGGAAATACATTATTTCCGTTTAAAAAAATCTTAAATAATATCTGCTGTTCTGTTCTGAAAACTAATTAAAACAATTTGCTTGTTTAATGTTTGGCATACTATAGACTTTTGAATGATCTCTTGAATAATCTGTAAACTCTCTACTCTGTAGATAGCTGAGATGGAAAAATATAGCTTCTTTTTCACTATTTAGCAAAAGGATATACTATTTGATTAGAAATTTCTGTTACCAGAACTTTGGGCGACGTTTTCAAAATTTTCTCGCTGTAGTCCTTTAAAAATGCACATTTTTGCATCCATTTAAGCAAAATTCTATCCTCAGATCTTTATTACAGATCAGAATTTATTTAATTCTAATAGTCAGCCTTTCAGGAGAAATGTTTTCATAATCTAAGCAATACGAATAAATTCAACGTGGCAATTTTTGCCTCTTAGTTTGCATCTAATTTGGAAAGGATCATCCTTACTAGCTCTTTTGTCAACAGGCCTTAAAACTACAGATGTTCCCCTGATCTTGATGCAGTTGGTAATTGGTTTTCATGTAAACAGTCAGTTCTATCATGACTGAGTCTAGTTGTACAGAAATGTTTAGAATGAAAGAGTTTAGCCAAATAAGAATTTTCGTGTTCTATTTCTCCAGTTCTTTGTCTTGTTCTGTCAATTAGACTTAGAATTTAGAAGTTAATCTAGCTTTGTTTACTTGGCAAATAAAATATATAAGTTCGAATTCCCTGTAAATACACAAGCTTTTTAGACATATCAATCATCACGGATTTTCTGTTAGTTGCATTGTAAATATTACTTTACTCAATCGCTCTTTACCGTTTTTATCATGGGATACAATTTCTTAAAGTGAGGTTTATAAGGTATTTCTCCTGCTTTCTTCGCATGCCTTCGTGTTGTAGTGGTCAGCACGCTTGACGCGTAAACGAAAGGTCCGTGGTTCGATTCGTGGGGAAGACGTTGCTCATTTTTCATGTCTCCTGCTTCGAAATAACCTAATGATTATACACTGGTGCCCGAATTATGGATGATGATTTTCCACCACCGGGATTTGGCGACTGGGTCCCCCAAACACCATTCGCCTTTAAAAGGGGAAGTATATAAGGTATTTCTCCCGCCTTCTTCTCATGCCTTTGTGGTATAGTGGTCAGCACGCTCGACGCGTAACCCATGTTTATTTATGAGCATTCAACTTATTTAAGAGTAGTCGACGTCTGTGATTCTAAATTTAATTGAAGTTACAAGTTAGAACAAAAACTACTAGATGTGTTTTTCTCCTCTATATTTTCCTTTATTCTTAACCAGGAACTTGTTATGAATACCAAATTACGGTAAGAAAGAAATTTAAAGAAAAAAATACCCACCACTACAGATACATTAGAATTCCTGAAAGACCACGCGAGGACATTAAACGCTTCTAGAACTGCAGTAATGTTTAGAAAAAATCATTCAAAGGTTTTTTTCAGTGGTTTTATGTGTGACTGAAAAACATGCCTATATTTGTAGAATGAGTAATGCGGAATATAAATGATTTAACTGTCCTAAATTTCAAAAATTAAACTTGAAAGCTAGAGTGGAGTATGTCAAAAAACAAAATTTATCATTTTGCTGTTTTGGAAATCAGGAAAAAGAAATTTCCCTTCGAATTATTCTTGTCATCTATGGGAAAAAAATCGTTGCTTTGTTATGAGGGAGCAAATGTTTCTATTCTACAAAATAAAAATAGTTGCGAAATCAGGTCTCTATCATATCAAAGGTCAAACGCCAGTCAGTCCGCTGAAACTAGAAGCTCAACGTCATGCTGAACCACTCATAAATAAGAGTAATGAATGCTTTATGATAACCGTTAAAGTAAATTACAATAGAGAAAATTATAATACAGAGAACAGGGTCTTATTATCAACAACTATTGTTTACTTTAAGGGAAATGAAGAAAAAATATTTCCATTACACACATGCAGATACTTCATTATCTAATTTCTTTAAAAATAGTACAAGACAATATAATTCGGTGGGAACAATTTTAAAAGTGATACGCCGTTTATACCAAAACAAAGTAAATTCCCTTTCTGAGATTAATTGCCCCTTTTTGGGCTAATAAAAAAGAACATAAGTGTTGAAGCTGGCTAATGCGTTCGAATGAGCTTTTCGTATTAATCTAAAATTAATGCTATTTGAAACGAAACACACTAAATGTTTCTTTATTTCATAGACGCCTATTCATTGCTTTCTAAAATAACATACAGAGAAATACAAAGCAATTTCCTTCCGTTTAGGAACGATTTTAGGCGTTTACAATAAAAAATTTATTATACGTACAGTAGAACTCCAATTATCCGAACTCCGACTATCCGAATCGCTTTCAGATTTTAAGAAAAAAAATTAAGACAGAAACGTACTGTGATTCGTAAAATAATGATACTGTCTACGCGCGCTGTTGTCCTTCCCTCTGCAAAGCTAGTGTAGGCGTACATTTCTGAAAGTTACTCGGATAAAGGAGGTCAATTCTAACCTCCTTGATTGGAATGATGAGTCACCGTCTCATAGTGCAGGTCTGTTATCGGCTACAGTACTATCGTCTATCGCCAGATGGCCGGCCCGGCCCATCTGCTGCTGTTCGTTTTGATTTCTTCGTTGACCTGTTATAGTATTGTGACTGTACTCTTTCGCGTCGGTGCGTTGTTTCATTTGTGAGTGCGTTTCGTCGTTCACCACAACTTAAAGAAAATGTTTGTATTATCGTTAGCGGATAAACTAAAAATTATAGAGCAATCAGATAACGGGGTTAATGCCTAAAGCAGACACAGGACCATCAACTAGCGAAGTGTTTGCCGGCCTTGAAACTGCGTTGAAGTGTATGGATAGGTCATAGGTCATCATTCTTATAATTGGTAACGACCCGAGGGTCTCTGCCAATCTATAATAGCTTTAAGAACTTTAAATGAAGTAAGCAAAATCCAATTATATGGAACATCCATCTGCACTTTCCATGCTTAGATCGTCCGTGGAGGACCTATTAACACGCAACAGTGAAAGCAGTATATGGATAGCAATAGCAAGCAAGAGCAATCTTTTCCAGTGGTGAAGAGCATCATCCTTCTTACTGTACGTCACGTCGCTGAATGAAGTCTTGCCGTGAGTGAAGAAGCAGATAAGGAGTGAGCGGAGCATAGTGCGTCGTCCGAACGTAGTTATCGTGGTTATAAAGGTCATCATCCAATCATAATGCAGTAAAGTCTCTATCTACGCAGTAGTAATATTAAGTAAAAATGTAGAAAAACTATGTACAATATTAATAGGTTACTATAATTCATTATGGTGTATAGTTCTCGGACGCTTACAACGTTGTATAACTGTGTAGTCATAGTCTCCTATGCTCCGGACAGCTTCGTTACTGTGATTATCCCATTTCGTGAAAAAGTTGTGAGAGAAAATTAATATCTCGCTGTCGAGAGGCTTTATTTTCATACTATTGTGGATTGTCGAAGCGTCAGCCCGAGTGTGATCACATGAACTTCTCATTGTCAAGCATCCGCGCGACTTAGCTGCTCAAAAACGGAAGAAGACAGTCAAACAACTTACTTTGACCGAGGTGTCCAGCAAGCAATGACTTTCAGCACTTGAAACTACTGTACAGAACGCTATATAATATATACGTAAAAGTGTTACCATTTCATTTTAATTAAAATCTCTTTTTCTTTAAAAATAGTTTTTTTTCTCCTCACATTTTCAACATACGGTACATACAGTAATTAATTAAAGTGTACTTGGATTAGTGATTCTCAACCTTTATCTGTCGCGACGCACTTTTAGCGATTTCAAAATTTGGCGGCACACAAACAAAAAGATAAGTTTAAGCGTTGTTTATTTGCCTGTAACACACTGTGTAAAATAGTTAATGATAATAATTTTGAATGTAAAATAAATAATATGAACTACAAAAACAGCAGTACGTTTAGTAAGGGATTAGTTACAAGTTAAAAATAAGAATAGTTTTAATAAGAAATTTGAGCTTGATGTTTTTTGATAATTTCATTTATATTTGGGCGTAAAAAGGATAGTGCTACTCTCATATCGTCTTCTACATTTAACAGCCTCGATCTTTTATTCGCTTTTATGTTGGTTAATACTGAAAATCCGAATTCACACAAATAGGATGTAAAAAACTGTAATAATATTTTTAACGCTTTTTTGGCCATCATGGGATAATCGCATCTAATGTTAATCCAAAATGAATTAATTGATTCTTCCAAATATTTTAAAATTAAATCTTGATTATTAGAAAGCGAAACTAATTCATTCTCTTCATTCAGAGTTAATTCAAACACAGAAATATTCGTTATCACAAATGGATTACGAACCACATCAAATTTTTTTTTATACCTAAATTTGGGAAACAATGAATAATTCTGTCCTCTAATGTTGTCAAATGGTCAATAACAATTTTATGAATAGTTTTATTAAAATCTTTTGGGACTGAGTCAAACTTTTCCAAATTGCCTTCCTGAGCTTTATTCTTCTATGAAGTTATTTGTTTTTGGAATTCCACCAGTTTATCTGTGGAGTTTAATATATTTTCTTTTGGCCCTTGCATACTTGAATTCATGTTATTAAAAACAACAAAAATGTCTGATAAGTAAGCTAATCTCCCATCTGCAGCAATCGGAACTTCTCAATTTAAATTATATACTGAGCATGCGCGAAAATGCTCCGAATTGCGCTCTCCTCCAGAGCACAAAAATCGGCTTGGATACCACAATTGGCGCGCTTATTAATGCCTTAAAATCCGAATTTTGCCAATTCTCATGTGTACCGTATACTAGGATTAAACGCATTATAGTTTTTACTATTTACATTTCTGAAATTCTGCGGCACTATTTAAGAATTTGGCGGCACACAAAAGTGCCGCGGCACAGTGGTTGAGAATCAGTGACGTAGACCCTTTCTTCGGAAAAAAAACCAATTGTCCGAATTTCTGATTATCCAAATTGGGTACGATCCCTTTTGATTCAGATAACTGAAGTTCTACTGTATAACATAAAAATTTATGTTAAAATAAAAAGTTAAAATTTCAGTATGTGTAATAGTGTTACGTAAAAGTATGTATTACGCATAACTGCAATACTGTGCAAAATTGTTCTCTTTAAAATACTTAATTTTTGGAATAAAGGAAAACATGTCCTGACTAATTACTTGCTTAGGACGACTATCCCCGAAATATACCAATTTGATCAAGTAAATTATTAACTAAAATATATAATTTTTTAATAAAGCTTATATTTAAAACTCATAATATCATTAATTACTAAAAGGAGAGAAATTATTTTCATATAATTTAATGAGAACAAGAGATTAAAAAATTCTATTTATAAAACTGATATACTTTTTTATATCAGGAATAATAAAAGCGTGGTCGCCTGAAGAACGCAATCTATTAATCGAATTCCATTACCAAAAAAAGTACAAGAAATTAACTGTAGCAATTTATCAAGTACTCGCCACGCTTTTATCATTCGTAACACAAAATTGTAAAGACATCTCATGTAAAAATGTAAAGATCTCTCATTGAATTTTGTAAAGACATCATTATTTTAATACATAATAAATAATTTCACCCTAATTACACACATAATAAATAATTTTTTATCTTTTGTTATCATTAAATTGTAGGATAAATTATTTTTCTTTTTTCTCTTCACTAATGAATTTATGCACTTCAATTAAAAGCTTATTTAAAAAAAGCTTTTCTTACATATTTTTAATGCCATCTTTAATGGTATCTATGATACTTTATCAATCAAATTGTTCAACTGAAAAATCATCTTCCAACAATGAATAAACACTCTTAATAAATCACTTTCATTAAAAAATATGTTTCGTTTTTTTCTGGTAAGGTAAACCGTAAATTTCTTAAGAGTTTTAATTTATTCATTAAACGAAGATGCATGCAAAATATAGTTTCAACATTAAATTTTTAAAACTATAAACGAAATTTGAAAAAATTAGTGCACTGCACTTTATTTTCCCCCACAATGAGAGTGTGTGCAAAATTTGAGCGTGATAGCCTATCAGAGAATACTTCAAAAATGAACTTCAAATTGAACTGACCGCAGTAAAAAACGTCAGTTCGTTAGCAAAAACTTTGAATAACGCTTTTAGTTTCGAAAAAAATTCTAGAATATTGCCAAACTGATATTTTTTTATCATTCTTATTTTAAAAGAGGGTTTTTTAATAACTTGTGAAAATCTCAAATCTATATGACAGATATATTTTTGGATGTTAAAATTTTAATCCCATAAAAGAATGTAATATTACGCTCCGCAATAAAATAAGGAAAACCAGTTTTAAAATAAAATGGTGAAAAAATGTATGTAGACATTTGAAAAGAAAGAAAATTAAAAATTATACGACAGATTAAATAATAATTTTAAACGCTAATCAACTATGTTGCTTTTGAGATTAATGGGAAAATACGAAAGCAAGAAAAATAGTAATATAATGAAATCATAAGCTTGAAATGGAAGATTCGCTTTTGTATTTCATATGGTAGCTATTTTTTGATGTCGAAAATGTCCCAAGCTTTCGAACATTCTTGTTTTAAAAGAAGGCTAAGAATTCGTTTTGCAATCTGTAAAATTTTCATAAATTGTGACTGATAGTTAAGATGTTGAAGTCGGAAAAATAAAGAGATTTTCGAAAATTCGGAAGGTAGGGGATCTGAAACTACATTGACAATGACATGCAAATTTCTTTAAAAATTGTTTTCTCTGTAGCCGATGTTGCAAACGGTGAGCTTTTGAAATGTTTAGTCTGGTGGTTAAAGTAAGGTATGCGCGTAAAATTGTTTAAACCTTAATTAAATTAACAAAAAGGTCTAAATCAAATTTTGAAAACATAGCTTCACCAGGCTGCGTGGTCATTCACAAACAGTGCTTGTACAAAATTTGAACTCGATTGCTTATTAAAAAGCCATTTAAAAATCCCCGAGAAACTTTTGACCATGCGTCAAACACCGTGAGTGATAAGAGCATTTAATGGTGATATGTCTGAGAACATAACTAAATGATCTTATGTATGTTAAATGAACAATACCCTGAATCTGAATGGACTAGAACATACACTTATGGTTCTAAATACAGGACAACGCTGGGGCTGGTGTATACAGTAAACGCTTTTCCCAATGTACTCCTATGGGATACTTCATTTCGAATTTTGATGCAGAGAATTCTTGCAATCTCACTAGCTCTAGAAAACCTCAAGATAAAGATCGATTGTTTCTCTAAAGCAGTTATGATAGTCGATTCCAAAGCAGCCATTCAGGCTGTAGCTATAAATCATGACACAGATACTCAGATTATGTCAGAAATAAGACAAACCTTTCTATATAAATACAACAAAACAGTCGTTTTTTAATGGATCCCTTCCCATGTAGGTATCGACGGTAACGAAAAGGCAGACTCACTAGCTAAGAGAGGAACACTTGAGTCACAAGACAGCAAATCACTTCCTTCAGAGTCACTTGAAAAGCATATTTTTGAGAAATTAATGGATGCTCTTACATCTGACCAGGCTGTAAAATCAACAGGCAAATCCTGGGCTAACATTCAAGACACTTGGAAAAGTTTTGTCAAAAACTCCGTAAAGAGACTGTGGCAAACTTCAGACCGCAAACAGGCCACGCTTGCATGGCTCATCATCTTAATAAAATTGGCATCGTTCCATGTGATATACGCCAAATTCGTAATTTGGGCATCATGAATGCAGAGCATCTTCTTATATGCCCAGAACTAGATAAAAAGTCTCAGAAACGTGGTGAGATAAGGAAACTTTACTGGAATGCCAGAACTTTCATGATCTTGTAAAGACTATTCATTATTGTTTAAATTCTTACGTTCCTTTCATTGATATTTAAATTTTTAACTTTTTACTTTTGTTTCCATGTTCATTTGTTCTGGTTCTTACTTTAAATGTTTGTTCTTTTTTATTATATATCATTGTTCTTGTGTGATACTTGAGCTGTTTTATATGTTTGGATTGAGCTTTCCAATAAAGCCATATGTAACAATATACTAATTAAATGATGACACTGAGCATCACTAAAAGTTCTTTTACACAGAAAAACAAAATCATCTGCCTGGTGGTCGTTTTGCGAATCTAATTATCAGGAATATATGTTATACTTTATGCTCTACATGAAGTAATCGATTTATTTCCTTCTTTTATATAATATTTTTATATATGTGTGTGTGTAAGATATAAAAATAGGAAGGAAAATTATTACAAAATTACTAACTTAATTGGCAATATCCTTTTAAATTCCTAATTTTAATTTAAATACATCCCCCTGTAGCGCCTCCACCTGAAGTAGAAAAAAGTTAATTAGATGCTAGATGCTAGACGGGAATGTCGTATTAAGCGATATCATTTGATTTGCATTATTTCCATATGAAGATTTATTAACTGTTTAACTGTATATAGTGTAAATAAATATTTAAATTAACATTTCTTTGAACCAATCATAAATTATAGAGTTCTTCATATAGATAGGTTTTAGATAGCATAGAGTTTCGACTTAAAATTACCCTTTCTCGATAATAGTGCATCGGCCGGGAATGACTCTTTGAGTAATTTAAAAATTTGTGTTTTCTAACTTTGGATTAGCACTTTAGAAGTGCGCGATGACTGCTAAGGTAAGTCTGTACTTTCTATTTTTAGTATAATGGAAGATCTTATTGCTAAACTCAAATCGAAACGAAAGGTATTCAGGACGGCGGTGTCCAAGATATTAAAGAAAATCGAGACTGAATTAAATAAAGATGATATTAGTATAAACGTAAATATATTAGAAGAAAATTTAGACCAGTTAAACAAAAAATTAAAAGTTTTGAAAGATAGATATATGAATAGAACGGGATTAGAAATAGAACGAGATTTGAAAAGCTCAAATAGAACGAGATTTGAAATTCGAAACGGAGGAATTTGAACTTGAAGTCACATCAGTTCTCAAATACAATGAGAAAATTCAACTGTGGCATTTTAGAGGAAAGAGAAAATTGAAGGAATTGAACAAGCTCGAAAATTCGGCAAATGAAAATAGGAACATTTCTAATGAAATCACTACAGATTCGAAAAACGAAAATAATACATTCACTTGTCTTCCTAAATTAACCATTTCTAAATTTTATGGTGATCCTTCAGATTGGTTAGAATTTATGGGTCGGTTCGAAAATGTGATTGACAAAAATCCGAATTTATCAAAAATAGAAAAATTAATTTATTTGAAAAGCTTTCTTGGTGGCTCAGCAGCCAAAGCTATTTCTGGTTTCGTTCTTATCGAAAATAATTACGAAGCTGCTCTTGAACTGTTACGTTCCAGATTTGGGCAAACGAATATCTTAATTAATTCGCATTTAGGACAACTCTTAAGTATTTCACCTGTTAGAAATCCTTACTGCTATAAACGGATAGGAAAAATAACGGATATTAAGAAAATTCGATCATACCGAAATACAAATAAGAAATGAATTTAGTGAATTATTAGCTATGAAAGTAATAAATAGTAAATGAAACTTGATATCAGACCAATTACAACAGTTTTGGAAGCTAGAAAACTTGAGTTTAGAAAGTGATACTCAAAACGACAAAACTGTTCATTTAGAAATTATGAAAGTCTTCGAATCTGATATCAGGTATACGGCAGACACCAAGTAAAATTGCCATGGAAATCAAATTCAAAACATTTAATGGAAGATAATAGGGATATAGCACTTGAGAGATTTAAGAAATTAAGTAACAAATTTTAAATTGATGACCTTTTGTTTGTTCAATATACAGAGGTTTTAAAGGATTACGAGTTAAAACATATTATTGAACCAGTTAAGGAAGTCAATCGAAATGACAAGACCCTATTTTATTTACCTCATAGAGCAGTCTTCATAAATGATAGAGCAACAAGCAGATTAAGAATAGTTTATGATGCTTCAGACCACAGACCAAACACACTTTATTTAAACGACTGTTTATATACGGGTCCGAACTTATATCCTGATATTTTTGATTTACTGATAAAACTTAGACAAAATTCGATAACCCTTTACGGCTGACATTACACAAGCCTTTTTACAGATAGAGTTGAGTGAAGAAGACAGGGACGTTGCACGATTCTGTTGGAAAAATGATTCGGATGATAGCAGTGAAAATTTGAAAACCTTTAGATTAACCTTTAATTTTGTTCGGAGTAAAATCTAGTTACTTCTTACTCACTGCTACCATTAAGCATCACCTTAAAAATATTCAGAAATATATCCTGAAACAGTAGAACTCTTAAACAACTGCCTGTATGCTGATGACATTATTGGTGGTCAACAAAATTTAGAAAAAGCCCTGAAAACAAGTTTAGAAATTTTAAACATTTTTAATGAAGCTAGCATGTCACTACATAAGTAGCATACTAATTCGAAAGAACTCAAAGGCATTTGGCATCACAAAGAAGTTTCGATACAAGAATCTCCTGAAGTTATCCTGAAGTGTTAGGAATTAACTGGGATATGGATAGTGATAATTTTTATTTTGACAGTCAGCACTTAACAAATTTCATTTCCTCGCCAATTAATTCAAAACATTTTCTATTACAAACCGCAAGGCGTATTTTTGATCCTGTCGGATTTTATGGCCATTTCACCATAAGAATAAAGTTTCTGATTCAGGAAATCTGGTTTGCCAAAATTGATTGGGACGATGAACTACCACCTGATCTTAGTTATAAATGGAAAGCCTGGTATGAAGAAATTGAAGAACTGAACCACCTCAGATTCCCCGCTAGTATTTGGAGGGAATATTAGATATAGATGTGAAACAAATAGAATTCCATAGCTTTTCTGATGCTTGTCTGAAAGCTTATGGATGCTTGGTATATCTAAGAATAGTTTTGAACAATGGAACTTTTAAAAGAATTCTTGTTGCTTCCAAGAGTAGAGTTGCACCTCTCAAATCACTTACACTTCCTAGATTGGAACTCTTCGGCGCGCTTTTGTCCGCCAGATTGAGTGATAAAATCGCAAAATGTTTAAAATACGATGCAATCCCCTTCCATTGGACTGATTATCAAATAACTTATTTTTGGATTCACGGATCTCCCGAAAGATTTAAACCTTTCGTCAAAACCAGAATTTATGAAATTCAGAAACTAATTGACAGCAGTAATTGGCATTATTGACGTGGTAAAGACAACCCAGCCGTAGTGTTGCTAATTTAAGAAATTACCTGGCTGACCACCCTGGCTTTTACAGTCTTCAGAATTTTGGCCCTCTGGTAATGTAGACGTTGTTGAAGAAGAAAGTTTAGAATATAGAAAAAAGTTTTCTTGTACCCAACAGTATAAATGTATGGTACAAGAGAAGGATGAATTTTTTTATATTTCCAAGCACAATAATCTTACGAAAATATTAGGGATAACATCTTGGATTCGACGCTTCATATTGAAAGCTAGGAAACATGCAAACGTGACAGATGTTTCTACAGCTGAAGAGCTTAAAGATGCAGAAGAATTCTGGATTCGTAGAATTCAAAGAGTAGCATATAATTCGGAAATTTCGATATTAGAAACTGATAAAAGCATATCTAAGAAGTCATCTATATATTCCTTTTCCCGTTTTTAAACGATAAAAGAATCTTACGGCTTGGAGGAAGGTTACAATTTTCCGATTTCAGCACCGAAGAAAAATGTCCTATCCTCTTGCCTCAAAATTCAGAATTTACGGAACTGATCATTGAAAGAGAACATAACAAGTTGATGCACAGCAGAGTTACAGCCAGCTTTCGGAAAGAACACTGGATACCGAAAGGCCGACAGCTTGTGAAGAAGATACTTAGAAACTGCCTTATTTGTAGAAAGCATACAGCAAAACCTGCTCAACAGATGACCACACAGCTGCGTAAAGACAGAATAGTCGGGACTCCACCATTTCTTGTTTCTGGTGCAGACTTCGCGGGCCCTATTTGGGTTAGATCTGCAACCGGAACTGATAAATCGTACATAGTTCTTTTCACCTGTGCTGTTACCAGAGTCGTTCATTTAGAGCTAGTCTTCAGTATGTCAACAGAAAATCTTTTGTTGACTTTTAGACGACTCGTATCAAGGCGAGGACATTGTGACACAATTTAATCGGATAATGGCCAAATCTTTCGAATGGTAAATCGACAATTCGAATATTTTTAAAAAATGCTGAAAGATTCTAAATTTCAAGATTTTATTGCCAGTAAAAAGTTAAGCTGGAAATTTATCGCAGAACGTGTTGCGTGGTGGGGAGGATTTTACGAACTTTCAGTGAAGTCTGTGAAGGATTATTTGAGAAAAATGCTTTGGAATTCCCTATTAAATTTTGAAGAGTTGACTACTATTTTGACAGAAGTTGAAAGTAGGAATCAGCCATTATGAATAAGGAAAAGATTTTGTTATCCGGGATGGCAACATCAGAAAGAAAAGAACGTTGGTTATTCAAAACATAGAGACAGAGCAGGTGTTACCAGCGAAAGAAAGCAGACGTTGAGCGCTGTTTATAGTAATTGTAATTCATCGTGATTCTAATTAATGTTTTATCGGTTAATTTCCTTGTTATATTAATAAAACATGTTGCTCGTTTTATAAGAAAGTCTGGATGAATCTTTTATCATTTGGTGTATCTATGATTTCTTCGGAGGGTCATCCACCAAACGGGGAATAAAACTATTTGTCCGTTAGCCGATGTTCTCAAAGAAGAAGAAAGTCTTTACTTTGAATATGTCATAAATCAAAGACCTTTAACTTATACTTACAATGATTTGGAAGAACCAGAGCCTCTGACACCAGCACACTTTCTCAACTTTGGTCAAAAAAATCATAATTATCCACTTCATTTTATCCAGATGCTTGACAAGAATTTGAATAGACGTTATCTGATGAAACGAAAAGTGTACCAAACAAGACTTTTAGAACATCTCTGGAAAAGTTGGAAGGAACAATATCTACTTGACTTGCAAACGGCCCACCATTCGGATACTCCTATCCCTAGTTAAGAATTAAAGGTTGGAGATGTCGTTCTTTTGGAAGGATCTACAAAGTCCAAACGCTTATGGGAACTTGGTGTGGTAGTGGAGTTATACAGAGTACGAGATCCACATGTTCGTTCATGCTTAATTCAGCGTCCAAAGGACAAATTAAGAGACCCGTACAACTCTTATATGCTTTGGAAGTTGTGAACCAACTTGAGAACTGTTGACTGAACTATCAACTCCGACATTTAAGGAGAACTTTTTGAACTTATTGATTATTTAGCAATTTCTTATGTTTATTGATTAATTTGTTTTATTTTATATTTTAGTAGATGTTCAAGAAGATTTTTTTTTAGTTGTGATAGTAAGTAATTGTAAGTATTTTCATTTTATTTGAATTTAATTGTTATTCTTCTTAATTGTGTGAACTCCAAGAGTTCAGGTGAGGAGTGTAGAGAAATATGATGTTATACGGCGATAGTAGCGCCCCACCTGAAATAATAAAAAGTTAATTAGATGTTAGAAGCTAGACGGGAATGTTGTATAAAACCATATCCTTTGATTTGTATTATTTCCATATGAAGATTTATTAACTGCTTAACTGTATATAGTGTAAATAAATATTTAAATTAACATTTCTTTGAATCAATAATAGATATAGAGCTCTTCATATAGATAGATTTTAGATAGGATAGAATTTCGATTTAAAATTAGCCTTTCGCGACAACGTCACTGATGTCATTCTTTCCATCCAGAAAATCGCAATGTGAAAACTTTTGCACAGTCATCATTACGGCGTAAAACAAAGGAGCCAAGCTTATAAATACCACTGCAACCAACTATTCTCTTATTTGCCACTTGCACTTGCGTGCTAAATGACGTCTCTTCGCTTAGCTGCATTCTCTGTCAAAATACAAGCAGTGTATACAAAAATTGTGAGGGTGTATTACATACCGAAGAATGATATGGACATAAAAATGTTCATGAAAGTAAATATATGTTGTGATTTTCAAAGTATTTGTGTTTCTTTAAAAATTCCATCTACTTAAGATTTCACCAGTATGCCCTCCACTTCAGTCATCTAATCCGCCATCGGTATTTCGGCTACCTCCTAATTTTATCCACTCTGCCCATGATTGAAAATAATTGGTGCCTTGCCTAGTCAAGCTCTCATCTAATATCAAGTTATTTACAATAAATAAATGACATCTTTTAGTCAGAAAAGATATGCACCAGTGTTTCACGGAAGTGTTGTAGAGACATTAGGCATTTTTTTTAGAAGCAGGAGAGATGAAAAATGAACATTGCCCTCGCCGGGACTCGAACCACGAACCTCTCGAATACGCGCCGAAAGTGCTGACCACTACACTTCTAAGGCATGTTAAGAAGACGGGAGAAATACTTTATAGGTTATCCTAGAAATTACGCTTACGAGTGTCGAAAAGTCAGAGTTACTACTTTCATGTGCTTCTATTATGTCAGCAAAAGTGTTAGAAAGGCGACATTATTCAGCCATGTATTTATGTTATCGTTTACATTTTGGAAAACTAATCTGTGGAATTACTAAACCTGTTTATTTGTAATTACAAGTTTTATTTTCAACTTCATAGCAGTGACTGCATAATTAATCAACTATCTCTTCAAATCGTGCATTGTGCAACGGAATTCAACAACAGTATGAAGGAGTGAAAACAAAAATCCTATCAAAGATCTGCTGCGAGTGCTTAAAAATGTGACGTAGTTACTAACCGTTCAAAATTAATCCAGCGTCTGTTTGTAATAAAATGACTTACTGAGTGTTTTCAAAGATCACCAAGTCATTCCAGCGCTTTGAAGTTAGTTAATCTTCTCAATTAAACCATAATGTAAATCTTCATAAACACTTCTTCGTTAAAGAATCTACTTCAAGTTCGGATGCAAAACACTTTTTCGTTTGGTTTCAAAAGATTTAGCTTTTCATAATTAGGTTTGATAAACTGAGGTGACGAATTTTAAGATTCTTAAATTATTTTTAAAGCAGGTTATAAAAATAAATAATTATATTTTTGAATTTATATTAAAAATTTTGAATTGATGATAATATCAATTAAATGAATGAAATAATTTTGAAAACTAGGCCAGAATAGGATAAACAAATAGCGTTTCTTGAGTAAAATAAAAAAAATAAGGGAAGTAGCTGTGAAAAATTGGTATAGAAAATGGATATAAAATTGTGTTTTTGAGTACTTCTATAGAAAATATTAGATATTTAATAGTGTTGTAATGAATAAAAATATTAATAATTTAAGAAAACTGAATAAGTAAATCGATTAATGGGAAATTGTTAACATGGAATAAATTAAGATAAACTTTGAAGGCTCTCACCTTATGAAAAAACGCTTAATTTTTTACATGTAATTACTATTTTTATACGAGGAAGGTTTAATTTTTTTACATGTAATGAAATATTTAACGCACTTCAAAAAGACCAGTTGCGTTTTAAACAAGGTACCGAGTCCTTTTAAGAAGTAAGCCAAGCATACCATTAATCATTGGTTGTTTTTGTTGTTGTTGTTACTTATGCTCACTTGTCTAACAGTAACATCAGCCCAAGTACACGAAATTCCTCATGGTAAAGAGAGCAAGATAACCTTGCGCACCTTACAGGTGACAGTGCGGAATTCATGAATCAATTTGTTAATCTGGATTTGCCTATAAGATGGAAATGTTGGTATTTACAGCAAGCTGCGGGTTCTTCTAGTTTTGTAAAAAATAAGTAAATTATGAACGTCTCATAATAATAACAATAAACATAATTTCAGTAAAACTATTTCAAATGATGATAGGTGGGATAAAAATTAGTTATAAAATTTTGAAATTTGTTGCGATTATGTGTAATAAGTAATGGATGTATTCAAAATTATAATATTTATTATATTGTGCGATAAATTTAAATTAGCCTTTCCTAAACAAATACGATTATGACGATTCTAAAACTTTGTGATAATTTTATTTCCAAACACAATTTTGTTTTCAATTTCGCTTATTTTATCTAAAAGTTTTTTTTTATTATTATTGTAAAATTATGTTTATTAAAGTATTAAGATATAATTCTAGTATACATATTATTGGTCTTGATTTGAATTTAATTTTTTATTTACAAGTGCGTATTATGAAGAATTTTAATGGCCATAAAAGTAAATCGAAACTTTGATTTTTTTTAATACAGTTCTAAAAGCAGTCATTTTTATAAAGAATGGAAGTTTTTATGTGTAATTGTAGCATCCCACAGCCATCAGCAAGTAGTTACGCTGGTTCGCTTGTCGAGGAGCTGCCCATTTTTTCATCAAAGCTTATTTTATTATTATAGCGTATTATATTTGTTCATTTCTGTGTATTAATTATTTTGCTCTACAATAAAAAAATCTAGTTTTGCTTTACAGTAAGTATTAGTGTTGATAGAATTTCTAGAATATGTAATAGAAATATATTGATAACATCACTTGCTATTTACTAAAGATTTTCAGAAAAGTCTCCTCAAGAACTTTACAAACTTTACTTTAAAGACTTTCAGATTGGATTTTAAATTTTATTTACAGATTATATAATACCTTATTCTGATATTTCTAAATTACATCTTGAAAGCAATTCATTTGCTTTCTCATTGGAATTGTATACATTATACAAAATTTCTCTTCCTTTGCTAACTCTCTCATGCTTTTTTCTCAAAAGGCTTTTCTACGCCAATCTCTTTTTCTCCTTGAAGGGAAAAAATTAAAGAGCTCTTTTTCTCCTTGAAGGAGGTGGGGGGAATGTGTAAGATTTAAAAACATAAAGAAAATTATTAACGAATTACTAACTTAATTGGAACAAATTACGAACTTAATTTGCGATACCCTTTGAAACTCATAATTTTAATTTAAACACCACACCTTTAAAGCATTTGAAATGCGTCACTGACGCCATTCTTTCCCCGCAGGAAGCTGCAGGCGCGAAAGCTTTTGCCCAGTCATTATTCAGAATTAAAACAAAGGAGCAAAGCTTATAAATACCACTCCAACCAACTACGCATTTCTTTTCTACTGTTTGCATTTGCTTGTTAAATGACGTATCTTCGCTTAGCTGTTTCCTACATTGTTTAAAATGTAAGCAGTGTATATAAAAACTTTCAATCACGCACCCAACAATGATGTGGACCTCAAGAATGTTCACGAAAGTAAATTTACATTGTGATTATCCAAGTATTTGGTTTTTCCCAAATTACATCTAGTTAAGAGTCACCAGTATGTCTGCTACTTCCAGTCATCTACTGCGCCATCAGTATTTCTGCTGTCTTCTAATTTCATTCCACTCTGATTGTGATTGAAAAAGTAAATGGTACTTTTTTTGGACGAGCTTTCATCTAATACCAAGTCACGGTAGATAATCCACAGGATGACAGCCCAGAGCAAACTCACATCCGTACCCAGTCAACAACTATTAACACGGAGGATGATCCGGAATTCACTAATAGAGAAATTCTGCAAGTCCTTAGGGAACTACCGCAACGCAAGGCACCCGGCCCTGATGGGATTGATTATAGAATAATTAAACTGGTCATACGTACCAACATTAACATCTTCAATACCCTGTTCAATCGGTTTCTGCAAGCTGGCTTATACCAGCGAAAGAAAGCAGACGTTGAGCGCTGTTTATAGTAATTGTAATTCATCGTGATTCTAATTAATGTTTTATCGGTTAATTTCCTTGTTATATTAATAAAACATGTTGCTCGTTTTATAAGAAAGTCTGGATGAATCTTTTATCATTTGGTGTATCTATGATTTCTTCGGAGGGTCATCCACCAAACGGGGAATAAAACTATTTGTCCGTTAGCCGATGTTCTCAAAGAAGAAGAAAGTCTTTACTTTGAATATGTCATAAATCAAAGACCTTTAACTTATACTTACAATGATTTGGAAGAACCAGAGCCTCTGACACCAGCACACTTTCTCAACTTTGGTCAAAAAAATCATAATTATCCACTTCATTTTATCCAGATGCTTGACAAGAATTTGAATAGACGTTATCTGATGAAACGAAAAGTGTACCAAACAAGACTTTTAGAACATCTCTGGAAAAGTTGGAAGGAACAATATCTACTTGACTTGCAAACGGCCCACCATTCGGATACTCCTATCCCTAGTTAAGAATTAAAGGTTGGAGATGTCGTTCTTTTGGAAGGATCTACAAAGTCCAAACGCTTATGGGAACTTGGTGTGGTAGTGGAGTTATACAGAGTACGAGATCCACATGTTCGTTCATGCTTAATTCAGCGTCCAAAGGACAAATTAAGAGACCCGTACAACTCTTATATGCTTTGGAAGTTGTGAACCAACTTGAGAACTGTTGACTGAACTATCAACTCCGACATTTAAGGAGAACTTTTTGAACTTATTGATTATTTAGCAATTTCTTATGTTTATTGATTAATTTGTTTTATTTTATATTTTAGTAGATGTTCAAGAAGATTTTTTTTTAGTTGTGATAGTAAGTAATTGTAAGTATTTTCATTTTATTTGAATTTAATTGTTATTCTTCTTAATTGTGTGAACTCCAAGAGTTCAGGTGAGGAGTGTAGAGAAATATGATGTTATACGGCGATAGTAGCGCCCCACCTGAAATAATAAAAAGTTAATTAGATGTTAGAAGCTAGACGGGAATGTTGTATAAAACCATATCCTTTGATTTGTATTATTTCCATATGAAGATTTATTAACTGCTTAACTGTATATAGTGTAAATAAATATTTAAATTAACATTTCTTTGAATCAATAATAGATATAGAGCTCTTCATATAGATAGATTTTAGATAGGATAGAATTTCGATTTAAAATTAGCCTTTCGCGACAACGTCACTGATGTCATTCTTTCCATCCAGAAAATCGCAATGTGAAAACTTTTGCACAGTCATCATTACGGCGTAAAACAAAGGAGCCAAGCTTATAAATACCACTGCAACCAACTATTCTCTTATTTGCCACTTGCACTTGCGTGCTAAATGACGTCTCTTCGCTTAGCTGCATTCTCTGTCAAAATACAAGCAGTGTATACAAAAATTGTGAGGGTGTATTACATACCGAAGAATGATATGGACATAAAAATGTTCATGAAAGTAAATATATGTTGTGATTTTCAAAGTATTTGTGTTTCTTTAAAAATTCCATCTACTTAAGATTTCACCAGTATGCCCTCCACTTCAGTCATCTAATCCGCCATCGGTATTTCGGCTACCTCCTAATTTTATCCACTCTGCCCATGATTGAAAATAATTGGTGCCTTGCCTAGTCAAGCTCTCATCTAATATCAAGTTATTTACAATAAATAAATGACATCTTTTAGTCAGAAAAGATATGCACCAGTGTTTCACGGAAGTGTTGTAGAGACATTAGGCATTTTTTTTAGAAGCAGGAGAGATGAAAAATGAACATTGCCCTCGCCGGGACTCGAACCACGAACCTCTCGAATACGCGCCGAAAGTGCTGACCACTACACTTCTAAGGCATGTTAAGAAGACGGGAGAAATACTTTATAGGTTATCCTAGAAATTACGCTTACGAGTGTCGAAAAGTCAGAGTTACTACTTTCATGTGCTTCTATTATGTCAGCAAAAGTGTTAGAAAGGCGACATTATTCAGCCATGTATTTATGTTATCGTTTACATTTTGGAAAACTAATCTGTGGAATTACTAAACCTGTTTATTTGTAATTACAAGTTTTATTTTCAACTTCATAGCAGTGACTGCATAATTAATCAACTATCTCTTCAAATCGTGCATTGTGCAACGGAATTCAACAACAGTATGAAGGAGTGAAAACAAAAATCCTATCAAAGATCTGCTGCGAGTGCTTAAAAATGTGACGTAGTTACTAACCGTTCAAAATTAATCCAGCGTCTGTTTGTAATAAAATGACTTACTGAGTGTTTTCAAAGATCACCAAGTCATTCCAGCGCTTTGAAGTTAGTTAATCTTCTCAATTAAACCATAATGTAAATCTTCATAAACACTTCTTCGTTAAAGAATCTACTTCAAGTTCGGATGCAAAACACTTTTTCGTTTGGTTTCAAAAGATTTAGCTTTTCATAATTAGGTTTGATAAACTGAGGTGACGAATTTTAAGATTCTTAAATTATTTTTAAAGCAGGTTATAAAAATAAATAATTATATTTTTGAATTTATATTAAAAATTTTGAATTGATGATAATATCAATTAAATGAATGAAATAATTTTGAAAACTAGGCCAGAATAGGATAAACAAATAGCGTTTCTTGAGTAAAATAAAAAAAATAAGGGAAGTAGCTGTGAAAAATTGGTATAGAAAATGGATATAAAATTGTGTTTTTGAGTACTTCTATAGAAAATATTAGATATTTAATAGTGTTGTAATGAATAAAAATATTAATAATTTAAGAAAACTGAATAAGTAAATCGATTAATGGGAAATTGTTAACATGGAATAAATTAAGATAAACTTTGAAGGCTCTCACCTTATGAAAAAACGCTTAATTTTTTACATGTAATTACTATTTTTATACGAGGAAGGTTTAATTTTTTTACATGTAATGAAATATTTAACGCACTTCAAAAAGACCAGTTGCGTTTTAAACAAGGTACCGAGTCCTTTTAAGAAGTAAGCCAAGCATACCATTAATCATTGGTTGTTTTTGTTGTTGTTGTTACTTATGCTCACTTGTCTAACAGTAACATCAGCCCAAGTACACGAAATTCCTCATGGTAAAGAGAGCAAGATAACCTTGCGCACCTTACAGGTGACAGTGCGGAATTCATGAATCAATTTGTTAATCTGGATTTGCCTATAAGATGGAAATGTTGGTATTTACAGCAAGCTGCGGGTTCTTCTAGTTTTGTAAAAAATAAGTAAATTATGAACGTCTCATAATAATAACAATAAACATAATTTCAGTAAAACTATTTCAAATGATGATAGGTGGGATAAAAATTAGTTATAAAATTTTGAAATTTGTTGCGATTATGTGTAATAAGTAATGGATGTATTCAAAATTATAATATTTATTATATTGTGCGATAAATTTAAATTAGCCTTTCCTAAACAAATACGATTATGACGATTCTAAAACTTTGTGATAATTTTATTTCCAAACACAATTTTGTTTTCAATTTCGCTTATTTTATCTAAAAGTTTTTTTTTATTATTATTGTAAAATTATGTTTATTAAAGTATTAAGATATAATTCTAGTATACATATTATTGGTCTTGATTTGAATTTAATTTTTTATTTACAAGTGCGTATTATGAAGAATTTTAATGGCCATAAAAGTAAATCGAAACTTTGATTTTTTTTAATACAGTTCTAAAAGCAGTCATTTTTATAAAGAATGGAAGTTTTTATGTGTAATTGTAGCATCCCACAGCCATCAGCAAGTAGTTACGCTGGTTCGCTTGTCGAGGAGCTGCCCATTTTTTCATCAAAGCTTATTTTATTATTATAGCGTATTATATTTGTTCATTTCTGTGTATTAATTATTTTGCTCTACAATAAAAAAATCTAGTTTTGCTTTACAGTAAGTATTAGTGTTGATAGAATTTCTAGAATATGTAATAGAAATATATTGATAACATCACTTGCTATTTACTAAAGATTTTCAGAAAAGTCTCCTCAAGAACTTTACAAACTTTACTTTAAAGACTTTCAGATTGGATTTTAAATTTTATTTACAGATTATATAATACCTTATTCTGATATTTCTAAATTACATCTTGAAAGCAATTCATTTGCTTTCTCATTGGAATTGTATACATTATACAAAATTTCTCTTCCTTTGCTAACTCTCTCATGCTTTTTTCTCAAAAGGCTTTTCTACGCCAATCTCTTTTTCTCCTTGAAGGGAAAAAATTAAAGAGCTCTTTTTCTCCTTGAAGGAGGTGGGGGGAATGTGTAAGATTTAAAAACATAAAGAAAATTATTAACGAATTACTAACTTAATTGGAACAAATTACGAACTTAATTTGCGATACCCTTTGAAACTCATAATTTTAATTTAAACACCACACCTTTAAAGCATTTGAAATGCGTCACTGACGCCATTCTTTCCCCGCAGGAAGCTGCAGGCGCGAAAGCTTTTGCCCAGTCATTATTCAGAATTAAAACAAAGGAGCAAAGCTTATAAATACCACTCCAACCAACTACGCATTTCTTTTCTACTGTTTGCATTTGCTTGTTAAATGACGTATCTTCGCTTAGCTGTTTCCTACATTGTTTAAAATGTAAGCAGTGTATATAAAAACTTTCAATCACGCACCCAACAATGATGTGGACCTCAAGAATGTTCACGAAAGTAAATTTACATTGTGATTATCCAAGTATTTGGTTTTTCCCAAATTACATCTAGTTAAGAGTCACCAGTATGTCTGCTACTTCCAGTCATCTACTGCGCCATCAGTATTTCTGCTGTCTTCTAATTTCATTCCACTCTGATTGTGATTGAAAAAGTAAATGGTACTTTTTTTGGACGAGCTTTCATCTAATACCAAGTCACGGTAGATAATCCACAGGATGACAGCCCAGAGCAAACTCACATCCGTACCCAGTCAACAACTATTAACACGGAGGATGATCCGGAATTCACTAATAGAGAAATTCTGCAAGTCCTTAGGGAACTACCGCAACGCAAGGCACCCGGCCCTGATGGGATTGATTATAGAATAATTAAACTGGTCATACGTACCAACATTAACATCTTCAATACCCTGTTCAATCGGTTTCTGCAAGCTGGCTTCCCAAAGTGCTTCAAGGTGGGCCAAGTAGTGCTATTTCTCAAGAAAAACAAAGAACCCAAGCAGCCAGAGTCATATAGACCCATTTGTCTGCTCTCTGCGTTGGGGAAAGTCTTTGAGAAACTACTGATAGCAAGGCTTAGGCACCATCTACTAATCTCAGAATACTTGAGCCCAATCCAGTATGGTTTTATTCCGGGCAAGTCCACGCTTCATGCACTACAGGCGGTGAGGGATCAGATCATCGACAACAGATCTACTGGCTACCACACAGCGTTTGTTTCGATCGATTTGAAGAGCGCTTTCGATACGTTGTGGTGGCCGGCAATCCTTCAAGCCTTACGAGAGGCTAAATGCCCGAAGAATATATATATCAGACCATCCATCACTACCTATCAAATAGGCATGTAGTCATGCCATATAATAGCGGCTTTGTGGAAAAAGAGCAGACACAAGGATGCCCGCAGGGATCATGCGCCGGGCCGTTCCTATGGAGCGTGACCTATAATAGAGTCTTATTACAAACATGGCCAGAGCACACGCGCGTCATCGCATATGCTGATGACACAGCACTCGTAGTGCGGGGCCATACGAGAGACGAGCTACAAAATAATGCTATAGAGTCGTGTACTCTGCTTCAAAGACGCTGCACAGTACTCAAATTAAAAATAGCAGAGTCGAAATCCCAAATTCTCTTAATCCCCAAGAAAGGTGGATCCTTGGCAAGACAGCCGAGAATCACGATTAACGGCCAAAGACTGAAAATCACAAAGGAGCTCAGATACCTAGGCATTACGTTTGACAGTGAACTGAATTGGATACCCCACGTCATGGAACTTAGGAAGAAAACCATGCACATGGCACAACAACTGAAATTCATGAGAGGGCATCAGTGGGGTCTCAACCCCCATATTCAGAAGACTCTCTACAAAACGGTGACAGAAAAGATCGTCACGTATGGAGCCGCCATTTGGTCTGCTCCGATGCAGGCCCGCAAGGTACAACATCTCACCAGAATACAGAGGCCGTTCTTGCTCAATTTGACTAAAGCTTTTAGAACAGCACCAACAAACGCGCTTAATGTACTGGCAGGTCTTCCGCCATTACATTTAAGTGTCGAACACAATTGAGACAAAGATCGGTGTTCCAATTTACAATCCAACATACAACGGATATAAGAGATTAGCTTAACCAAATAATCCATCAACTCAAAGGAAAGGGGTTTACGCCAGAATCAAAAAAACAACCCACGCTACGGCCGCGGACATGACCTACTATACCGACGGCTCAAAGCAAGAAGACAATACGGGATGTGCCTACGTATCACTCAAGAACAATGAAATCGTTGAGCAATGGAAGGGTCACCTGGACAGACGGAATAGTGTGTTCCAGAGTGAAGCTCTGGTAATAGAGCGAGCACTCACCAGAATAATACAGCAACAGCATGAGAAAAGCTACATTATAACGGACAGTCTCTCGTCGCTGTATGCAATATTAAATCCCTGCCATAGCTCACCGCTAATAGCCAGCATACAATCCAAACTGAGAGACCACAGCCATCTCCAAATACAACTGGAATGGACTAAAGCCCACGTAGGTAACAGAGGTAATAAGCTGGCTGACCAGCTCGCAAAAGAAGCCGCTCGAAATGAAAACGCGGTACCAGTTAAGATCTCGTGGCTCATGTCAAGTTTCAAAAAGAAACTTAATGAAAAGGTGAAAGCCCTATGGCAAACTGAATGGGACAGCGGTGACACGGGACGCCGTGCTTACTACCATGTTCCCAAGGTAGACAATGACCGCCACATAGTGAGCAGACAATTGGTGCGTTATATTACAGGACATGGTCCCTTTCCGTTCTACTATGAGCGATTCACCATCGCCAGCACGGCACAATGTGCATCTGCGGTGAGGAGGGCAGCCCAGAGCACTACGTCTCTGAGTGTCCACTGACAAAAGGTCTGCAACTACCTATACCATCATCCAACACGCAGGCCTTCTGCAGATTTATGATCAAAAAGAGGCACGCGTCCTATAAAATAATAAAAGTCATTAACATGCTTATGGACTTAGGCACAGAATTGTGCAACACTCTTTAATGCACAAGTATACTGCTGTAAAGAAATGTATCAAGCAAGTGACTCGCAGTGAAAACCTTAGTATAAGTATTATATGTAACAAATGTGCAAAAAGATAATATATTCCATAAATGTATTCTGCATATCGCATATATTGTATATATTGTATATATCGTATATATTGTATCTGCATGTATTGTATAAATGTATGTATGCGTATCGTATATTAGAGTAAAATAGCTATTTAAATGCTTCATGTACCCCAGAAGAGTAAATGTATGCTGTGTAAATGTATTCAGCATAATGTATCATATAAATGTACTGGCTTCTCTAGATAAAGGTGGACGTGGCGCTATACTGATTAACCATATTGGTAAAGGGACAGTGCCCACGTCCTCCGTCGCTTATCGCTTATCTAATACCAAGTTATCTGTAAAGAAATAAATAATCACATTACATGCATTACATTTTCTGCTTTCCTTTCCCGCCTCATTCATTTTTTT
This sequence comes from Stegodyphus mimosarum, assembly GCA_000611955.2. Classification (NCBI taxonomy): domain Eukaryota; kingdom Metazoa; phylum Arthropoda; class Arachnida; order Araneae; family Eresidae; genus Stegodyphus; species Stegodyphus mimosarum. The sequence continues at coordinate 345,784 of KK122521.1, forward strand.
TTAAATTTAGAATTCTTATTTATTTTTCGTATTTTGCATTTTTATTTAGCGTTTTTAAATACTGTTCCTATCTGTCTGTTATTAAAGCCTTTTGTTTATTATTGGTATTCTATTTATTACCACAACTCATTTAAAAAATTAAGGTTTGAAAAATAAAGACATTTAAAACTTTGCAAATTATTATGCTTGTTTAGAGAGGTCTGCTATTGGATGCAGATCGCGTCTTCTGTTTTGAGGCTCTCATTGGCTTAGTAGGCAGAGCAGCTTAGATACAAAATCTCTCTGTGTTCAAGGAATCCTGTTAGGTGACATGCCTGCGAGGGAGATCATTTAAGTACATGAATGAGGAAAAACTAAATTTCATAATTTTAGCAATAGCACAAAAATCTAATCATTATAATTTACGTAATTAATATAACATTATCATATAAATAATTACTTAATATAAAGTTTTATATGTGGTAATAAAAAAAACGTAAAATTATTGTATGTTACGTGTAAGAATTTTAATAATTTTTACATTAACAGAATTCTGTAAATTATCGAATTACAGAAACAGTATAATATTTGTTTTCAGTGAAAAAAATCAGAAAAAGCTCAGCTAGTTTCGAGCTCACCATCTGCTGCTTCACGAAAAATTTAAATGCATCGGTAAATGTACCAAGCGATCGAACTAATTAGACATAGGCCAAAATTTGACAAATCTTTAACAACAGAAAATTGGAATCAGAAAATATCTGAGCTAGTTTCGAGCTCTGCTAATTCGCAGAAAATTTAAATACTTAATGGTAAATGGGCCAAGCAATCGAGCTAATTAGACATAGGCCAACATTTGAAAAATCTTATGAACAACAGAAAATCGGAAATATAAACAAATGAAAACTGATGATAAATTAAGCTTTCCTTGTTTGTCGGAACATAAGAATATAGTAATGCCCTTAAATGAAAAAAAAAATTTTCGAAAATGATAACGAATGAGGTAAACAAATACATCGTTGTACAATAACAAATTACTTCTATCAAGGTGCAAAAATATTCTATTTATAAAGGAATCAATCGGAAATTATGATCCGAAATATATATCGCATCATAAATTAAGTTTGTTAAACTAATAACGAATAATCCAGATGATTTGTGGCATATGTGGCTATTTGTGGCTATTTGGGAAGTTAAAAGTTGAGCGTAGCCATTTTCTCAGGCACATGATTTCCGAGCGCAATTTTATTGGCTGTCACCAAATATGACTCCGGCGACAATGTACCCCGTACAATTTTAAATTGTTGGTAATTCTATATCAGATTAACTAAAGGCATAAAAACCTTAAGCAGAACTTAAGAACAACATAATTGAATCACTTTTAAAGCAAAAATTTATAATTTACCCTCATATAAGAGTAAAAAAAATTGAGCTCATCGAGCCGAATAACAGAGTGGGTGTATATATATATATATATATACCAGTAAAGACTCAACAGCTTAATGCGCGAAAATACTTGATCATATTATTTTATTTTTAAAAAATTTGCAATTATGTAATACACACTCTTTTGCAAAAAAATCGAAGCACTATGAAGGAAGTGGTTGTTATGTATAGCTAATACACAGATAATAAAATGATTAAAAATCAAGGTCATAGTATTTGTTCACGGCTCACAATCAACCACTGAGTGTTCAAATTGGTATTTGGTCGAACCGCCCCTGGCGGCTATGCATGCTTGAATTCGTCAAGGCAAGGAATGGTAGAGGTTCCTAATGTCATCCTGCGACACATTCTGCCAGGCATTCATCAGTTGTCGCTTCAGATCTGCGATATTTTGCGGTGCTCGAATCTGGCGGCTTAAAATGTCCCAGACATGCTCGATTGGTAAAAGGTGTGGTGACCTTGCTGGCCAAGGAAGCGTATCAATCGCACGGAGACAGTCCAGAGATATGCGAGCGGTATGTGGCCTGGCAATATCTTGTTAGAAAATGGCCCCAGGATGGCGTAATAAAATTCGTGATTCGCCATGAAGGGTAATGCAACCGGTCGCAGGATGGTATTAACATATCGTTGAGCAGTTAAAGATGTACGGAGGATGACTAAAATGACCTGCTGTCATAAGAAATAGCGCTCCACACCATCACACCAGCGGCTATGGCTGTCTTTGTAAAACAAAGGTTGATTGGGACCGCTGGCCCCGTCCTCTCCATACACGAACACGGTGGTCATCTGCTTCAATAGTGAAGCGAGAGTCATCGCTGAACACTATACGATGCCAGTCCCTGGCAGCTATGCAGGCTTGAATTCGTCGAGACAAGGAGTGGTAGAGGTTCCTAATGTCATCCTGCGACACATTCTGCCAGGCATTCATCAGTTGTCGCTGGCAATCATCTGGCAGCCGTGATGATCATCTGGCAGCCATGATGATCGGCTGCGACACCACTCCAGACGACTCTGCCGATGTTGTGGAGTCAAAGGCAAAAGTCTTAAAGGCCTCTGTGAGCGTAACCCCGCCTCAGAAAAGCGCCGTGAGATGGTGGACGGTACCACGGGAGGTATAGACGTGGCTGTAATACGTTGAATAGTCGACAATGATACCGCTGGGGCGGTTCGGGACAATCATCCTATCTTGCCTGGCATTTATGCTCCTTGGCCTTCCAGAGCCTCCATTTGGTGCTGCCAACATCTTTGCACAGCAGTGTCTGTACGCTTCAGGTGGCGGCCTATTGCTCAGTATAACCACACAGCTTCACACAACCCTACAATGCGAGCACATTGTAAGTCGTTTAGCTGTTTGTAAGGTCTTCGATATCTTCGTAATGCATCTTTAGTTGATTCTTTACGGAATTACAATGGCAGCAACAACAACAAAAAAGATAAATTTTCTGCCTCTGTTACTGGTTTTATACTTTGCGAATTGCACACTAATGCACGCTACGATCGCAATTCCTGTTCATTTACCTTGAAACTTTGATCATTTGCATGTTCGATCAAGATGTTTTTGTATACCAAATTTCGTCACGATCGCAAAACTCCTTGGTGCTTAGATTTTTTTTGCAAAAGAGTGTATAAGTTCGTTCTGCTGATTGCAACCAAAAAAGGAGAGGCACAACTGCATATTATAGCAGTCCCACATACAAAATTTCAACGTTCTGAGTATACTCCTCTACGAGTTATTCGAGATACATACATACGTACGTAAGTAAAGACGTCACGAAAAAAATGTCTTCTGAATCCATTTTAAATCCATTTTACAATCCATTGTAAAAAATAGAGACCTTTATTCTACACGCACGTGCAAATATCACGTAAAAACGTCTTTCAAATGGATTCGAGAAAGGCCAAATGGATATTTTCGTTGAAACACGATACGCTAAATTTTCACGATAATAATATTTTCTCTACTTTGCACAAGGAAGTAAAAAGTATTGTAATCTTACAATACGTATGTATTGAATGTATTAAATGAAGTATGTATATGTTAAATGAAATATTGTGCTGAATGAAATGCGTATGCATCGTAGTAATTTTTATGCAGTGCATATTGCAATCAAGAAAAATTTCAGTTATCACATTTCTACGAAAATATCCATTCTGACAATTCTCGAGTCCATTTGAAAGATTTTTTTTGCGTGACATCTGTACGTGCGGACAGAATAAAGGACTCTTTTTTCCCATACGGATCATAAAATGGATTTAAGATTGATTCAGAAGGGATTTGTTTTGTGACATATATACCTACGTATACGTACGTACGTATGTATAACTCAAAAATGATTTGCCGTAGAACGTTAAAATTTTGTATATGTTCCACTAAGAACCTATCAATATACTTTTCTAATTAAATTATATAAAACAACAATTTTATGTTTGTTGTAGATTTTAACTGAATTTCTATTGATTTCGAGGGCATATAGATGAAAACCCTCCTCGTTAAAAGTAAAAATGTTCTTCAGAAATTTTTGTGCTAAAAACATTTTTGGCAAAATTATTTTCGCCTTCGAAATGTTTGTCTTGGAAATCGATAGAGTTCGAATTAAAATCTACGCCAAACACAAGGTTGTTGTAGATAAAAATTCAATCAAAAACTAAATGTGCGTAAGTATAACCACAAAATTATCTTATCTTATCAAAATTAACTTATTGTTGTTGTCGTTGTGGCTAATCTCACTTGTCTGACCGAATCTGAACAAATCTGCGAATTTTATTGCGGTAAAGAGTGCAAGATTGAGTTTGTCGTTGGTATGAGCTTTATGCACCATATAAGTTGCAGTACGACTTTGCTCAGTTTCGCTCCAATTTTGAAAATGAACAACCCAGGAACGGATTCGAGGTTTTCTTCACCCCTCCTTCCC